>CM042017.1:49321739-49716739 GCA_023525715.1 Cichorium intybus
AGTGAGTTCCTCAAAATACCATACGATCCATCACATAACATACAACACACAATAACCATTCATATGTCTGTGAGACTCACGGGCTATCCCTGTTCCGCCTGAAGACTCACGGGCAATTCCTGTTCTGTCTTATCGCTTGCAGGCTTTTCCCGTTCCGTCTAATGACTCGCAGGCTTTTCCCGTTCCGCCTATTGGCTCGCGGGCTATCCCGTTCCGTCCACAAACAATCATTATCATAGCAATAATTCATACAATTATCATAACAGGTAAGATCACCTTAGTCTAACATATCTTCCTTCCTACACATGCAATATCACCTATAGTATAGTGAGAAGACTCACCTGATTATAGTTGACTATATCGTTTATCTTTCTCGGCTTTGTATTTCCTTCAACTTTAACTGTTAACATAATAAGAAATCTATCATTTCTTAATCCTTAACTATATTATAGTCGCATCATTAAACCCTTCAATAATTCCAATATGATACTCCATGATTTATCAAGTAAAGAACGGCCAGGTAGAAGTAAAGAACGGCCAGGTAGAAGAAGATTAGATGGGGTAGAAGATTAGATGGGGTAGAAGATTAGATGGGGTGGTAGGATCCTTTCAGCATTTTAGCCTTTCGGAAAATCCAACAACCAGATCCCAAGTAATCGGCCTAGTCACCGTCCTCGTAAGTAAATCAATCGGTATTATTTTCGAAAATTACGAATTGTTATAATAACGACATTTTAAGGTTTTTGTTTACTATTGTTAGAAATGAGTATAATATAACATATGTTATACTTATTAAATATTCTACTTCTTAACAAAAACTATTTTACAATACCTAATTAAGCTATAGAAAGGTTTGTAGTTACCTTATGACCAGTCGTCGAGATCTATAACTCATTCGTTAGGCTTTTAAGCTTCCTTCCGCTCACTTGCTTACACTCTAGTGCTTAGAAACCTCTATATATTGGATTGAGATTTAGTTGTGTGGTTTATGAGATGTTTTGAGGGGTATTTATACTTGAATTCTTGAATAAAAAATGGCATGACACTTTTGACAAAAGATTTTAATAATATAACTTTGTTGAAATTAATACCTTCTAGAATCAGTCTGTTCAAGACTGGTTTAGCCGACTTTAAACCCATGAAATTCACGTTTTTATTTGATATTCCAGAAATTTATCTCAATACCTTTCCAGGGATGTATTTTAGTATTTATACGATTTTTCTATGATTTATTATGAATTTTTGAAAACAGACTATCTAATCTGTCAATTCCAAACTAATCAGTAAAGATTGCATTTTTTACCATAGATAATGTTTACTATTATGTTTGGTAAGTGTACTAGACTCAATTTTTAAACTTTGTGCACTGGTTTGAGGTCCAAACGATTTTTCTAGAATTAATTATGATTTTTCTAAAAACGACACAAAATGCTGATTTTCATATGAAATTGTAACTAAAGTTTTTCTTAGCTTTATAACTACCAAAAATCATATAATTCCTAACACTCTTATTTTAAGTATATGTTATAATCAGGATACGGGTCTTACAAAACATATATAATTAAATAAAAAAACAAAGTTGTAAATATGTATTTGGAAAAAACATGAAAACGAACTAAAAAATGTAGTTAAATATCTTCTAAAAAAAACATGAAAATGTAGTAAAAAATCAAGTTATAAAAGCGAATTGTAAAAAAAACATGTAAAAAGAGAAGTAAAATTATATAAAGTTGTAAAAACGAACTGTAAAAAACATATGAAAACGAAATAAAATAAAGTTGTAAAAACGAATTCTGAAAATATATATATATATATATATATATATATATATATATATATATATATATATATATATATATATATATATATATATATATATATATATAAATGTAGGCACAATTTATAAAGTATAGTGACTAATTATAGTCCAAAAAAAAGTCTAGTGACCTTTTATAGCCAAAACTAGAAGTTCAGTGATCTTAAATAGCTTAAAGAATATGCTAACCTATTATTGCAGGGCATAGTGACCATTTCGGAACAAAATATGTAAGTTAAATGACATTTTATAACTTAAATGAAGTTAAGTGATCAAATGAGCACAAACTCAAAACTTAATTGACCAGATATTAACACTAAATTATATTCATGGTTCCTGTGGTTTTGCTAAGGTTGTAGGTTTAGTCCAAATAGTAGAAAATACACGTATTTGGTCCCTGTGGTTTGCAAAATGCACGTCGGTGGTCCCTGTGGTTGGCAAAGGTGGTCCGATGTCCATATGAAAAGACATTGTCACCCTTTCATTTTATTTTTAGAGTAAATTACAGTTTTGGTCCCTGTGGTTTACCAAATCTTTCATATTATGACCAAGTATTGAGAAATCACGTTAGTGGTCCTTAAGGTTTGTAAAACGCTACAAATCGGTCCCTAGGTCAGGTAAAAAGACTAAAATGCCCTTTTTAATTTCTTTTTTCTTTTTCTTTGAATTTATTATTTATTTTATTTAATAAAAAATACACACCACCCCAGCCCTCCCCCTCCCCCCTCCCTCTCTTTCTATCTCTCTCTCTCGTTGGAATTGATACAACTGTATCTCATATTCCCAGTAAAAGGGGTATATTGTATTTACACATATACATTCCAAAAATTAGGCTTTACAACGACGTCCTTCATCACTGTGAAAACGACTTTCTTGACTTTGAAGATGACGATGATGTTGCTGATGATACTGACGTGGACGTGCTACCAGACCCGAAAACAGATCGGAGAAAGCATTCCCGGTGTCCTCCGGCGCGAACTTCACAACTCAGGCGAACTTTCTGTCTTTTTCCATCTAAACTCTATGTGCATTGTAGAATTCTTTGTATGTCGGCAACAACTTTTTGGCGACGGAAACTTTGATCTCATCATGAAGCTTACCGTCTGGTACGACGACGGCCAACTGCTTACGGTGAGCCTCTTCAAATACCGCGTTAATTTTCTTGAAACTATCTCTTGCTTGCTCCTGCGTCATTGCCAAAACATTTTTAGGAACGTTGTCGATAACGTGGTCCATGCTAACCGTTCGTAATGGCGGCGAATTTTTTGACTTCGGTTTCGCGTTTAGTGGTACATTCGTCGCCGTAAGATATCGGAGATTTGATGATCGGACTTTGGAGAGTATGTGTTGGAGGTTGTTGGCAAGGAATATATATATGCGTGAGAGACATCTTTGTAGTGCTTCGCTTTGCTTTCGAGTTTGCAAACAAGGACGATTCAAGAAAAAACTGAGGCAACTTTTTTCTGGAAGAGGTTTTCTTTCGTTTTTCTTTACTAAAAATGGAATTGTGGAGTGGTTTGGAGCATTTATCATTCTCTGCGAGTGTTTTCATGTGTTCTAGGTCATCTGGTCACGAAGTTTAACTAGTTCTCTATCTCTCTCTCACATACTTACACAGACACAAATCACACGCATAGTTCGCATCTTGGATTCTTGTCACATGCACAGTTTCAAATTGCAATCGTAGGGGATAACATTAAAGATAAAGGATATGAACATTACAGACTCGAGGCACGTGCGATGAACTTAATTATCGGCGGTGCTGTGCTATGGGTGATTGGTTTGATCCTAAATTCATATCAAATCTAGCTATGAAAGAGCTGACGACCATGTTCAAATCCTGCAACAGAGTGTTCAGATCTCGTTTCTAACCGGAAGCTTCTTGTTCTTGGTGGCCGCCATTGTCAACAGCCGTGAGCAAGTCTAAATCTTACGGCATGGTCTGTATTTACTGGTACGTGTTAACAGAACTCAAATGGTCGTCGGATATGGAGGCTAATTAACTCTTTTATTTTGGTGTGCAGACAAAAACGTGGGTTTGGATGGGTTTATTTGCGAGCCATTTATTGTTTATAGGAGGATTAGCGAATGTGGTTAAAGTGTTCAAAATGCTTCAGATGGATAGGTTAAGGTTGGAGAAATTAAGGGGGGGTGCACAATAACGACTTGTGAGAGTACGTAAAGTCTGGTGCAGATTTAAATGCATCCTTTGTATACTAAATTGATGTTGTCTGGTGCGGATTTAAACGACACAAGGATGATGAGAAAGAAGAACATAGAGGTGAGGGAGAAGGGTTTTAAGGTTACTTAGAACACATTTCTGTATGAATTTTGGGTGGATTAAATCGCCATTGGGGTGTGTATGTGTGTGTGTGAGAGAGAGAGAGAAAGAAAGAGAGATAGAGAGGGTACGGGTTGGGGTATTTTCTTTTTTTTATTAATAAAATAATTAAGTAATTCAAGGAAAAAGAAAAAAGAAATAAAAAAGGCATTTTAGTATTTTTACCTGACCCAGGGACCAATTTGTAGCATTTCACAAACCTTAGGGACCCCAATGTAAGACCTGTATTCCAGTTATTACATTTATTTATAATTATTGTGAATTCTATGATTTTTGGTAATTATAAAGCTAAGAAAAACTTTAGTTACAATTTCATATGAAAATCAGCATTTTGTGCTGTTTTTAGAAAAATCATAATTAATTCTAGGAAAAACGTTTGGACCTCAAACTAGTGTACAAATTTACAAATTGAGTCTAGTACAATTCTTAAAAATAATAGTAAGCTTGAAAATTACATTATCTATGGTGAAAATGCAATATTCAATGATTAGTTCGAAATTGACAGATTAGATAGTCTGTTTTAAAAAATTCATAATAAATCATAGAAAAATCGTATAAATACATACAATACGTCCCTGAAAAGGTATTGAGATGAATTTTCAGAATATCAGATAAAAACCTGAATTTAATGGATTTAAAATCGGCTAAACCAGTATTGAACAGGCTGCTTCTAGAAGGTCTTCAATTTCAACAATTTATATTAATAAACTCTTTTGTCAAAAGTGGCATGCAAGTTTTTCAAGTAAAAATACCCCCCAAAACATCTCATAAACCACACAAATAAATCTCAAACTAATATATAGAGGTTTCTAAGCACTAGAGTGTAAGCAAGTGAGCGGAAGAAGCTCGAAAGCCTAACGAAGGAGTTATAGATCCCGACGAATGGTCATAAGGTAACTACAAACCTTTCTATAGCTTAATTAGGTATTGTAAAATAATTTGTGTGTTAAGAAGTAGAATATTTAATAAGTATAACATATGTTATATTATACTCATTTCCAACAATAGTAAACAAAAACCTTAAAAACGTCGTTAATATAACAATTCGTAATTTCCAAAAATAATATCGATTGATTTACTTACGAGGATGGTGACTAGGCCGATTAATTGGGATCTGGTTGTTGGATTTTCCGAAAGGCTAAAATGCTGAAAGGATCCTGCCACCCTATCTAATCTTCTACATGACCGTTCTTTACTTGATAAATCATGGAGTATCATATTGGAACTAATAAAGGATTTATGTTGTTCAGTAGTATGACATATGTTGGTGCTATAGTAATTAAGACTAAATGATATTAACAGTTGGAAGAAGAAGTCTTAAGTCGTAGAATATCCGGAAAGAGCTATACTCAGGTGAGTGACATAATCCTATTGCAATACATTGTCTGCTTGTTGCTGTGTAATTGTGACAATTGTAAATTTTGGTCAACAAAAGTCAACTGTAGTCAAACAAAGCGTACGTTAATCTATATATTGAAAAGTTATTTTCCATAACTTTTGCAATGAATTATTAATGTTATAAGTATTACGTATGCTAAATCAAACAATTATCGGTTAAAAGTCGAAAATACGGACAGCAAACTACTGTAGCGTAAAAATTCGATAATCGTACAATTATTATTTTGAGAATAATAATATTCATAAAACAATCTACTCGTAAACACGAAATTTTCGATATATAGAACGTTGAAAACGGAGTTCGTATGTGAAAGTTATAACGATTAAACCGCTGTGAACGCATAAATGTACACAGGGTTTGGACTCAGAATACAAAATGAGGTGCCTTAAACATCATATATGAAATAACAATTCATATGATAAGTGACGTAATAGTATCTAGTATTTAATTCCAAAGCTAAATGCAATTTCCGGTAAAATGCCGAAAATCGCGAAATCGGAAGAATACTGCGCTTAAACGCGTATTCCGGCACCCAACGAGTTATAATTCAATCAAAATAAATGTTAGGCAATGTTTTTATACAAAATAATTATTTAGAACTTCGTTTCGTCAAAAACGCACAAAATTTCACTAAAACGTCATACTATTTTATAAAAAAACACACATTTTTATAAGTACATTGCTATTTTTATAAAAACTAACCCACCCCACCCCACCCCACCCCCTTCCCAAATCGGCTGCCCCATGGGGGACAAGCCAACACATCAAGATCTTTCTTTTTAATTTTATAATGTTAGGCCTTAAAAGGCTATGATTTTATAATTGGAAAAATTAAGACTTATGCTTCCAAGAACTAAACTAGCCATTCATTTGAAACTAACACATTTCACCACTCTCTTTCTCTCCTCTCTTCTTCCTTGCTCACGGCTCACAACCCAAATCACCATCTCCATTTTCAAGTTCCATTTTCAAGCTCATTTCACAAGTTTAAGAGGTAAGCTTCACATATCTTTGATTTTAAACAACATAACACAAGTTTACACCTTTTACACACACTAACATCCATCCATATCCATTGGATATTAGTTTTGTCCAAGGGTCTTTGAGCTCCAAACTTCATCATCTTCAAAGATCTTTCAAGCTCTCTTGGTAAGTTATGATCAACTAGTGATTTAAGTTCTAAATACCTTTATATACTCTTTTACACACACATACTCACGAAAATCCATTGGATAATAGCTTTGTCCAAGGGTCCTCCGGGTCTTAGAACCAAAATCTTCAATCTTCTTCCAAGGAATCTTAAGATCCACACTCAAGGTGAGTTCATACCCCTCATTTTCATCTTTTCAAACTTTTTTGGGAGAGAATACAAGTTCTTTAACTATATATGTTGTTTATTCAAGTTTATATGTGTTTAAATGATATATATGTTGATTTTACACAAGTTCATAAAGTTAGTATTTGGGTAAAAATACCTTTGACATGAAATATGGATAGATCTTTGTAAGATGTTCATAATGATGCATAATATGTTTGTATAAAAGTTACTAGACTATAAATAAAATGTGTAAAATGTTAGATCTTGGACAAAAATGTTATAAAGATGAATTTTGGCATGAAATATGAATAGATCCATGTATTATGAACATTTTGACATGTTAAGATGTGTAAAAGTTACAAAACTACAAATAAAGTATACAAAAACACTAGATCTTGGATAAAAACGTTATAAAAACGAAAACTAGTAAAAACTACGTTTTTATAAATAAAGGCACTATTTTCTAACAAAAATAGTTATAATCAAGATATTACACTATTTTTGTGAGAAATATCTCAAAAGATGATATTTTTAGTCATTTGAACAAGTTATTTCGCTATCGTTCGTAAAAACAAGGTTATTACGTCGCAATTACTAAAAATAGACTATTATTACTATATAAACAAATAGAAGCAGATTTCTAGAAGAGATTGGGGGTAAGGCTGTTTTTCGGGTTTTAAGGGGGGTGGCGTTGTTTTGAGTTCTCTCCTGTTGACATGTGGCTGCTGCGTGGCATTAATTACTATATAACCAATTAGTTAATAGCAAATAGAAGCAGATTTCTAGAAGAGATTGGGGGGTAGGGCTGTTTTTCGGGTTTTAAGGGGGGTGGCGTTGTTTTGAGTTCTCTCCTGTTGACATGTGGCTGCTGCGTGGCACTAATTAATAGTATAGGCTTTTGTGGTTTGTGGCATTAATTGTGTTACTATTGCAATGATGATGAGGATGGCTATTAAATTTTAAGCTGTTATATTTATAATCTAAAGTATTTGGTTGGGTAAGGGACGACCACTCAGTCCAGAAGCTCATGGGCGTTTGGTTACTTTTTAGCTTTTACTTTGATTGCATTACGGTAATTTTTTCGTGAAAAACTTGGTAACTGTCGTTGCTTTTATATTATGTTTTATCTTTTTAAAATTTGGAAGATGTAAAACTTGATGTTAATGAAGATCAAAAGTTTGTTGTTATAAACTACAAAATCTTTAAAGTTTGTTGTTATAATATTATAATTTGATGTTAATCAAGATCTGTTCACATTAGTAACAAAATAATTAATCTTTCTTTATTCTGTAAGTATACTTACTATTCTTTGTTGGTTGCTATAAACTACAAAATTTGAAAACTTGAAAATTTGGTCCTTATAATAGCAGACTTTTATAAAATGAGGAAATTTTAAAAGTTGGCTGCCATATATCAATCGTTATTTTTATATTATGTTTTATCTTTTTTAGATGAGAAGAGCTTAAAAGTTGGTTGTTATAAAGTACGAAACCTTCAAAGTTGGTTGCTATAAACTACAAAATTTGAAAATTTGAAACCTTGAAAGTTGGTTGCTATAAAATGCAACATTTGAAGGGTTGTTTGTTATAATGTTGTATTCTGTAAGTATAATCATTATTCTTTGTTGTTTCCTATTTATAAAATGAGAAAACTTTAAAAGTTGCTTGCTATATATGAATCGTTATTTTTATATTATGCTTTATCTTTTTTAGATGAGGAGAATTGTATATCTCCAAGATAGAAAACCCAATTGTAAAACCAAGTTCTAAGCAAATCATTCGGCACATGTTATTCATATCTTATTGTTTGATTGAGCTCTGTTGCATTGTCATTGTATGATTGATTGTGTAATTGATTCCATATCTATATTAGTTCATCCAATCTCATATTTCAACACCCAACAAGTGGTATCAGAGCGAGTCAGCTCAAAAACCTGTTGATAGAGTTCAAATTCGTTTGCTTCAGTTCTAAATCTGAATCGATTCTCAGATTTAGTCTTCCGCATCTGTTGCAAATCTCTACCACCCGTTTTTACTGAAAAGATCCTGTTGAAATACATCAAGATGACTGATTCCACAGCAACTTATGCTAATATGCTTAACTATGCCAACCTCATCGGTTCAGCAACGAAGGCCCCTGTTCTAGTAACTTCTTACTACGATTATTGGGCTGGTCGAATGAAGGATTACCTTATAGGACTGGACAAAGATCTATGGAGGTCTGTGACTGAAGGTCCACACACTGACATTGCTGGTCGATTCGTTGTTCCTGACGGAGAAGAAGCTGTTGTTCTTAATGCTGCAGATATGAAAAAGCTTGAAAACGTCGAGAGATAAAATTCTTCATACTAGCAAAGTGGATTGGGTTCCGATGTCAGCCACCACATTGCTGATGCAAAATCTGCAAAAGAGATGTGGGACAATCTCGAACTCCGTTTCGGAGGAGATAAAATTCTTCATACTAGCAAAGTTCACGAAATCCTTGCAGACTTCGGGAACTTTAAGCAAGAAGAAAATGAGTCTATGGAAGCCTGCTATGAACGTTTGAGCAACATGATTTACACACTCGATAAGTATGGAGAAACAAGAAGCCAATAAGAGATAAATATCAAATTTCTCTATAGTCTTCGCAAGGAATGGAGACCAATCATGCTCATGGTCAAATCCTATGAGAATATTGAGAAATACAAGCTGGCTGCCCTATACAATCTATTAAAATCACATGAACCCGATGTGGTAGGTCGAAGAAGTGAAATGGCTAGTTCTGGTCCACTAGCTCTCATGTCAAAAGAAGAGGAAGAATCAAGTGATGAAGACGTCACTGCCTACATGGTAGATGATAATGGAGACACTGTTGCTCTCTATGCCGCCAACAATCGAAGATTCAAGAAACCATTCTTCAAAAACAATTCTGGAAAGCCATTTGTGAAAAACTTTAACAACTCAAACTTCAACTCCAAACCCAAACCTGAAATATACACTCCGAAGGAGGATAACTTGAAACTGTCAACTCCGAAGCCTTCTGAAAAACCGACTTCGGAGTTATCCAAAGAGAAGTCCGAAGAGAAGAAAATCTCAGGTGATTCTGGTTATGATTGCAATTATTGTCATGGCAAGAATCATTTTGCAAAGGACTGCATGCTTCGGAAGCAAAACGAAAAGAAACCTCAAGTAAAGGACGAAGCCTATTACGCAAGAAAAATGGAGGAAGTTAGAGTAAGGACCAAAGACCTAGCCTTAATGGCTGCTGATGATCGTCAAGGATCATATCAAGTTTGGTCTTCGGATTCAGATGATGACGAAGTGAGAAAGCCATCTCATAGTGCTTTCATGGCCTATGATGTCGATAAGAGCTTTCTACAAGACACTTCGGAGAAGTTGAATGAAGAGAAATGGATGAAGATTGAAGCAACTGCGGGTCTTGGGTTTGTGACTTCGGAGGGACTGGAAATAACTGCTGCTGATACTCCGAAGACTTGGGATGAAGACTCTTCTGATGATGATGAGGAAGTGTGCTTGATGGCAAATGACAACCGTTTGACAATCCCAGAACAGGTATCAAAACTTCTTTCATCTTTTAAAATTCCTACTTCTCAATCTGCTCCCATTATAAGTGAAATAACTCGTGATTGTTCTGTCATGCATAAATTACTCATTGATGCCAAAAATAGGGAAATACTCAGTGAACAGGAGCTTCTAAGCTTAAGGGGGAGAGTAGAGAACCTGAAGCTAGCATTAGAGAAATCTAATCTTAGAATCTCCTTGTTAGAAGAGAATAGAGAAAAAAAATTTAAACAATCATGATGTAATCTTAAGACAGAGAAACATATTTTGTGAAACAGCCAAACGATTATATGCGCATATTACGAGAATTTATCATTCAGCCGATGTTTGTAATATCCAGCATAGACAACTATTGCCTTTTATTGAGTTTAAATTAAAGGAAGTCGATAGTATATCTTATGAATGCGAATCTATAGTATCAGGCTCCGAAGTTACTAATCCATCATATAAACATGGCCTGATATCTGTGGAAAAACATCTAACTGCTGATAAATTGTTGAAAATTTTGCCTCAAGAAATTCCAATCCTGAATAAGGCTGTACCTCAAATTGAAACAGAAGAAAAAGAAATTGCTAATAACTTGTCTGAAAAGAATTCTGAAAGTGATTCGGACATGGAGGAGATTGACTGTTCCTCTTTGATTTTGTTAAAGTCATCCTCCATATCCGAATCGACCTCCGAAGACATCTCACAAATGTCTTCGGTGGACAAAGGAAAAACAAAAATGAATTGTGAATCAAAAACTCTTGAAACCAAAGAAACTTCAAATTTTAAACTTCAAATCACAGATGAATCTATCTCTTACGATCAATATCTCAAGGATAATTCAAAAAGGCTAGTCCATTTGGCATGTATCTATCCTAAGGTTTCTTACTTCAAAAACTCAATTTTCGTAAAACCCGGTGGATTATCCTTAATTGATAATGAATTGCAAAAACTTCTTGAAAAGGATAACTCCACAGTTACAAATGAAGGATTTTTCTAATCATCCAAAATGGTTGAGAATGAAATAAATGAGAAAATGGAAGTAAAATTAAATATATGGAAACAAGAACTATACGGCCACAACGTATATAATCGTCTTTGTTTTGAAAAGGAGAAAGTGCCTGAAAACATGTCACACTTACTAAATCTCAAGAACGACGATCACATTTACATTAATCGAAACTACAAACAAATTCAGGTTGTGGAAAAACCCACAGTTCCGAAGATGGATGTATTAGAATTAATGGAATCCTGTGAATGTGTCCCTTTTTCACATAATCCTGAAAATGAAATTTCAAAATCAAAAGTTTCAACAAACAAAATTGCAAAACAAGTTCTACAAAAACCAAAATCAGCATTGGTGACTTCAAAACCAACTCAAAAACCCACCATTGTTAATTCAAAAACCAAGCAAATCATAAATCTTGTGAAAAGAAAAACGCCTTTTAGAGATTCGAAACAAAATGAAGCAATCGCTTCTACTTCTGGTACAAAGCCTGTTTACACAAAAATCTCAGAAGTTAAAAATCGCAATGAAAAACCAACCTTTACACCAACGAAACCTAACTTTCCAAATCCTAAATTTCGAAAACCAACGAAGAAAACATTTTCAAAAGGAAACAATCTGATAGATACATTCCACAAATGGCTGGACAACAATTTGGAAATATTCAAGGATAAGGATCTCTCATTAAATGACTTTAAATTGGCATACGAAGAGTATCTTTGTACCTCTACGTTGTGTAGTTCAATTTCAACAAAGTCAAAAATAGAAATACCAAAACAACATTGGAAAAGAAATGATCTTAAAGAAAACCTAACTGCAAAAACAAAGAACTCAAAATCTTCAAAATCCTCCAAATCAAAAATTTCCATTCAAAAATGGGTTCCGAAGTCTGTCACTCTGTCAGTCACTTCGGACTCATTAATTTCAAATACAAATTCTTCTGAATCCTGCTCAAACACTTCGGAATCATGCTCATCACATGAGGCTTCGGAGAATTTGATTAATTTAAATGCAAATGAAATCTCTGAAGAGGCCGTAGAAAAATGGATTCAAGAATCCTTTGCTTACCCTGAGGACCCAAGATTGATTGGGTACCAACTCCTTCTTGATTGATTGCAGGTTATGTCTGATGAGCGGTATGACTCAAAATGGTACATGGACAGTGGCTGCTCAAGACATATGACGGGGAGAAAGGAATATCTCAGGGATTACAGGAATTTGGATGATGCTGGAAACGTATGCTTTGGTAATAATAAAACATGTCCAATTCGGGGATATGGAAAAATAACAAATGGCCAATTCACTATCAACCGAGTGGCATTTGTTGAAGGATTAAAACATAATCTTGTGAGTATATCTCAATTGGTGGTTGGAACGGGAAACGCTGTAACTTTCAACAACCAAGAGAGTATAATCACCAAAGAAGCAACAAACGAAGTCTTACTGAAATCAGAAAGGAAGGGATCTATGTTTCCCTTAAATCTAAAGCCAGTGACCGGTGGGCAATCTCTATGTCTTCTCTCGAAAGCCAACTCCGATGTCAGCTGGTTATGGCACCGAAGACTTGCTCATCTGAACTTCAAAGATCTGAACAAGTTGGTGGCCATGGATTTGGTTTGAGGCATGCCAGCTCTTAAATTTGACAATAATTCTCTTTGCTCTGCATGTGAACATGGCAAGCAGACAAAACAAAGACATCCTACAGTGATCAACCCCAAAATCACCGAACCGCTTTCCGTTCTATACATAGATTTGTGTGGACCATCTGCAATAGAATCAATAGGAAGGAAGAAGTACATTCTGGTTATTGTTGATGACTATTCAAGGTTTACTTGGGTGATGTTCCTCCGAAACAAGTCCAATGCAGCTGAAGAAATCATCAACTTTATAAAGAAAATGGAATTGATGCTCAACAAGAAAGTCCGAACTGTGCACAGTGACAACGGTTCGGAGTTCAAAAATCAGACTCTTGATGGATTCTTGAAGACAAAGGGGATTAACCACAACTTCTCAGCACCTTACACTCCTCAACAAAACGGTGTTGTAGAAAGAAGAAATCGCTCCCTGTGTGAAGCTGCAAGAACAATGCTCAACTTTGCAAATTTGCCCATGTACTTCTGGGCCAAAGCAATTTCTACTGCATGCTTTACTCAAAACAGATCCTATATTCACAAAAGATTCCATATTACACCTTACGAAGTACTCAACCGAAGAAAGCCAAATGTCAAATTCCTTCACATCTTTGGTTGTAGGTGTTTTATCTTAAACATGAAGGATCACTTAACCAAGTTCGATAACAAATCAGAAGAAGGCATCTTTCTTGGTTACTCTCAAGACTCAAAAGCCTACAGAGTCATGAACAAGAAAACTCGCAAAATCGAAGAAACCTTTAATCTAAGGTTTGATGAATACTACATCAAGAAGTCTCTGCATCCATTTCCTATGTCTTCAATCTTTCCAAACCCTGCTGTAGAAGCTGCTCAAATCACAACATTCGACACAGACTTCTCACTTTTATTTGACCAACCTGTAAGAGCTGTGGACTCCGAAGTCAGAGCACCAGACAACCATGAGTCCGAACTCTCCAAGCTCACAGACGGACCCGATGACTCTTCTACAAGCAGCATACAAAGACTATCTTCTATTGAGGAAGAGTCATCTAATCAAAGTTTGGAAAATGTAAGTGTTGAGGGGGAGCCATCAAACCGATGTGCTGGAAATTTAAGGACTAATGATGAATCAACCAACAGTCCAAGAGGATCCAACACTCTTGTCTCTACTCCCCAGTCAATTTCAAATATCATATCCATGTACCCAACAATCCAGGGGGAGCCAGAGATTGCGACTCCAAATTCAGCCACAACATTCGCTTCGGATAAAGCTGCAACTTCTTCAACTCCAACAAACGTCCGGGGGGAGCACATATCAAACTCAACCTCACAAATACACACATTACAAACCAACACAAATTCGAATAATCACTTGCTAATGGGTGATTTTCCCTCCACTTCGGGATATCCCTCAGACATTGAGGACATCGATGCTGAAGGACCTCCTGATTTTGATCCAAACTATCCTCCTTTGGAAAAATGGACGAAAAATCATCCTCCATCACTTATCATTGGTGATGTTCGAGATAAAGTACTGACTCATGCACAACTTCACAAAAGGCAATTAGATCTCAACAAAAATTCAGAGTTATGCATGTTCAATGTCTTTATCTCTAAGGTAGAACCTAAGAACATCAAAGATGCATTTGATCACTCAGACTGGATTGAAGCAATGCAATTGGAATTAGAAGAATTTGAAAGAAACAAAGTCTGGAGGCTAATTCCAAAACCTGCAAATGCCTCAATTGTCGGTCTCAAATGGGTGTACCGTAACAAGCTAGACACCGAAGGCAACGTAGTTCGGAACAAAGCTAGGTTGGTTGTCAATGGTTACTGTCAACAGGAGGGGATTGATTATGAAGAAACTTTTGCTCCTGTTGCCAGACTCGAATCAGTTCGGATATTTTTAGCTTATGCTGCACACAAAAATTTTGATGTCTATCAAATGGACGTTAAATGTGCTTTTCTGAATGGTGATCTCGAGGAAACCGTTTTTGTTGAACAACCACCTGGTTTTGAAAGTAAAACTCATCCGAATTATTGTTATGTGCTAGACAAAGCAGTCTATGGTTTAAAACAAGCTCCAAGAGCTTGGTATGAAACCTTGACCAAATTTTTAAAAGAATCAAACTTCAAACAGGGATCAGTAGATCCAACACTTTTTAGAAAGAAAGTTGGATCTCACTTGATGTTAGTCCAAATTTATGTGGATGACATAATCTTTGGATCTACTGACCCTAATTTGTCAAAAGACTTTGAAAAACTGATGAAAAGCAAATTTCAAATGAGTATGATGGGAAAAATAAACTTTTTTCTTGGTTTACAAATCAAACAATCTAAGGAGGGGATATTCATCAATCAACAAAAATATACGAAGAGTCTGCTTGAACGCTTCGGAATGACTAACTGCTCCAAAGCAAAAGTTCCTTTGCCTGCAGGTACAAGGTTAAATCCATCATTGGACAAACCAAAGACCGACATACAGCAATACCGAAGCATGATTGGATCATTGCTCTATCTTACAGCCAGTCGTCCTGACATCATGTTTGCAGTCTGCAATTGTGCAAGGTATCAGGCTGATCCAAGGGAACCTCACTTGGCTGCTGTGAAGACAATATTCCGATATCTTCATGGAACTACTGCTTATGGTCTGTGGTATCCAGCAAACTCTGGTTTCTACATTCAAGCATACTCAGACTCCGATCTTGGGGGATGTTCCATTGATCGCAAGAGCACTTCGGGGGGTTGTCAATTCTTAGATGGAAAACTTATCAGCTGTCAATCCAAGAAACAAACTCGTGTCTCTATCTCCACTGCAGAGGCTGAATATGTAGCAGCTGCAGCATGTACTTCGCAGATCATTTGGATTCAGAGTCAATTGAAAGACTATGCCATTAATATGAGAAAAATTCCTTTGTTCTGTGGCTCTCAAAGTGCAATTCGTATATGCCACAATCCAGTTCAACATTCCAAGACGAAGCATATAGCTCTTCGCTATCACTTCATCAAAAGTAATGTTGAGGAGGGGAATATTGAGGTGCACTTTGTTCACACTACAGAACAATTGGCAGATATCTTCACAAAGGCTCTAAATGAAGAAGCATTTACAAGAATTGTTCGAGGACTTGGAATGATAGATGGATCAACTCTTCAATAATTTTCAGATTTGTTCACCCTTACTCTGTTCTGAAATTTCACAAAAATAAACTCCGCAGATCCCCAAAGTCAATTCTGGCTTCGGAGGTCATCGGAGAAAAACAAGCAAAAACATTTGCCACTTCCCCGCAGTACTCCAAAGTAAAATATCACTTCGGAGGTCTGCGGAACAAACTTTTCTTCAAAATAAATCCTTCAAATTTGAAAACCACTTGAACAAATGTTAACTTCATAAAAATAAAGAGTTGTTTTAAGACTAAGAAAATTCAAAAACAAGAAAAACTTATACCAAACGAAAAGAAAATTCTGATGTAAATGACAAAATTTAACTTTACTCTCATGAATTAACCAAGTAAAGGACAAAACTTTGATTTTAGATTCTGAAAATCATACCTCATTGCACTAAAAGGTATTTGGGAATCGACTTGAAACATTGGTAAGAAAACAGACTTCGAAATGAGGTCAAGGCTATTTTACACTTTGAAGCCTTGTTTGATTTCAATAACCATAACATAATGTCTATTTCTAATCACCCTTCGAAACTTGACTCGCTTCAACTTCAAATTAATCATGTAGCCTCAAAACTACAAAGGATAATTCAAAGTGCTCCGAAGTTTTCATCAAAAATAGAACCAACATCGTTTGATAAGGAAATTTAAATCTCTTTTCATTAAATGATACAAAATTGAACTATATGAAGATTTTCACTCACAGGGATTGTTTAAAACAAAAACAAAAAGCATCAAAGAAAGAAACCAAATGATGATGCTCTATGTCTTCGTATAAGGAAATTCGTAAAAGAAAACAAGAAAGAAAAATAGAAAACATTTGTCAAAAGAAACAAAGACAAACAAAGATCAAAAGATAACCAAGGGAATGCAAAAGAAAAATCAGCATTCAAAAGCTTATTCTTCTGTTTTAAATAACAGTACAAGGAGCTCCTATAACATAGTCGAGTACCTTGTAGAGGAATATGAACATTTCAAGTAGTCTGTCTTAAATGATAAAGTAGGAGTGGTGTACGAAGTTCAAAGGCTTGTCATCTGAGCTTAGTATCCAAACACTTCAACTGATGAAAAGGAATAAGTTTTTCAAATGAATCTTCAAAACAATCCAATCAAACCTTCTGAAACACTTCTGATGTTCAATTCATGAATGAAAACTGCTTTAAATTTCAAATACAAAGGATGTTATCTTTATTATATTTGAAAATTTTGAAGCAAATAAGCACAACACAAAACATGTTTCCTAATGCGAAATCAAGTCAGTGATGGGGTGATTAGACTTAAAAATTCATGATTGATATTGAATCAAACAAACTTCCAATTGAAAAATGGACTTCCAATATGATTCGAACGACTCTGAACATTAACTCGAATAAATCATATTTTCATAATATTCATGAAAACTAAGGTTAAATGACATACTGCATCAGTCAAAAGAACAATCAAAAACTTATAGAAAAACAAAGAGAAAAACATATGGACTTCGGTACACTGGTGAACACTTTGCAATCATTTGTTAATCACCGAAGTGACAGAACACTCTTCGGAGTCCATAGCAAAAACACCGAAGTGAGGAACTTTATGCTCCGAAGCGTAACCTCAATGGTCATAATTTTTCATAACTGCGAAGTCAATTAAATGTTCAAATGATTTCCACATTTATGATAAATAACAGAGACAAACATTCCCTGAGTTTTAAATGTTTGCTTACAGCTGTCAATAAGAATTAAATGAGAAACATTAATCATAATGACGTCTCAAAAAGTTAACGGTTCAAATTTTGAATCATTGTAACTGACAGCCGTATATTTCTCCTTTTTGCAGAGAAAGTGGGACGAGCAGGTGATGAGGTGTCCACCTACTACTGGACCATTTTAAACGTGCATTAAATGGCCTAGGGACCACGAATACTATATAAACTTTCCATCTCTTCCATTGCACTCTTTACGCAAACACAACTCTCATTTCACTCTGTAACCTTACTCTCTAATTATCTCTGCAAACACAACTCACTTCATCATCTTCATTTTCATCAAACGTTCAACAATGGCCGCTGAAGGATCTTCTCAAACCACTGAAGCTATTTCAGTACCTGTTCTCAAAAGCCAGTCAGCAAATCTGGTACTACGCAACAACCTTCAACTCTACCCCAAGCCCATCGATGCTCTTGTCAAATGCTTGAAGAGATCGATTCTTGGCTATGCCCTAACCAGCACACCATCGATTCCAGCAACACTTGTACACAGGGCACATTACACCTCGAATGCCCTGTTCGACACGAACAATCATGTAAAAGCTGTATTCTTCGAAACCATAGATGTAAAGGGAAAAACTAAGAAAGTGCAACTGACCAAGGAGAAATTTGTTGAGGCTCTTCATCTCCCCATCTACGATCCTAAGGAGATTGTGACTCCTTCTGCTGAGCAACTCGTCGATATGTTCAATGAAATGGGGTACTTTCCTCAACTCGAGAAGATCAGCTTGTTTAAGAAGAACCAACTGCCCGATCTGTGGAGATACTTCTTTAGTATCTTCCTCATATGTCTGTCTGGAAGAACTTCAGGATTAGATTCTGCAAGTGTGGCGTTTCAGAGCCTGCTCTTTGGAATCTACTATGATGTCAAAGTTGATTACGCTTCTATTCTATGGGCTGACTTCTGTTCTCATATCAATCAGAGTCCGAAGGGGACTGAAATTTCAAATGCGAGGTTCTGGGCAATTGTTGTTCATGCCCATTATCAAAAGACTGGATATGTGGTAGATTGCTCTCTCCCCGAAATGAGGTACACTCCAATCACTGTATCGCCATTGGATGATAAACCCGCAGTCTACTGTGCACAAATACCTATAGCCATGCTCTCCAAGGTTCCCATGGAATGTATTGAAGTAAGCTCTTACCGCAACACCTTGGTAATTCCTTATCCTACTCGTGATCTGAGCAAGGAGACATCTGTGGAAGAAATCCCTAAAGGAAAAGGGAAGAGGAAAATGGCTGGTGGACCCAGTGGTCCTAAAAAGGAAGAGAAGAAAAGAAAAACTTCGGTGAAAACCACACCGAAGAGGAAACAGCCGAAGAGGCAAAGAAAGATCATGGTTGTGGATGAGTCTTCGGACTCAGAATGGACTCCATCCACAGTCCATGAAGAAGAACAAGAAGAAGAAATGCTTGCTGATCAACCTCCTTCTCCTACATCTCCACCTAAAACAACTAAACCACCTACACCACCACAAACAAATGTCCCTCCTTCACCACCAAAATCAACCAGACCTGAAACACCTCCACATACAATTCCTCCTCCACCTCCACCAACAACAGCTCCTCCATCTTCCGAAATACCTGTCTCTGGTATCGAATTCTCTTTACCAGAATTTGAATTACCCATATCACCACCAAGACAAAATCCTACTTCAGCAGCACTCTTCGAAGCCTTTCACATGGCTCCCTTGAGTGTTGAAGGAGCATCAGAAGAAGACCTACCAGATGAAGGCTTTGTACTAATGAAACAGTACAAAGTCCTCAACTCCAAGCTTGACACCCTCATTCAAGCTCAAACAGGATTTGACCCCACAAAACCAACCATTGGTGATATCTCCGAAGAGATAGAGTCTTTGGAGCTCACTCTATCCAAAGGAATAAAGGAGTCTGTCGATAGTCTTGAGAAGAAGCTCATGGATGAACAAAATAAGATCCATTCTTCCTTCGAAAAGAAGCTGGAATCCGCTGTCACCTCCATCAACAAGAAGGTTGATGCTTTCATTGAGAAAACCGATAAAACAAACTCCGAAGTCATGAAAACCTTGCAAGGACTTCGGAGTGAAATCCAGCAAAGTACCAAGCTTGAAAAACAGCTTGATGAGGCCAGAGCAAAAATTAAAGAGCTCACTGCCGCCCAAACCACTTCGGGTGTCACCAAATTTACAGAGGAACTGCAACGAACAAATGCAGCTCTCACACAAGATTTGATTACAAAATTGAGAGTTGCACTTCAGCCTCTGATAAATTTCTCTGACAGATTGTCTAGGCCACAGGGCTTGCCTAGACAGATCCCTGTAGCCACAGCAGGTCCTTCAACCTCAACTATCACAACCACTGGCATGGGTGCTAGTGGATCGGCTGGAACTGGAAGCTCAACAGACCGATCACTAGATAACATAATTGCTCCACACATGGAAGAGACATACAAGGCCAGAAGAGCAGACTACAATTTGATGATCAAAATAAATGATTTTGCTCGAAATAATGGTGAGTGGACAGTTGAGACAATCAAGCTGTTTGGATTTCAAAATCCAAATGTACTTAATAGACTTCCTCTTCGGAGTTTTGCAATTGTTGACTCCGAAGACATCCAGCTTGACATACCTTTCAATCCGAAGACTTTTGCTTTCCTTCAATTCGTCTCTTCGGTGCCAGAGGATCAGAAAGCAAGTTTTTGGGCGAATAAAATAAACTTTCATGCCAAATACATTCAAAGGCAAAGCTATGTGTGGAGCCTAAACAAGATCAAGAAAATCATTTCAATAAAAGAAGCTGAAGAATATTTGGGCTTCAGAAATTATGAATTTCTTGTGCTTAGGGGGACAGACGAAGTTGAATCCAGGTTCTCAATAGCAGACTTCTCCATCATGAATCCTATGGACTTCATCCAGATTCTTGATCTTCTGCGAACCGGGGGCGCTGCTCATGCTGAAATGTCTACCTTTGCTATCAAAAATCACCTTCTGGGCTTCCTCAACAATTATCTTCTCAGGTTTGCAAAGCATGACCTGGAGCTATGTTCCTACTACAGACAACCCTTGAACACTCCTCCTGTTGTAGTTCGGAACATAGCTGGATTCAAAAATGGAGAGATCTTAGACGAACCATATGGCGTAGTTTTCAAAGGACTTCGAAATGAAACCGAAGTCAAAATCAAGTTCTTTGAAATAGACTACATAGGCCTCCATCCCTCCTCCTTTATCTCAGGAATGATTTCTCACGTGAACGCCTGCCATGCAAGTTCCACTAAGAAGAAGAAGAAGTTCATAGACCACATGAACTAGTATCTTGCTGTGAGAAAGACTCTAAAGCGAGCATACAAAAGAAACTTTCGAGTATAGACTTCGGATACACTTCACACAAAGGGGGAGATTGTTGAGATATTTTGTGATGAAGTGCTAATACATCCGAAGTCCTACCCATGAAGAAAACCCCGAAGTGAATAAACAAGAGAAGACACCGAAGTCTAAAGACTCCGAAGTGCAATGCATAGAGGATCCGAAGACTTGACAGTCTGTCATCTTGTCTTTTGTGTGCACGCGTATAGTACAATACGTGTTGCATGAATCTTCTATCCTATTGGCTAGTACACTGATAGGATATTCTCTGTAAAAGGTGTACTATTGGTATCACTGATTCAGTATAAATATCAGTGATACCATACCGTGTCAAATGAGAGATTACGAGATTAACTTACGAGAATTGTATATCTCCAAGATAGAAAACCCAATTGTAAAACCAAGTTCTAATCAAATCATTCGGCACATGTTATTCATATCTTATTGTTTGATTGAGCTCTGTTGCATTGTCATTGTATGATTGATTGTGTAATTGATTCCATATCTATATTAGTTCATCCAATCTCATATTTCAACACCCAACAGGTTGTTATAAAGCATGAAATTTAAAAACTTGGTTGTTGTGATATGAGACTTTTACATTTATTTGTTTTTAATTTGCTTTTTTTCTAATGGTTTTCTTCCAACGGTCTTATCCCCCATTCTTTTTTATAAACTTGCTTTTGTTTTATTATATAGTAATGGAGAAACTTTGAAACTTGGTTGCTATAAAATAGAACATTTAAAAGGTTGTCTGTTATAATGTTGGAGTTTTACACTTATACCTTAAGCTGTTCATTTATGCGGAAAACTTGCTAATTGTTGTTACTTTTATAAGATATTTTGTATCTTTTAAATTTAAAAATTTTTAAAATGGAAAATTTGGTTGTTATAAGATACGATTTTTTAAAAGTTAGTTGTTGTAATGTTTCAATTTGGTGTTATTAAATTTTGTTCGGATTAATAATGAAATATTTATATTTCTTTTGTCGTTACTTTTATATTATGTTTGATCTTTTGAAATGAGAAAGATTGAAAACTTGGTTGCTATAAAATAGACTTTTTTAAAAGTTGGCTGTTATAATACTCTATTTTTTATACTTTTTTTAAGAGAAAAAAGGATTTGTTATTAACGAAATTCTATTCATATTACTAATGAAGATGCTTATTGCCGTTTATGTTTTATATTTAAATCTTTATCTTTTTAAGGTTGTATTTCCTGCTCCATATTTTGTACTTACCGGTTCTCGATAACACACATTGCGTTTTGTATTTTCATATTTACTCCTTAAATTTTTGGCATTTTTATTCAATAGATACTTAACTTTAACATTAAGATATGATTATTTATTATTTATGTTTTCCACCTGTTTTTTCCTGCTAACACGTATCCGGGACGTATTTTCTTCTTCTTTTTATGTTGTTCGGTTTGGGTACTCTTTTCTCTTTCAATTCTTCTCTTGCGTCTTTAGTTTTTGTATCTCTTCTCTTTTACTTTGCCTTCGTACGTCATCAGTTGTACCGGGTACAACAGGTAATTTAGTATTTTTTTGTATTTTAGTTTGTTTTCTTTCGTAATAATGTCTAATTTTGAGGTTGGAGAGTCATCTGGTAATTTGGTTTCTACTGTTAATCTTGCTTTGCCTACGTATAGTGATAGTGGAGATTGTGTTTATGTTTGTGTTCATTGTAAAGCTGAGTTTTGGTGGGCTGAAAGACTTATTCGAGGTTCAACTCGGGCAAATCCTATTTATAGTCAGTGTTGCAAGCAAGGTGGTGTTGTGCTGCCTATACCATTAATGCCTCCTTCTTATATCTTAGGTCTGCTTCGAGTACACACTATATGGATAATATTAGAGCCTACAATTCCATGTTTTCTATGACTTCATTTGGAGCTAAGATTGATGAGATAGTAAATTGTGGTCGTGGTCCCTATACTTTTAAAGTGTCTGGTCAAATTTCTCATAAAATTGGTTCCTTTTGTCCTGAGGGGTCTAATCCGCCATGTTTTTTGCAATTATATGTTTATGATGTGAACAATGAAATTAATAATCGTTTACTGGTTTTCGGTGATACTGCTGAAACTTTGGATTCTAATATTGTATCCGGATTGTCTGTAGTTTTAAATGGGATAAATGAGTATGTAAGGATGTTTAAAATTGCAGTGGATGTAGCTGCTCAAAGAAATTTACATACTTATGCTATAAGATTGTATAACAATATTCCTGATGTGAGATACAATTTACCCTATGGGGGTGCTCTTGGAGGTATTGTTACAGCCGATGATACGAATGCATCGAAATACGACATTATTGTTCATTCTCGTGGTGGTTGTCCTACGCGTATAAGTAGGTTGCATTTTTCATATATGCCTTTACAATATCCTTTGTTTTTTCCGTATGGAGAAAAAGGATGGTCAAACAGGTTCAGGATACGTTCCGCTGATTCGGTTACTTCAAGACCAGTCACTTTGAATATGTATTATAGTTATCTAATTCACAGCCGCAATGGTATGTATACTTTATTGTTGCAGTGCGGTCGTTTGTTTCAACAATTTCCGCTTCCATCTTCCAGTAGCTATTCAGTTCTTGGAAACAGATTGCTTCTAGAAGAGACAAATTATGATACAGCTTTACTGCAACATCAACATGAAGAAATGGTTTCTAATTTAAATTCTGAACAGGTAGCTGTTTATAATCGTATTTGTGCAGATGTAACAAACGGTGTGCAGTCGCTCATTTTTGTATACGGTCATGGTGGAACGGGGAAGACTTTTTTATGGTCTACAGTTTTAGCATATTTCAGATGCAACGGTAAAATTGCATTGGCTGTTGCAGCTTCCGGTATTGCAGCTCTTCTTTTGCCTTCTGGTCGAACTGCACATTCTAGATTCAATATACCTATAGATATATCAAATACATCTTTTTGTAATATTAAGAAAAAGTCACAACTTGTTGAACTTTTAAGTCTTACTTCAGTTATTATATGGGACGAGGCTACAATGACAGACCGAGTTTGCTTTGAAACAGTTAGTAGATCTTTTCAAGACATATTAGACAAGCCTGGTGTTCCCTTTGGTGGCATTTCTATACTTTTGGGAGGAGATTTCAGACAGACATTACCTGTTAAGAAAAAGGCTTCTGATCCGGAAATTATGGCTTCGACTTTGCCAAATTCTTATCTATGGCAATTATTTTCTGTGTATAAGCTCTCTACCAATATGCGTCTTTCTTCAAATGATAATAGTACAGCTGAAACGCAACGGTGTTTACAATTTGCAAGTTGGCTCTTAGATATCGGGAACGGACAGATTGGAGAAGCTGATTTGCAAAAATCTGCAAATGCCATGGTTATTGAAATTCCCAAACAGATGTTAGTTTCTGAACCAGAAAATAGCATTCAAAGTCTCATTGATTTTGTATATGGATCTCAAATTCTTGTGAATCCTGTACCTGCAACTCTATGTAATAGAGCCATCATTTGTCCTAAAAATGAAACAACAAATCAGATTAATAGAATGGTACTAGATATGAACTGCAGCAGATTGAAGGTTTATCGAAGTACTGATACGGTGACACCGCACACAGATAAATCTGCTGATCTTGATTTATTATATCCGGAAGAGTATTTGAATCAATTTTCGTTTCCAGGTCTTCCATTACATGAGCTGTTTGTTAAAGAAAATACTCCAGTTTTGTTGTTAATAAATATGGATCCTGCAAATGGGCTTTGTAATGGTACTAGATTAATTGTTACTCAGCTTCTTCCTTATATAATAGAAGCGTCTATAATGACCGGTACATGTGTGGGCAAGCAAGTGTATATTCCGAGATTCAAACTAATTCACAAAGATGGCGAGTTGCCTTTTATCTTTATCAGGAAACAATTCCCATTAAAAGTTTGCTATGCAATGACTATTAACAAAAGCCAAGGTCAATAGTTAGAAAAAATTGGCATTTATTTACCAGAGGGTGTTTTCACACATGGACAACTCTATGTTGCTCTTTCGAGAGCTACATCCCCTGATTCTATAAAGATTCTTATTGAAGATTCTAATGGCAGTCTGTCCAATAAAACTACAAATATAGTTTTTAAACAACTTCTTATAATGATTGAACATGTTGAGGTTCAAGATAAAGGATATTTTCCCATATTTGTCATTTTCCTGTAAAGTCTTCCTGTCTATAATATTGTTTTTTTGTAATAGGTAAGCCGACATGCTGGGAATTTCTGAACTTACGAGTGGTTGTCCAGCACATCGTTTAGAAGTACGTGTTATTCGGAAGTGGATTCCGCATTTCAGATCTCAAGAAACATGGTTTTTAGTTGTGGATGCTAAGGTTAACTACTTAATATACTTTGAGATAATACATATTATAATGGTTGATGTTGATTCTCATCGCTAATTACGTTTTATAGGGAGATGCTATTCTTGTCCTTGCAGAAAAAACAAATCAAAGTTATATAGAATCGAAATTTCAAATTTCACGCTGTTATAGTCTTGGAGATTATACATGTTCAAAAACCGAGTCTTACAGAAAAATGCTTCAAAAACCAATTCATATAAATGTTGGACGTGCATCCAAAATAGAACAGCTAACAGATATCAAAGATATACCAACACAATGGTATAAGCCATCAGATTTTGAAGAGCTTCATAATCTATTGATAACTCAAGACTACTATCCAGGTATGTTTTTTAATAAAGAAACTTAGTTTCTAAATCTTTGTATGTTATTGTTATGAATGTTCATAATAGATTTTCTCTTGCAGATTACATAGGTTTTTTAAATCCTATGAGCGTGGAAAGAATAAAGAAAGTGACCGGTTTATGTATCTGAATTTAGTAGGAAATGAGTAAGATATCTAAAATAATAATAGTGTTGTGCAGTAAATTTGTCAAAATTGATTGATTTTTTTTCATTTTTATAATACACTACAGCGGACAACAGATTACTACTACACTTTGGAAAGACTGTTACCAATCACCACAAAAGGTTAACCATGAAGCCTTATTGAGTTTGTCAGTTGGTACTCCAATTGCAATTACTAATGTTAAAGTGGAAACTTATGGAGGTATTAATGGAATACTATTACAATCTCATATATTAGCAATTTATAGTCTGCAAATTCTAACATTTTTATATTTCGTGTTATGCTAACATATTCAGAATCCTAACAATAACATGACTTCTTACAGGAGTTCTGAAGTTAGCTTCTACAGATGCTACTCATGTTTTTATTAATCCAATTTTAAAGGCAGGAATACTTGATTTTGAAAGGTATTATTTGTTATCTGAATATTTTATATGCATATTAAATATTTATTATAAGAATGATTGTTATATATTACAGGATTCACACAGGTCCATCCAATACTATCATTTTGCCATACACTGTAATGACTATAGGTGAACTGTTAAGTAAACATCATTCTGAATTACTGGTAAGATTTATTTACCTTCTTTTAAATAATATATTCAATATATTTAATCCTTATCATACAAGTATCTGTTTAAGGGTAAAAGAATTCTCATCGAAGCCTCTATAGAAAGCTGCCAGTTTTCAGACTCCTGATATATTACAACATGTTTGAAATACAATGAACGAATTACAAGACAGGGTACCATTTGGTTCTGCATCACTGATGGACGAATTGAACAGCCAAATTTTTAGTAAGCAAATACAGTATTCCGTTTTCTATTGAAAATAACTGCTACAAATAACTAAGTACATATTTGTTGTCTTGCAAAACAGTTACAGCTTTTCGGTCAATATAATCGATGATACTTGCTCAATGTCTGCAATTGCTACAAACACTTTTGTAGAAAATATGATCAATTGCAACTGTCAAAAATTGGTGATTGAAGAAGGTTATGATAATCAGTGTGTTTTACCACCAGTTATTGAAAAACTTATAGGAAAAACACAAAGTTTCCTGATTGAAATGACAAAGCGATCTTCTCCAAACAAGATAACCTTTGCTGTGCTTGACATCATCAAAACTCCACTTTCCAAAACTTTAGCTGTAGAATATTCATCTCCATCGAACACTTCCGTTGCAAACGTGCCAAAACAAACAACAATTGAGACAACAACACTTCAGACTTCTAATATCACGCCACCTCCTGCAGCTTATACTCCACCAATCAAAAAACAAACAACTGATAAACCCGGTGAAAGTTTAAACGAGTCTGATTACGGTCCCAAAAAACGTTTACCTTTTGGAGATAAGGGTTAGTACTATTGACATACATATAAGATTCAATATATTCTGATCTATAATGAAAATTACTTTTCTTTACAGATGATAATCCAGAAGAAGGGAAAAAAAAAGAAGAAGGAACACCAGAATTAGCACTTATCTTAATCTGTAACTACTAATACACAATCTTTGTAATATAATGTTGCTTAGGAAAAACATGTATGCTTGGAAAACATGTTTTGAGACTCTATAAACTGTTGCTATAATATATACACCTAAATACAACCGTCAAATTTTCCCTTAAGTTATGCTAAAAAATAACTCCATCATATGGGTACGTACAATAACCTTTAAGTCCTTTTTGTTAGTACAAATTTGTCTAATATAGTAATTACTTCATGCATTTGTTTTAATTTACTAATTATAATATAAAATAATAATAATTCACTTTAAATACTATACATTATATATGTATGAGTTTCTTTTTTAGAAAACAAATTTCAAGATTTTAGAGTCTTTTTAGACAATACTGCTCATTAAAAATATACTAATACTCTTCCAACTCTAAGATAACAAAGACAAAAATACACACTGAGACACAAAAAACAATTCCATGCTCTCATTTTTTTAATTCCATACCATCTGGAGAGGTTCATAATTCTCTTTTGATATCTATATGATAATCCTTTTAAATCAATACTATTGTATGATATATTCTTCCTAACATTTAATTAACTAAAAAAAACTTAGTCACACAAATATTTAAATATTTAACTAATAATATAATTCCATAAAATTAATATAATTCCATTTTATAACGGATATTAACAAATTCATTTCCTAAATTCCAATATATACACTCTATAATATATTTATATCAATATTTAATTAATCTTAACATATTAAAATCTAAAAAACTATAAGATTACCTATGGAGTCTAACATTCATTTATTATCACATAATAAATAATTATAGAAATCGAAAATATTTATAAAAAGAACTTAAAGTATATATTACGTAATATTTTTATATTAATATCCAACTACCCTTCAAAAATTACAATTTAAAAAATATATTACCATAACATTTTAAAAGTTTCAGAATAAATTTTAAATAAATAAAAAGAACTTAAAGTATATATTATATAATATTTTGATATTAATACACAACTATCCTTCAAAAATTACAATCTTAAAAAATATATTACCATAACATTTTAAAAGTTTCAAGATAAATTTTAAACTTAAAATTTGTTACTACGAAACCCACTATTTCTTAAAATAAAAGCCATTACCAAAATATTTAAACAAACTAAAATTTAGAACTGAAATTATGAATATCTACTTCTCTTTTTAATCGAATGAATAACTATGAACAAATAATATATAAGTTTATAAGAATATTACACAACTATGAATAAATAATGTATAAGTTTATAAGAATATTACAACAACTTAAACCATTACATTAATAACCAACAACAGCATTCAATACTTACGAATGATAACGTAGATTACCTATGGAGTCTAAAATCTATTTATTATCACATAATAAATAATTATAGAAATCCAAAATATTTATAAAAAGAACTTAAAGTATATATTACGTAATATTTTGATATTAATACCTAATTACCTTTCAAAAATTATAATCTTACAAAAATATATTACCAGAACATTTTAAAAGTTTCAGAGTAAATTTTAAACTTCAAATTCGTCACTACGAAACCTACTATTTCTTATTTCATAATCTTCTATTAAACAATCAACACTCATATAAAATAAAAAATCATTACCCAAATATTTACCCAAACTAAAATTTACTACTGAAATTATGAATATCTACTTCTCTTTTTAATCGAATGAATAACTATGAACAAATAATGTATAAGTTTATATGAATATTACACAACTATGAACAAATAATATATAAGTTTATAAGAATATTACAACAACTTAAACCATTACATTAATAACCAAAAACAACATTCAATACTTACCAATGATAACATCTACACAAGGGCGGCGATACATATCTCCCGGTCTGAGTTCTTCGAGCACAAATTAATTCCAAGAAAAACTCGAGTACTTTTAGCCGACTATACATCTTTCCAATTCAATAGCATTTAAAACTATAATAATTACAGGTGATGCTATATAAGAAACCACAATCCACCTCCACCGTATACATTACAAACTAAAACCCTTTTCAGTTGCATAAAACGAAATATGAAAGCCCAAGATATTCAATCCCTTCTCCTAGCTCTCATCACACGAACAGAAAACAACCGTCAGCTTCTTGCCGACTTAACAAAGAAATTGGAAGAAGACTACTCTACAAGGTACGAGCTTTTCGACACCATTACCACTCTTCCTAAATACATGAATTTCGTCCTTGATCAAGAAGCAGAACAAGAAACGAAGGCCAAAACGATATAGGCAAGCGATCTTGTGGCTCAGATGGATGCTGCTCTATCAGCTGAAGCAGCAAGCTACAAAGCAAAACTCAAACTCATCCAGTATGAGTTTGACTTTGAAAAGTAGCGTTCAGCAATGAAAATAGGGGCAGCAAAGGCAGTTTTTTGGGCAGCAGAATGGGTGGACTTTTTATCTAAATAATATGTTCTTTTGGTGATCGGCTTGTTAGACAGTAATGTATGTTTGTTTTGACTGCAATCTATAAAGTATGAACGGACTTATATCAAAATATGTTACACTGTCTGTGTCTCTTTATTTTCTGTATCGTATCACACCTAAATCTCTTAAAGAATGACTAACAAACACAAAAAGAAAAAAGCCAAACTCTAATAGAACTATCGAAGAAACTATCCAATAGAGAAACGATAGAACTCCGAAAAAACATAAGAACAAAAGATTTAACTTTATGAAAAGTTTGTTAACTTTTACCATGCAAACTAAACTTCACAACCGGAATGTTAGAACTACTTCACACTACATGGTCCAACCCGTGCGAAGCACGGGCTTAACCTAGTTGGAATAGTTTATGAACACAAGGATATTATGACGTTTGAACATGACAAAAATAATTATATAAAAATATATAATTATTAAACATTACTATATTATCATGGGAAAAATGATAATGGATAATTACAAGAGTTTTCATATACAAATCGTATGTAAACAAGTTGATTGGAATACATACATTTTTGTGAGATGAATCTTCACAGTACTTTTATAAGTACCTACTATAAGTCCTGAATTTATATAACCAGAGTCTCGGTAAGAGAGCGCAATATTTGAGTATAGATCTATACGGGGCTTGACAACCCCGCACCTGAGCTGCTAGCTACAGCTTGACCGGCAGGTCTGAGGTGTCCAAATGTCTAACATTCCGACGCCTGAAGAACGTCGCAGCAGGCCAACTAGTCATAGTATGGTTATATGGTATCTCACATGGGAAAATAATCAACTTAATATTTTTATAAATTGTTTACGTGGAAATACACATTTCAACGAAAGTACACTACAGTTTACATACTACATTTTAGTCTTTGGGATTTAAAGACTTGAGCATTTTTATGAGAAAATATTGGATATTTTTGGTATTCAACACTATTGATTACAAACAAAGGACATTTCTTATACAAAAATCTTATGAACTCACCAACTTAATTGTTGACACTTTTTCAACTACTTGTATTCTCAGGAAATTAATAAAGTAAGTTCAAGCGCTACAAGATGGGACGTTATGACGTCATTTTTGTCCATTTTGATATTATTTCAATTGTATTTGAAACATGAAACAAGTAAACTTTGTAACATTTGCAATTGATTAAATGATGGTTGTATGCTTAGATTCCACTATTGTGTAACTTTGTTATGATATTATTCATGAAGTCATCCACCCTTGAACTATTCCGCCAATACGGTTTGAGGGTGTGACAGATTGGTATCAGAGCATTGTTTATAGTGAACTAAGTATATCAATCCATTTAAAGATATACAACTATAAATACAATGGGACTAAAACTCTCGAAAACATTTTCGTACAAGTATACTTTTAAAATTACAACGATAATTTTTATAAAAGTATAAGTACATACATACATACTAGAATGATATCATAACATACAAAAGTGGTAAGATGAGTTGAACGCTACGGATAGGCCTAAGTGTTTTGGTAATGATATCTTGGATAAATAGAGCCTGATCAACTGTATTGATCCAAGATATGATTAACGTATACTTAGGAATAATCGTGGTGAACAACAAGTCTGAATACTTACCAGTAACCAAAAGAACTAAACATAAGATATAAAATACTATAGGAGTATTTTATGACGCTATATAACTAAACATAGAGTTAAAATACTACAGGAGTATTTTATGAATACTACGAAGTCGTACACTTAGAATTTTCTCTTACATACCTCTCATACCCCTTAGAAATCACCTTACTTATAACAACTTCTGAAGACTTACCAAGACCCATGTACAAAGAAAAACACTAGAACAAAACGTAAAACAAAAATACTATACGAGTATTTTGTGATACTATAGAACCATACATCTAGACTCTTTATGCACCTATTATACCCCTATCATTACTTAGTCGACATAAACGTATAATAGAAACGTCGTACTTTGATAACCCTTACCAAGAACTAACCAACGTCAAATCTTGAATCCTTGTGGCAGAAATATGCCACCCCGACGAAGAAACGCTAGGCGCGCACCGATCGCAACTCCCGAGCCACCCATGATGGACTCAGCCACTTTTTAGGCTGCTGTTACCGCTGCGGTAGCAGCTGCTGTGGCTCAGATAAACTCTAATGGGACGAATGGAAACGGAAGCGGAAATGGTACCAACGACTCCACAAATGGAGAAACATCAAACCAATCACGAGTATGTTCTTACAAGGACTTCGCAAATTGTAAACCAGTAACTTTCTACGGTATCGGTGGTGTCCTTGCTCTCACGAGATGGATTGAGAAAACAGAATCAATCTTTGATATCTCCGCCTATCCCGAGGAATTCAAAGTCAAATACGCCGCTTGTACCTTTGCCGAGACGGCCATGTCCTGGTGGAAGGGTCATGTTAAGGCTCTGACACTTCCCGTGGCCAACTCGATGAGTTGGGAAGAATTGAAGACCATGCTGATGAAGGAGTACTGTCCCAGGGGGGAGATCCAAAAGCTAGAACAAGAGCTGTGGAACCTTACCATGAAAGGTTCAGATCTGACCTCCTACACGAACAGATTCAACGATTTGGCAACCCTTTGCCCTACTATGGTCACACCAGAATCTGTGAAAGTGGAGCGGTATATCTGGGGCTATCTCCGCTGATTCAGGGGAATGTTGAAGCGGCAAGCCCTAACACTTTCGACAGCGCAAAACGACTGGCTCAACGATTAGTCGACCATGGAGTTCGCCAGGGCACCATGACCTCAAAAACTGAACAACCAAGAGAGATGGACCACAAAAGAAAGCCCTGGAACAGGGGGAGGAATCAGCCTAACCAAGAACATGCCAAGAGACAACAGATTGTGGCAGTCCGTGCAGCCACTGTCCCGACTACCCCGACAGCAACCAAACAGTATAATGGGACACTACCCAAGTGCAACAAATGTAACTTCCATCATACCAGAGCCTGTAGAGAAATACACTGCCTGAACTGTAACAGAAAGGGTCATACCGCCCGTTTCTGCAAGACGCCAGTTCCACAAACCACCCAAGCCTCAAATGCTGGGGTGAGTCAAGATTGTTAAGGTTGTGGTGAGACGGGGCATTTTAAGCGTGATTGCCCAAAGACAAAGAACGTGGGAAGAAATGGAAGAGTCCTAGCTATGGGACGCGCGGAAGCGGTAGAGGACCCTACCGTGGTTACCGATACGTTCCTCGTCAATAATTCATATGCTTGTGTACTATTCGATAGCGGTGCGGAGAGAAGTTTCGTAAGCTACGAGTTTAAATACTTATTAAAACAAAAACCACAACCACTCAATGAAACATTTACAGTAGAAATGGCTAATGGCAAAACAGAAAGCACAAACGACATATACATAGGCTGCACACTTACCCTGGATGATCACTCTTTTCAAATCGATTTAATGCCTGTTAAAATAGGAAGTTTTGACGTGATTGTTGGTATGGATTGGCTAATTCCCCATCATGCCGACATCATGTGTTACGAACGAGGAATCCGACTTCATCTGCCGGATGATAAGACCTTTGTTGTCTACGGTGATAAACCCAGTACCAGCCTCCGAATCGTGTCTTGCATCAAAGCCCGAAAATACCTACAGAAAAGATACCATGCCTTCCTAGCCCACGTTGTTGACGAAAAGAAAGAAGTAAAGAACATCAAAGAAATCCCCGAAGTCTGCGACTTTTCCGATGTGTTCCTAGAAGACCTTCCAGGAGTACCACCCGCACGACAAGTCGAGTTCAGAATCGATTTGATTCCAGGAGCCACCCCCGTAGCAAAAGCACCTTACCGATTAGCCCCGGCAGAAATGCAAGAATTATCCAGCCAACTAAACGAACTGCTAAGTAAAGGGTTCATCATGCCGAGCTTCTCACCCTGGGGAGCGCCGGTCTTATTCGTGAAGAAGAAGGATGGATCATTCCGTATGTGCATTGACTATCGGGAGTTGAACAAGCTCACCATCAAGAACCGATACCCGCTACCCGGAATTGACGACCCGTTCGATCAACTCCAAGGAGCGAGTTACTTCTCAAAAATCGATCTGAGGTCGGGATATCACCAACTCAAGGTTCAAGAGGAAGATGTTCCTAAAACGGCATTCATAACTCGCTATGGCCATTATGAATTCGTTGTGATGCCCTTCGGATTAACCAATGCGCCCGCAGTGTTCATGGATCTGATGAACCGGGTATGCCGACCTTACCTGGATAAGTTCGTGATAGTATTCATCGACGACATACTTATCTATTCACGAAGTAAGGAGGAACATAGCCAACACTTACAACAAGTTTTGGAGACGTTAAGAGTGGAGAAGCTGTATGCAAAATTTTCGAAATGCGAATTTTGGCTTCGAAAAGTGGACTTTCTAGGCCACGTAGTCAGCAAAGAAGGGATACATGTAGATCCCTCCAAAATCAAAGCCATCGAAAGTTGGAAAGCACCAAGAACTCCGACAGAAATCCGTCAGTTTTTGGGCCTTGCTAGCTATTACCGAAGATTCATACAAAATTTCTCCAAAATTAAGAATCCACTTACTGCCCTGACACAGAAGGGTGTAACATTCAAGTGGGGAGATAAACAAGACGCCGCCTTCCAGACCTTAAAGAAAGCTTTGTGCAGCGCTCCTATTCTGTCCCTCCCAGAAGGAACAGAAGACTTTGTGGTCTATTGTGATGCATCGAACCAGGGTCTGGGCTGTGTACTCATGCAGAGAGGAAAGGTCATCGCCTACGCTTCAAGACAACTTAAAACTCACGAGGTCAACTACACTACACATGACCTCGAGTTGGGGGCAGTAGTGTTCGCATTGAAGATCTGAAGACACTACCTGTACGGCACAGAATGTACGATATACACCGACCATAAGAGTCTCCAGCATATCCTTAACCAAAAAGAACTCAATATGAGACAACGACGATGGGTAGAGCTACTAAGTGACTATGAATGTGAAATCCGTTATCACCCAGGGAAGGCCAACGTGGTAGCTGATGCCCTCAGTCGAAAAGAGTACTCGGGCCGCCGAATGAAGTCATTAACAATGACGATCCATTCCCATTTGTCCACTCAGATCAAAGAGGCGCAGCTAGAAGCCTTAAAACCTGAAAATGTCGCAAATGAAGCCTTGCGAGGGATGGATAAAAACCTTGAAGTTAAGGATGACGGAGCTCGTTACCTCATGAACCGAATTTGGACACCGAGATTCGGCGGATTCAGAGACATTATCATGAATGAAGCTCACAAAACTAGATACTCCGTTCATCCTGGGTCCGACAAAATGTATCTGGACCTCAAGAAACTGTATTGGTGGCCAAACATGAAGGCAGAAATTGCTACTTACGTGGGCAAGTGCCTGACTTGCTCCAAAGTTAAAGTAGAATACCAAAAGCCCTCGGGTTTGCTAATTCAACCAAAAATACCCGAGTGGAAGTGGGAGCGGATAAAAATGGACTTCCTAACCAAATTACCAAAGACAACCGGTGGGTTAGACACTATATGGGTAATCGTTGATAGGTTAACCAAATCCGCTCACTTCCTGCCAATCAAGGAGTCTGATAGGATGGATAAGCTGGCGAGGCTCTACCTCAAAGAAATTGTAAAATTACACGGTGTGCCAAGATCAATCATCTCGGATAGAGATAGCCGGTTCACTTCACACTTTTGGCAATCATTACAAAAGGCTATGGGAACTAGACTCGATATGAGCACAGCTTACCATCCGCAGACGGATGGCCAAAGTGAAAGAACCATCCAAACACTGGAAGACATGTTGAGAGCCTGTGTGATAGACTTCGGTAAGGCGTGGGTGATATTGCCTCATTTATACATATATTTCGGGCAATATCGAGTGCTTAAAAATGTGTTTTTGGTTTAATTTCTAGATAAAAGGTACTTATTTAATTTAATTACCAAAACACTGGAAAAATTGCTGAATAAAGAAGAAGGAGCTGGATTCAAGCTTTAAAATGAGGAAAAAAGAGTAAAAGAACTATCGGGAAAGAAAGAGCCAAAAAGAGCGTATTTTGGGCGAAAAAACGAAGAAATAAATCCAACAGGCCTTAGATCGCGACCATATTTCAACACAGATCGCGACCCGATCTGCTGACCAATGCGTGACAAATGGCTGACACAAGGATCGCGATCACGGCTCAAAATCGCGAGCTTACAGAGATCGCGACCCTACCCACCAACTACAGTCCACAAAGTCATAATAGCGGCCAACTGCGAAACGCAATTCACACGAGATCGCGACCCGATCCCCTATAGGATCGCGACGCGATCCTCCCTGGACAGCAGTATAAATAGAGGCCTTCTCTTGTTGTTTTAGACACACATTCAGAGATATAAACTCCACACTTGGAGAATATAACCCTTTATATCCTTCATCTCGACCTCTCTTCTCAAGAAACGAAGCTTTGCTAGCGGTAGCCACGAACGATCAAGAAACATCATAGCTCGGATATTCGGTTTGCTTACTATGTTTAGCTTTCTTAAATATTCAGTGTGTTGCATGTTTATGATTATGGAGTAATTCCTTTGTGCTTTTACTTAGATTAGATGAAACTTATAATTATGGTTTGATTGATATAAAATTGGATATTGCATGTTTTATAATTTATTTTGCATGTTTATTTAACCAACTTATGTGTATTAAGAATCTATCTTTGAACTTATTACTGAGTTATTTTTAGTATAGATGACCATTCTTACTAAATTAACTTGTATCATAATATATATGGTTCATATATATTTATGACTAGTGATGGACCAAATCCTAGGTTAAGTTACAAAGAAAGAATCTTATATGCATATGTCTAAATTGTATTAGTGGACCAAACTATACATTTCATTTTGATTTTCATGACCATTGATATCAAAAGCAACAAATAAATCATGCAGAGTACGAAGAAATCAAATGATTAATTGGAATAATTAATTTACACGATAGGGTATGGAACATTTTGATTTTAGAACACCCTATCTGTTCGATGATACGCTTTGGAAAGCGTGGGAAACTGAACCCCAGATACATTGGGCCCTTTGAGATCCTTGCTAGGATCGGCCCAGTAGCCTACAAGCTTCGATTACCGCAGGAGCTCAGCAATGTCCATCCCACCTTTTACGTATCCAACTTAAAGAAATGCCTGTCCGATGAAACCCTTGTCATTCCGCTCGACGAAATCGAGGTGAACGAGAACCTTCATTTCGTGGAAGAACCCGTAGAGATCATGGACAGAGAGATCAAGAGAACAAAACAGAGCCGTATATCGATAGTTAAGGTCCGTTGGAGTGCCAAGCGTGGACCCGAATTTACTTAGGAGCGCGAAGACCAGATGAAGCAGAAGTATCCACATCTCTTCCCAAACCCTTGAGGATCCACTCAAGAGTTAAATTTCGGGACGAAATTCTCTCTAACGGGTAGATGATGTGACAATTGTAAATTTTGGTCAACAAAAGTCAACTGTAGTCAAACAAAGCGTACGTTAATCTATATATTGAAAAGTTATTTTCCATAACTTTTGCAATGAATTATTAATGTTATAAGTATTACGTATGCTAAATCAAACAATTATCGGTTAAAAGTCGAAAATACGGACAGCAAACTACTGTAGCGTAAAAATTCGATAATCGTACAATTATTATTTTGAGAATAATAATATTCATAAAACAATCTACTCGTAAATACGAAATTTTCGATATATAGAACGTCGAAAACGGAGTTCGTATGTGAAAGTTATAACGATTAAACCGCTGTGAACGCATAAATGTACACAGGGTTTGGACTCAGAATACAAAATGAGGTGCCTTAAACATCATATATGAAATAACAATTCATATGATAAGTGACGTAATAGTATCTAGTATTTAATTCCAAAGCTAAATGCAATTTCCGGTAAAATGCCGAAAATCGCGAAATCGGAAGAATACTGCGCTTAAACGCGTATTCCGGCACCCAACGAGTTATAATTCAATCAAAATAAATGTTTGGCAACGTTTTTATACAAAATAATTATTTAGAACTTCGTTTCGTCAAAAACGCACAAAATTTCACTAAAACGTCATACTATTTTATAAAAAAAACACACATTTTTATAAGTACATTGCTATTTTTATAAAAACTAGCCCACCCCACCCCACCCCCTTCCCAAATCGGCTGCCCCATGGGGGACAAGCCAACACATCAAGATCTTTCTTTTTAATTTTATAATGTTAGGCCTTAAAAGGCTATGATTTTATAATTGGAAAAATTAAGACTTATGCTTCCAAGAACTAAACTAGTCATTCATTTGAAACTAACACATTTCACCATTCTCTTTCTCTCCTCTCTTCTTCCTTGCTCACGGCTCACAACCCAAATCACCATCTCCATTTTCAAGTTCCATTTTCAAGCTCATTTCACAAGTTTAAGAGGTAAGCTTCACATATCTTTGATTTTAAACAACATAACACAAGTTTACACCTTTTACACACACTAACATCCATCCATATCCATTGGATATTAGTTTTGTCCAAGGGTCCTTGAGCTCCAAACTTCATCATCTTCAAAGATCTTTTAAGCTCTCTTGGTAAGTTATGATCAACTAGTGATTTAAGTTCTAAATGCCTTCATATACTCTTTTACACACACATACTCACGAAAATCCATTGGATAATAGTTTTGTCCAAGGGTCCTCCGGGTCTTAGAACCAAAATCTTCAATCTTCTTCCAAGGAATCTTAAGATCCACACTCAAGGTGAGTTCATACCCCTCATTTTCATCTTTTCAAACCTTTTTGGGGGAGAATACAAGTTCTTTAACTATATATGTTGTTTATTCAAGTTTATATATGTTTAAATGATATATATGTTGATTTTACACAAGTTCATAAAGTTAGTATTTGGGTAAAAATACCTTTGACATGAAATATGGATAGATCTTTGTAAGATGTTCATAATGATGCATAATATGTTTGTATAAAAGTTACTAGACTATAAATAAAATGTGTAAAATGTTAGATCTTGGACAAACATGTTATAAAGATGAATTTTGGCATGAAATATGAATAGATCCATGTATTATGAACATTTTGACATGTTAAGATGTGTAAAAGTTACAAAACTACAAATAAAGTATACAAAAACACTAGATCTTGGATAAAAACGTTATAAAAACGAAAACTAGTAAAAACTACGTTTTTATAAATAAAGGCACTATTTTCTAACAAAAATGGTTATAATCAAGATATTACATTATTTTTGTGAGAAATATCTCAAAAGATGGTATTTTTAGTCATTTGAACAAGTTATTTCGCTATCGTTCGTAAAAATAAGGTTATTACGTCGCAATTACTAAAAATAGACTTTGATGAAATGTTGTTATATGAAACTCTTTTATTGATGTTACTCACTAAGCTTAAATAGCTTACCCGTAGTATGTTGAATTGAGTTTCAGGTCCTAGTGGTTCAGGAAACGGTAAGGAGATGCGTGAGGATTAATAATTGAAGAATATGTATTATCGTTTGGTAATAAAATGTAATACACGGCTTGATATTGGGAAAATTCTGTATTGAATAAGATTTATTGATAACTACTTGTAGTCCGTTTGTTTAATATAAATGTACCCCTACTTTTGTATGAAAATTTTTGGGTGTACTTTGTGTTAAAAATCCGGGTGTTACACCCAACGTGATTTTGCAACACTTGGGACCAATATGAAAGGTTTGACAAACCACAGGGACCAAAACTGTAATTTACTCTTCTTTTTATTTTTCTAATAATTAAAAAATAAAAAACCGACCTACCCACTCCCACCCCATACCACGTCTCTCTCTCTCTCCCTCTCTCCCTCTCTCTCTCTCTCTCCCACCATTGTCTTCCCCGCATCACCACCATCTCAAAAACAAACAAACAAACACACACACACACACACACACACACACCAATAATCACTATAAGGGCCTAGAGCAACGTCGAATATTAAAGAAAGAGGATTGAGGGAATGGTCCAGGGACGAAATTAGAAAGCTTTTTTTAATAATAAAACTTTACTAGAAACTACCAACGAGCATCATAGTTTGTAACGCCTCAAATTCCAGTCAGTACAATAACACCACCGACTTTCTTCATGTCAATCGTAGTTTGTAACGCCCCAAATTCCGTAATAAATTTTTCGTTTTTAAAAGCATTTCAAACTGACACGCGCAGAGGTCGTCGTGCGGTCAAAAATAAGAGAAAACCTAACACACACACTAGTATAGCGGTAGTCAGGGTCGATCCACAGGAGCTTCGTGGTTAGACTAGATGAGAGATTACCAACTAATAGTGTCACAGCTATAGTCGGAGGATCTGGTTTCTATTTTCCTAATCACTAGCAAATGAGACAATAATCAAACACACCAAAGCCAAGCTAAGCTATGCTCAAATGACCTAGTCACTTTCTGAAATCAGAAGTACATCTCTAAGTCAGAAGCAATCAAAGGCATCCAAACTAGCAAAACCAAGCACAGCATAAACTACCGCTAGTTCAAGTCCTATTGAACAGTTACTAGCCAAGGTTTAATGCTTACCAAATAACCTAATTAACTACTGAATTCAACTAAGGAAAACAGTCCCAATAAGGTCCAAACAAGATTCAACAATCACAACCAAACACAAACATCCAAAAACACCGAAATGTTAACATAAAATGTAACCGAATGATTCCATTCACCAAATCCGAATTCCAAATACAAAATCAGTAACCAAAATGTTTCAAAATCAGAAACCTAAGTGCTCAAAGTCAATGGTTGTCACTCCCAAAGACTTTAGCTACAAAACTACTTTCTACTGAAATGAAATTAAATCCAAAAAACATAAAGTACCAATTGTGAGCTTGCTGAAATGAATCCTGGAGTCAAAGAGCTTCAAGGTCGATGTTTACACCCGGTCTTTGCTAGGGTTTTCGGCTGGAAATGCCTCTATTTATAGTTGCAATTTTCCCGTGACCGCGCCGCGCAGAAGTGAAATCCGCGGCGCGCGTACTTATCCGATCCCCGTTTTTTCGTCATTTTAATGTGTTCCACCGCCTTAATCCCGCGTCGCGCAGAAGTGAAATCCGCGGCGCGCGTACGAGTTCTCTTGATTTTTCATTCCTTCCCAACTTCTTCCTTTTGCACGCTTTTAGTCCCTGTTTCTATTCTTTTTCTCCAAACAAGTCCTGGCACGAAAAGTGAGAATACCCAGTCATATTTGATATAATTTTATCAAGAACAGGGCTCAACAACGCCTAAAATACTTGATATCACTAGGCGTTGTCAAACACCCCACACTTGTGCCTTGCTTGTCCCCAAGCAAGAGAGTTTTTAACAAATTATAATAAAGAATCAAACAATTTTTTACTGTGTTCAGTTTCAAAGTTTATTGCTCTTTTGAGTTAGAGTGGAATAGTTCGCGAAAACATAATTGAGTTGTTCTTTGGAATTCATGGCTTTCTAGAGAACCCTTGATTACAAACTTTCTGTCCACAATGAAGTGTATTTACTCATTCAGATTCTAAAGGCCATTAAGGAATTGTCCATGACTTTCGATGTTGTCCGTGTAACGAGCTTTCAGAAATACCATCCCAGACCAGACGATCTTAGGTGGTAAGGTGCGTAAGGTCCACCCATTTTAGACCTACCGGCTCGAACAACAAAGGCCACAGATTGACATTTCCTTCCTAAATTTCAATCCTAAAATAGCTCAATCTTCTAAACTCATAGAACTCCACTTATTTGACCAACTAATAGCATGATCACAAATAAATAGTATTCCTTGAAAAATACTAATGCTATCACAATCACAAACCATTCATTTCAAAATTGCAACTTATTAAAAATTTTGAAAAATATTGCTAAAAATTGAAAGTTTTATCATTTCTGCAAAAATTTCAAAAAATTCTCTTTCGACCGTCCACACCCCACACTTAAAACTGTACAACGTCCCCGTTGTACAAAATTATTTCAAAACAAGGGAGAAAGAGTTACCCTTTTGGACGATAGACTGCTTGGTGCTCAATATCACAGGTATAATTGCGTACAAATGGATCCCTGATTTCGTATTCTGGAGTTGTAGCGCTACAGTGAACACGCCGGTGGTCAAGACAAGTGGAGGGGGCACGGTGACCCCACACTTGTCTGAGACAACTCCTTCCCAAATTGGTATCTCATGCATCACTTATCAAACAAATTAAAAGCAAACATGACAAATATAATATAAACAAAGATACCGATAGAGGTGTCATAAGTTTTGTACATATATCCCAAAAAAAATATAAAAAGAAAGAAAGAAAAAGTACATCAATCACTACCCGGTGGCCTGGAGGGTCCAGCCTCGTGATCGTGGGACCTGGCTGGGAATAGTCGGGGGCGTCTGCCCTGTGCTGATGCAAGCTGTATAAGTACCTCCCCGATCCACTCGAGCTGGTCCTGGGTCCTCGATAGCTGGTCCTCGATCCTCGTGACTCTGGCCTCCAGCCGACGGAGGGCTGGTGAGTCATCCTGCTGTGGCTGCGGCTGTGCCGGCTCTGGTGCTGGCTCTGGCCTCCGACGTCTCCTGCCGGGCTGGGCGTATGCAGGCTGGGGTGCCTGAAGACGGTCGGTCGGTGCCCGGATGTACTGCCCTGGGCGCTGCAGCTCTATGAGCCGCATCCTCTCCAAAGTGCGTACTGTAGTGCGCGATGGAGGCAGAGCGGTTAAGGAAGCTGCCACGGGGGCAGTGAGAATACCAAATGAGCGGGCCAGGCGGGTAATGAAGTACCCCCTGGCGAGTGGGCTGCTGGAGGAGGCTCCAGTCGAGTGGGTAGAGAGGGTGATTGCAAGGGCATAGGGGAGATGGAGGAATCGGGACAGGTCGAGAAGGATCCACAAATACGTCATGTCGTCGCCTGACACCTTCTCGCCTCCCTCCCGATGCATGATGGAGGTGGAGACGATCCGGTGCATGAGGCGGTGAAATGGGTCGCGGAGGTGGCTCTCTCTCGAAGTCCCCGCCTTGTACATCACATTGGACAGCGGTGCCCAAACCTCCATATTGGGAGCCCTTTCCGGCTCCCCCTGAATGCAGGACCCGAAGAACCGGGTGAAGTAGCGATGCTGGAGGTCCTGCTCAGTATAGATACCTGTGCACCTCCCGAACTCCCGGAGGTTGCACTCCCTGTGCACACCTCCCAAACAAAAGCGTACCAGCCTGGAAAGCGGGTCTCCCGCTCGAGGTGCAAACTGGATGGTGGATATGAACTCTAGCAGCAGCTCCGTGTAGACCACGTCGTCGTCCGTGGCCATAATCCTGTCCCAGCCACGGCATGTAAATGATGCCTCCTCGTGGGTCCAGATGCGATGCAAAAACGGCTCGATCGCACCCCAGAGCCCTGCATCCCTCAAGATGTCTCGGTCTATAACCGTCACCTTGAGAACCCGGCGACTGGTCAATGCATCCCGCCGCGAAATGTACTCCACTGAACTACCGAGCTCCGCAGGGAACTGGAGGAAGGGGTGGTCCAATCTGAACATCATCTGCAAGAGAAAACACATAGCACAAAACAAAAATTTGCAAAATCAGTCCTTGTCTTCCCAGCCGCACCGCGGCGCGGCCCAAGAGCAAGGGCGCGGCGCGGCGAGCTGCTGTTTCAAAACCCCGGATCAAATCGTCATTTTAACCTGCTAAATCTCAATTTAATCATACCACAAGGTAGCCTAGGTACCGACTAACTCATCTAGGGTCTCCATTTGGCAAAACAAACACCCTATAAGCTAGCATTAGTGATTCTAAGTTTTTGAACTTTTTGAATAAAACCCTAAAATTAACTACCTAATAACTAGTTTAAACAGCTAATAAGTAGTTAAAATAGCGTACCTTGGCAGTAGAAACACAATAAGCAAGAAAAATTACAAGAAATTTTTGATCACCAGAGCTCCGAGTCGTGTGATTTGAGTTGTGAGCCGCGGCTCACCGTATTAAAGGGAAAACCGTCTGATCGTTTCCCGTGGCGCGCATTTCCCTTTTCCGCGGCGCGCGTGTCGCCAAATCAACCCCTGCGCATCGGGTTGAGTTCCGACCCCGCGTCGCGCAATACAAAAATCCGCGGTGCGGTCTTCAAAAATTTTCAAACTTCTCAATTGACCCCACACTTATTTCAGACCACTAGTACCTGCAAAAAGATTGATGTATTTTTGTATTTTATTTTAAGAAATATATCCTAACTTATGACACGATGGGTTGCCTCCCAACAAGCGCTAAGTTTAACGTCTTCAGCTAGACGTGTTGTTCCTGCTACAGCTACGGTGGATCGTATGCCTGCTTCCTTCGCTGATTTTCTGCTTCCACCGTCCCTTCGCTGACCCACTGCCCTTCAAACTTTCCCGGGTCGAATGGCTTGCTAGTTCTCCTGTTGCTGCCCAATTGCTGCTTTCTGCTTAATTCCCGTGAGTGCTTGGAGGTAGCTTTGAACCTCCAACCTCGATCCTTCCTTCTGTATCTCTTCAAAATCACTGGCTTGACGTGAAGCGCGCCCAGTGCTGCTCCCAGTAGTTGTTTTGTAGATTTCATTTTTCCAGTGTACCACGTGCCATCTTCAGTTTGCAATTTTGGCTTGCAATGCTAGTAAAAATTTTCCAATCGAATGGAATCGGAAGGCAACATATCAGGATGCTTCCATATGTCCTCATCGATGGTATTGATCACATCTAATTTTCCATTCATGAATGGATCATGAGTGGCGATAAAATCATGTTTATTGCTTTCAAATATCAATTCGTCAGCATCAACTTATTGATCATCGTCCAACAGGTGGATCGGGACCAAGAGTGAGTGACTAGTTTGATCTGATGGTGGTACAAAGTCACCCATCATCAGATCCTTACTTTCAAATTTCTCAAAATTTTCAAAAATTACAGAGTCAGGGATAGTATTGTCATTTACACCCCCTTCCCCAAAAACATTGGTACTTTCAACAATTTCGGGAATTGTTGGGCTGGGATCTGTACTGTCACTTACAGCCCCCTCCACAACATCCTCATCAACCAAATTGTCTGGTGATGGTATGGATTCACCCAACACCAGATCAACATTATCAATACTTTTAAAAACATCAAAAACTTCAAAGGTTGTTGAGTCAGAAGTAGCATTGTCACCTACAACCTCTTCCTCAACAACCGCTTCGACCATCTCAATGGTCTCTTGACTTTCCCATGGTGTAGGCCCTTCCATCACATATTCAGGTGATGCAAGTTCACACACATTATTATTGGTATAAAAATCACTCGCTTCCGGTTCTGGCAAAGGTGGTGAACATTTCCAACTTTCCTCTAACCTATCTAAAAAAGCTTGCACTTTTTCAAGAGCTTCAGCCTGGTCCTTCTGCTCATGGTAGTTGTTATACATAAATACCCAAAGTTGGGCCCAAGTTACAGAATTCTCAGGCTGAGATGACTCCTCGGTTCGCCATCCATTGTCATCGAATGATCCATTATAACAATCATCCTCGTAATAGGTGTCGGCCGGATAATAATCATACTGATCCGGGTACATGTAATCACCCATCATAAGGATGCACACATACCAAAAATCAGCAAACTAAAATCAAAAATCAAAAATCAGAAACTAAGTCCTACAACTCACCTAATCTAAGCTCACAGCTCCCCGGCAACGGCGCCAAAATTTGACATGCGCAGAGGTCGTCGTGCGGTCAAAAATAAGAGAAAACCTAACACACACACTAGTATAGTGGTAGTCAGGGTCGATCCACAGGAGCTTCGTGGTTAGACTAGATGAGAGATTACCAACTAATAGTGTCACAGCTATAGTCGGAGGATCTGGTTTCTATTTTCCTAATCACTAGCAAATGAGACAATAATCAAACACACCAAAGCCAAGCTAAGCTATGCTCAAATGACCTAGTCACTTTCTGAAATCAGAAGTACATCTCTGAGTCAGAAGCAATCAAAGGCATCCAAACTAGCAAAACCAAGCACAACATAAACTACCGCTAGTTAAAGTCCTATTGAACAGTTACTAGCCAAGGTTTAATGCTTACCAAATAACCTAATTAACTACTGAATTCAACTAAGGAAAACAGTCCCAATAAGGTCCAAACAAGATTCAACAATCACAACCAAACACAAACATCCAAAAACACCGAAATGTTAACATAAAATGTAACCGAATGATTCCATTCACCAAATCCGAATTCCAAATACAAAATCAGTAACCAAAATGTTTCAAAATCAGAAACCTAAGTGCTCAAAGTCAATGGTTGTCACTCCCAAAGACTTTAGCTACAAAACTACTTTCTACTGAAATGAAATTAAATCCAAAAAACATAAAGTACCAATTGTGAGCTTGCTGAAATGAATGCTGGAGTCAAAGAGCTTCAAGGTCGATGTTTACACCCGGTCTTTGCTAGGGTTTTCGGCTGGAAATGCCTCTATTTATAGTTGCAATTTTCCCGTGACCGCGCCGCGCAGAAGTGAAATCCGCGGCGCGCGTACTTATCCGATCCCCGTTTTTTCGTCATTTTAATGTGTTCCACCGCCTTAATCCCGCGTCGCGCAGAAGTGAAATCCGTGGCGCGCGTACGAGTTCTCTTGATTTTTCATTCCTTCCCAACTTCTTCCTTTTGCACGCTTTTAGTCCCTGTTTCTATTCTTTTTCTCCAAACAAATCCTGGCACGAAAAGTGAGAATACCCAGGCATATTTGATATAATTTTATCAAGAACAGGGCTCAACAACGCCTAAAATACTTGATATCACTAGGCGTTGTCACAAACACATTAAACGGGTTGGATAAATCATTTGATCTGAATTCGATGATTAAAACATTTAAAATTGTATTTATCAAAACAGTTACAACATTATCCAGCAGAAGACTTGAACACCGAAAATATCAGATGTGATACAGTCGCACCGTGCTCCAAAGCTCAATCCAGCAAGAACCTCAAAAACATTTAGGGTAAAAGAGTAAGCACAAAGCTTATTCTCCAAAATAGCACACGATCCATCACATAAAGCACATTCCTTTTTGGTCTCCGGGCTTGCCCCAAACAACCTAGCGATCGGGCTTGCCCCGATCCGCCACAGTTAAGAACTTATGGGCTCGCCCTGTTGCGTCCGTTGCCTAATCATTTGTAGACTCTCGGCTCACCCCGATCCGTCCGGCTCTCGAGCTTTCCTCTACCTCGCCATCATTCCTCAGTCACAAGAGCGAATCTCACGACTAATAGATAGCAACATAGAAGCCTAAACATGTAGTTAGACCCAACAGGTCCCTAAATTTGATCATTACAATCACATAACTTAAGGTACGCCCACTCTAATCATACGTCAATACACATAGTGAAATACGGCTACCTACGCATATAACATCATCCATAGCGTAGTGAGAAAACTCACCTGATCCGCGACCTGAAGCCGCAAGCTTCCGATATCCTTACACACTAAGTAGCATGAACTCCTAACTTATCACAAAGTTGTAAATCAACAATCTGGAAACCCCAAAACCGATCCTACAATCCAAGTTCCTCATCCACCCAAGTTGACCCAAAAGTCAATTAGTCAGAGGTCAATAGTCAACAGTCAACACCGAGATAGCTCTGCTATCCTTTAAGATAGCATCCTGCTATCTTTGAGAGTCAGTCGGAGCCATAGCGATACATAGCAGCGCTATCACCATAGATAGCATCGCTATCTCCATAGATAGCGTCGCTATAGATAGCGTCGCTATAGATAGCGTCGCTATCTATGAAATTTCCCACAACTTTATTAAGCACTTAATCCATTTAGACAGCGGCTACAACTTTCCAAAACTCATCCAATAGGTTAGAAACTCCATAAAAATATGAACTTTATTGACATGCATGTCTCATACATGTCAAATCTCACACTTGGGTCCAAAAGTGTAACAATCCATGCTTAATCACTCAAGAGAGTTTGGCTTACTCCCAAAATCAGTTCAAGAACTCCAAAGATGGTTCTAGGGTCATAAAGTTCTCTGACCTTTTTCCATTCCAACCCATAAACAACATAAAAGGGGACCCTTACTCCATTTAATGCCACAAGATGCAACCCAAACAACAAGATTAAGCTTCTAATCATAAAAAGGTGAAAACTTTAGGCTTACCCAAGTCCAGAGAGGGTAGATCTTGTTGATTCCTCCAAGTAGAAAGCTTCCTTGAACCAACACCACCTTCTTCTTCTCCAAGAAATCCAACAAGGAGAGTTATGGAGCTTGAAACCACCAAAATAGGCTAAGGTTTGGAGAGACAGGGAGTTTTGGAGGCTATAAAGGGTGAGAATGGAGGCTCCTAGGGTTTAGAGCCCTTAAATATGGCCCAAAAACCGAGATATATGGTTTTGTGCACTCAGCAGCGGATAGCGGCGCTATCCCTTAAGATAGCGTCGTTATCTCCACAATTTTTAAAAAAGCACTTTTGCTAGATAGCGACGCTATCTCCATAGATAACGTTGCTATCTCTAGGTTTTCACAAAAACAACTTCTTTAAATCCAAACTTGCTCATTCCGGGAACATGGTCTTACAACTCTCTCCCACTTATTTGGATTTCGTCCACGAAATTCGCACTCGCATCCACTTCCTTGTTCCCAGACTTCAATCCATACATGTCGTCCTTAACACTCTTACTAGTCAACCATCCTGCAATTCCCGACTCTAATTACCCACCAAGGGTGCCTAAAACGGACCGATGCCCTAGAACTTAACCCATAATTTAATCACGCGATGCACAAGAGCACTCTTAGACGGTCCTCAGCCAAAGTACGACCTTCTTCCCAAATCCTCACGCCTGCTCGGGGCACACTCATGCCATTCCTGCCCCTAACATCAAGCTGGCAACCTTCCCTATAGAAAGTTCAAAGATTCGTGGAACATGAACAAAGAAAAGCGCACAACCCTTAATATGTAAGGTATCAGAGGAATGAACCTGGTAATCCTAAGAAATAAGCCCGCCCGACTCACCGACAACCCATTTAGCCACCAGGATCTCATATCGCGATGCACGTCCAACAACCATTTCCCAAAACTTAATCGAATAACAACGATCTACGCCCCCGAATTCATGACGTACAACAAGCTTTCGACGCTCGCTGTCAGAAAGTCGCTACTGAGCCCCAAGGCTACTCAATCTGACACACACCCCCGACAGAGACACAGGATATAGATCCAGATGAACTAATCACACCGCTCCCGCCGTAGGTCTTTCGATCCACATGTACACTATCCAGAAGTACCCAAACCTTCAGGATCCAACACATGGTGCACAACGCATATACAATTCATCGGGCTATTCCCGCTTTACCCGTATCTAAGGACTCCCAAGCTTTTCCCTGACATGTCTGACCCACAGGTTGGACATTCAAATTCCCTGATTTGTCCGTCGTTAAGGTCTCACAGTTCCCTGTTCCGTTCAGCTTACAGCCGAACTTGTAGGCTTTTTCGTGTTCCACCTTAAGAACTATCAGTTTCCCCGTTCCGCTCAGCTTACAGCTGAACTCGTAGGCTTCCGTGATTCATCCTCTTAGGTCCTCCGACCCACGTAGCTCTCACAATCCTTCTCTAAGTCATCATCTCCCTTAGTCACGAGAACTGATCAAACGACTAAGAATAACACCTATCAAGTAACAGTCAGCCCCCACGGCTACACATGACCTTCCTAACCAGATTTCCTAACTCCTAATCCCCAAACTAACTATCGGCTGCCAAAAATAGATAAGACAGAACCACATTTTCCTTAAAGAATAACCCAAACGGCATTCCACAATGTTATTGGTCGACAAGCCGGCTCCTACATCCGCTCCATCTACACATTGTCACGTCCTTTCGGTTGTAATTCCCTATCACGGCGAGACTAGCCCTTCGTCTGGTGCCTGGTTCAAGCCAACTGGATATCCACGAATACAACCCATGCTACCCTATAGAGACACCCCTCCGCACTCTGATGCTCTGAGCCCAACAGAACCAAACTGGTTCGAATATTCACCTAGCTCAATAATTACTATAATGCTTAACATTACTAGGCGTTATCAAAATGTTAAAATGATCACATTCGTCATCCAATACAACCATTCAAATATCTAGTCAAACAGTGTTTTCATTCAAACAATCCCAAACGAGCCCAAATTTTCTAAGTTAACAAACACAAAACAATAGGAAACACTACTTCATTGTTAAGAATCTTGCCAATGTCTAACACTAGTCTTCACATTACTTATAACGGCTTAACAAACACTTATGTGCATCACAATCTATCATTATTTATTACAATCAATATTAATTTCTATGGATCACGTTTATTTTAAAACTATGTGAAGCGTGCCACGTTATATTGCATGCAAGTTTAAACGCCACGCGCTTCCATGGCGTCTGAAATTTCTGACTTTCGTCTCGTAAACGGACCAGACCCGATCTCTCTTCTCAACTCCTATAATCAAATTTTTTGCTTTTTTTCTCCACAAAACCCTCTCTCTCTCTCTCTCTCGGAGACTGGCGTCACACTCTTTCTTTCAATTCTTTTCCTCTCCGTCTCCAATTGGGTTTCTCTCTACCCTCTCACAACTTCGCGATTCACCCTCAACAACTCCTTACAGAACCAGGTATCCTACTCATGTTTCACGTTTTGCATGTTTCCATCTTCTTAACAACGATGAATCAACGCAGTTGAACATACATGTAAACTTCTCCCCTCTGCTTCTTGTTTTCGGTTGTTTATCGTCTCAAAACACCATTTCTTGCTTTCTGCGGTTGTGCGGGTTGAGTTTATGGATTGTATTTTGCTTCTGGTTGTCTACAACGACTGATTAGATGTTGCTTAGTCTGACGGGATCGCATTGTGGTTTTCTATTACGCAACTTGTTGAAATGTCGGTTTCTCGTGGTTTTGTTGCGATTTTCTCTCTTAATTTGTTTCCAGGTCTTGGAGAATGTTATTCGCTTTGTTTAGTTTGCGACACGACGGGGCTTGTGAGTTGTGACTTCCTTCGATTGAGATTAATGTCGTTGTTGCTGTAAGCAAATTCGTACATGTTCTTATTTGTTTAAACCTTTTGCTTCGTTTACCCCCCTTTATGATGTATTGGATTTGAAGTTTGAAAATCGAGCGACTATTACTAATTAGACGTTGTTTTAACCCTATATTCTCTAGTCTGATTCGATCACATTACTATCCTTTACCACCGTTTATTAACCTAGTTTTCTTTCAATGTTATTGTATCTATTCAATCAATTTGGAGTTATTGATTCTCATATGAAGGGGTTTCTTCCTCTTCATCAATCTAGTTTGTTACTGTAAGCTGTTTTGTTTGAAAAGAGGGCTACTCTGTAATTTTGAAACTTATGTTTCCTTTGATATCTTTTTGCAGATGAATTCAACAGAAATGGAACCAAATGAAGATTGTAGCAGTGACATGTCAGCAAAAGATTCACTCCCTTCAGAAACTTATGCATACGGTATACACGGACCAATAGGAACTCATTCCCGCATCGGTAACGAATACCAAACCGAAATCCCGCCATTGATTACAAATCCCGAGTATCTTGACTACATCAAGAACCCCATTGATGAAGAAATGAAAACACAACTACACAGTGAGTTCTTGATAGGATTAGAAATACCGATTTTTTGGATCAAACAAGAAAAGGAGATAAAAATCGAAGCCCAAATCGAAATAAAGCAAGAGGATTCAAATTCAAATTCAAATTCAAATTCAAATTCAAATTCAACATCTGAAGTGGAGCTTTATCTTGTTCCTGGTTGCTTTTTGGAACCATGGACAGAGACTGAAAAGGGTAGTTTTGTCCTAGGATTGTATATATTTGAGAAGGATTTTGTTCGGTTGAAGAGGTTTATTGAGAGTAAAAAGATGGGGGACATATTGGCTTATTACTATGGGACATTTTATAGGTCTGATGAATATAGAAGGTGGTCAGAATGTAGGAAAAGTAGAGGGAAAAGATGTATAATGGGAGCAAGGATTTTTAGTACATTGAGACAACAGGAATTGCTTTCTCGTTTGATTCCAAGTGTATCTCAAGAATGCCAGAATTCCCTTTTGGAGGTATGTTGTAGACAACTTATATTATTGCTTTTTTATATGTTTTTATTCCTTTAAAGTTACTTATTTGAGTGGTCTTATGTGCTTAAAGATTGTTAAAATAACTCTGTAGGAACATGTAGTCTTGATTAAGATTGAAAATTAGTTACAGTTTTTAGTATAAGTGGGCCTTAGCTAATGTTTTAAAGAAGGAATGGAATGGTTCATTCCATTGTTGGAATGGAATGGACAATTCTAGTTGATCTTTACATATCATCTCTTTTCTTTGATGATTTATGTTTATGAATTATGGGCTCTATTTTATTTCGATTGGAATTCTTAGGATTTTATTTGGCATTATGCCAAAATAATGATACCCTTTTAAGAAAAAAATAAAATTCTTGTGAATGGAAACCCTAGTAGTATTGTTTAGTGTGCTTCTTAGTTTTCTTTGTGCTTAAATTCATAATACACTTCAATAACATAATGTTAAAGATAATAAAATTAGTTTTGTACTATTTTAAGTCTGTTTATTGTGTGCAAACAGTAAAAGGAGCTAGGCTTTGATGTTTTATGTTTAAAGTATGATAAGTTTTAGGCTCAATTAGAAACGGGTTCTAATCTTTTTGTATGGATTTTTAAATAACCATATAATTATCTTCTTTTGGTGCCTTTTCGAAACAAGTAATTTCATATTGTTTAATCCATTTTTTTATCTGTTGATTTTAAAAGACATGCAAAAGTACACACTAATATTAGAAAAAAAAAGGATACGCTTTGACCAAAATAAAAGTAAACTCTTTACATGTTCAAAAAGCAAAAACTTCATATGCGGGTTGAAAAAACATGATGAAATAATGGGTAAGTAAAAAGACTGAAATATATTAATTGTTGATGCATTTTGGACCTATTTTCGTTTATACCCTAGTTTTAATATCCAATTTTAAAACTATACCAAACAGTCATTTCATTTACTTCAAAAGGACCTATATGAAACCTGATTGTTTCTAGGGCTATTTTCAATGATAAGGATGAGAAGGGCATTTCCGTCTTTTGCACAAACGAGATATTAAGGACTGATTCAGTATCTGAAGCATGGGATTTAGGGTTTAGGGTTTAGGGTTAAGGGTTAAGGGTTAAGGGACAATTGATAAGAAATTAAGGACTGAAAAGTCAAGTTTTAATTAAAGTAATTAATCATTTTGACTGGTTATTTTCATGTAAATGATAAGTAGTAATAATACAAGACTATTTACTTTCACAATTTCATCAATTTCTTTTTTCACAATAACACTTTGAAGTTTGAAAATATAAGGAAAAAACTTGTGAATTATAATTCGGTATTTACATCAATTTGTTATCATAATATTAAAGACTAAAGAGTAGTTTTTCATAGATTTTTGATGGAATCAGTCACTCTTTCATCATTAAAAACCAAATATCTCACTTCTATTGATTTGTTGATTATAGCATCCTACTTTCATAATCGAACCAAAACATCATATTTTCAAATTCCAATATTTTTGCAGATTTCTCGAACATTTGGGGACGGAAAAATATCACTCGAAGAATACGTCTTCACAATAAAATCATTAATCGGAATCAAAACCTTCGTTGACACCATGGCAATCGGAAAAGGCAAGCAAGATTTAACGGGCAGCACAATCGAACCGACCAAACAAAACCAAGCCATCCACATCCGCCCGGAAATCCCGGTCGGGAAAGCCTGCTCTTCTCTCTCATCAACCGAAATCATTCAATTTTTAACCGGCGATTACCGGTTAAGTAAAGCCCGCTCAAACGACTTATTTTGGGAAGCCGTGTGGCCCCGTTTACTCGCAAACGGGTGGCATTCGGAACAACCGAACGGGTACAATTACACCGCAAACGGGAAACATAATTTGGTGTTTTTAATGCCCGGAATCAAGAAATTTTCAAGAAGATTAGTCAAAGGGGAGATGTATTTGGATTCGGTAACCGATGTGTTGAATAAAGTCGCGTGTGACCCGCGAATTCTTGAACTTGATGACGAAAACGGAGAAATTGAAATGAAATTAGAAGACGAAGAAGACGGGTTTCTTGAAAAAAGAAAAAGCCATTGTTACCTTCAACCGCGTTCCGTGAATCTTGGAACGGTTTTAATGAAGTTTACGGTTGTTGACACGAGTTTGACGGGAAAGGTTGTGAAAGTGAGAGAGGTCGAACCCCGGAATTTGGACTCCGGAATCACTCATTCCGGTGACGTGTCGGAATTGGTTTCCGATGAGTCCGCGGATGATCATGATCAAGATCAAGAAACGAGTTACAAGAAGTTGAAAGTTAGCGGTGAAAGGAAGTCGGTGGAGGAAGTTAAACGGAAGGCGAAACTGAGCCGGAAAACGAGGCCGGAAAACTCTTCCGGCCACCATAAACGTCGCCGGAGGTTAACTGCGTGCTCGAAGGTCGACACGGATGAAGTCACCGGTTCATCGTGTCAGGCGAATCATAATTTGTCAAGTCTTTCATCAAAATGTAGCTCGATTGACACCGTTGATGAAAACCGGATGAATTTAATCGATTTGAACATCACTCCGGAATCCGGGAATTCCGAATTCGTCCCGGAAAGAAACGAGAAACAATCGGAAAGCGCAGTTCGTCAGAAGACGGAGGAGAACGAGAACGGTGGTGGTGCGAGGCGGCAAAGCACCCGGAATCGGCCACCGACCGCGAGGGCATTGGAAGCTCTTGCTAATGGATTCTTGACTGTTAATTGTAGGAAGAAAGGGAAAGAGGACGGAATCCGGGATTCCGGTTCCAGATCGAGGAATTCCCGGCATTCCCGAGGCGAAATCGGGGTTGTGAGCGAGTGTAGTACCGGTGATGCTTCTTCTGTTGTGAAAGGAGATGATGAAAATGGTCCGTGTAATGGTGAAATTGCAAAATAGCAATGCACTTTTGGAGGTGATGGAATTGTTCTTGATGATGGTTGCGAAGATGACCCATCTGAGAGAAAATAGTAATGGTTGACTTTTTTTGATGTTTGACTTTTTAAGAATTGGGTAGTATTAGCATATGTAGGTGATGTTTTTTTTTTCTTGAGGTGGTGTTGATATGAATGTTGTGTAACTATTTGGATGCATAATTGGGATGATGTGGTGAGAAAAAAAAACCATGAAAAATGGAATAATTGGACATAAATCTATGTGGGGTTTTAAATAGACAAATTAAGTCGTTTTGCTTCTTTCCGAAATCGGTCGGAAAGTAGCAATCTAGACTTAGACCAGATCCGATCATGTTCTGATCGGGTCTGTTTAAGAAGTTTGAAAGAGATTGGAATCGAGTCTAGTTGCAATTTGTACTTGCAATTATTATATATTTTCAGGGATTTTGACCTTAACGGTAGTTTTGGTATTTCACACCTGACTATAGGTGGGTTTTCTTATGGCCCACTCCTGTCCCTGATAAGTTGCACAAGGACAAGTTTAGTTACTTTTCTAATTTAATATTTATCTATTTTTTAATGCTATTCTAAAAAAATCTATTTTATTTTAATTTTTATAATTTTAAGTTTAGTTTTTTATGTAATCCAACGACTTATTACATTTATGCTCAAAATGGTCTTAATTGTTTATGTATTCTTGGTTACTTGCTAATTATACTAGTATATTATTCTTTTATTTGGTTTTACTGGTTACTAAGTTGCTATGACATCCTATTTGGCCATCTTAATGCCATATGGTGTTAGGTCCACATGTATTTTTTTTTTATTTTCTCAACTAAATATTAAAAACTACAAATACTTTTGTTTAAAATTATTATTATTATTAGAAGAAATGATAAATTAGACTAACTATTTAATTCATTTTCCAAATTTTGGGCAAAACATAGGAGATAACCAGAATAACCATGATTTTCATAGCGAACAAGTGGTCAACTGAGAAAACCTCCAAAACCATATCGTTTATTTTAGAATTTTCGTGTATATATATATATATATATATATATATATATATATATATATATATATATATATATATATATATATATATATATATATATGAGAATCTCGGCCATCTGTGAAAAAGTGAGTTACAAAACTAGATTTGAAAAAAAAATCACATATGACAACCTGCAAAAATCTTAGATTTTAGCAGTTGATTGATCACCTGCGAAAATATTAGATTTTAACAGATAACCACGTCCGAAAATTTTAGAATTTAGCTAGTGATTACCTATGAAAATTTAAAATTGGGGAGAAAATATTAGATACGATTTTTGCAAATGTTAAGGATTTTGCAGGTCTCCAGATACGAAAATCCTAAAAAAACAATGTCGTTTTGAGGTTTTTTTAGTAGGAATGACAATGAGATGGGTATGAGATGTGTATTGGTGATCCCAATCCCATACTCTATTATAAAACCACATACCAAACTTGGTTCCGTCCCGTCGAGTACCCTGTTAGTAAATAACCATCAGGTCCGTGGTTATACCCACGGGTATCTGATATTCCAATCTATGATAATAATAGGTTGAATTTTACCGTTGAAATTTTCATTATAAAACACGATCACAATCTCATCCAAATAATTACTTGAATTTTTAATAATTTCAATTTCTAAGAACATCAACAAGTTTAATATCTATGAAATACACATTTTAATAAGAAGGAAATCGATGCTTAATAAGAAGAAAGAAAGAACAAAGGAAGCAATGATTGCTTGTGATCAGACTTTATACATTCATTCCATAAATATAGGATCTTGATTTTGAAATTTAAATGATATTCCATAAATATAACGATTTAAACCAGATAATAATTAATTCAATTAACAAAATACTATAATACCCCTATTAAATAATAATATCATATTTGGTCATATATTTACACAATAATATGACTTACACATGATGCTAACATATATATATATATATATATATATATATATATATATATATATATATATATATATATATATATATATATATATATATATATATATATACACACACATATATATATATATATATATATATATATATATATATATATATATATATATATATATATATATATATATATATATATATATATATATATATATATATATATATATATATATTATTTGGCTGTTCAGCATCAACAAAATACTATAATATATTTACACAGATAATAATTAATTCAATTAACAAAATACTATAATACCCCTATTAAATAATAATATCATATTTGGTCATATATTTACACAATAATATGACTTACACATGATGCTAACTTATATATATATATATATATATATATATATATATATATATATATATATATATATATATATATATATATATATATATATATATATATATATATATATATATATATATATATATATATATATATATATATATATATTGTTGGGCTGTTCAGCATCAGCACCAGCTGATCAGCAATAACACTACTTGAATCTGATGCTGTCAAAAGGAGGATTCCACGCTGCTACTGATTGATTCCTTAGAAGCACATCAGCTGAAGCGTGTTTTGTTACTTATCTTATATTTTGTAATTATCTTGTTTCTATACATATCTAGTTTATAGTTGGGAGTTCCCTGATATGTAGGGATACTCTAAATATACGTAGTATAGCTTTGTATAAATATCGTAGCTAGGGTTTTGTAATCGTAACTTGGTTAATTAATCAAAAGGATCTCTGTGTGAGATCAACACGTTTTTTGTGTGAAAATTAGTGTCATTCTTGTTTGATTGATCCTTTGTATTCCAACAACTGGTATCAGAGCAGGTTTATGAATCATTCAAGAATGTCTTATTCGTTTTCTTCTACCTCCAGCAACAAAATTCCTCCATTCGATGCCAATAACTTTGGCATGTGGAAAAGTAAGGCTCTCATGGTTCTTGAAACCAAGGATTATCATATGCCAGAAATTCTCAAAGATGACCCTTATGTTCCACACTTCACTGTCATCAAGGATGGTGTTTCCGGTGAGAAGAAAGTCACTCCTATTCATGAATTCACTGAAGATGACAAGAGACTTGTCAATCTTGACGCTCGAGCCAGAGCTGCCATTGGTAACTCTCTTCCTTATGAGATTTATCATCTGGTCCAAAACTGCATCTCTGCTAAAGAGATGATGAGTACTCTTACTGTCGCCTTTGAAGGCACAGTTGCTCAAGAAAATTCTCTCAACCGAAGGTACGAGCACTGATCGGGCCATTTTGGTTTGAAGTAAAATATAATTAACTTGATAAATTAAGCTTTGTTTAACCAAGAATGACCCTACTTTTGATCGAATTGAGTGAATAACATGCAGGGATTGAAAAACGAGAATTTTGGGCAAAAACCACGCATTAAACGGACACCGGAAGCGGGAGAAAAAGCCCAGCGTCCCAGGCAGCGTCCCAGACGCTGACCTGGAACTCTGGGCTATTTTGGAGAGAAAAAGCAAGCCAGGTGTGTGAGGAACCCCATCAGCGTCCTAGGTGGCGTCTGGGACGCTGGCCTAGGACGCCCAGCGTTTTTGGAACGTCTCGTTCTAGGACGTTGCTCGTCGTAAAAGTATGAAGAAAACACACAGCGTCCCACAGGCGTCTGGGACGTTGGCCTAGGACGCTGCCGCGTAGAATGCCCTAAATTGCCATATTTAAGCCACTATTTTTAATGAAACTTGATCCTATGGACCCAAGGCAGCCTCCAGATGATTTTCCCAGGGTTTTGACAGTTTTTCAAGGCCAAAAACATCCCCAAATCATCTCAAAAACAATTCCCAATCTCAAATTAAACCTCTTTTGCATCAAGATCAAGCCACAGTTCCTGAAGTTCTAAAGATCCAGTCATGTTCAACATCTCCAACACAGAGTTTGCATTAGTTCCAGTTATGAGTAGCTAAATCATCCCGTGATCACAACCGGGAGTAGGTTTTGATTTCTTTTCCAGTATTGTATTAGATTTGAACCTTTTAGATTCATGAACACAGTATTTGGTTTGTTTGTTTTTCAATCATATGATTGGACTTCCATTACTTGTTCTTAAATTGTTGCTTGATTGAGTGTAAGACAATTCGATTGTGATCTTCCCCACCGTGCCAAATCATCCACGGTGGTGTGTAGGACGGAGGGTGCGGATTTTACATAGTTTGATCCCAGATTTAGTTAGTAACAGTACGGTTATGTCTATGTAATCTGAATGAACGCAAAATTAGTAAAATCTGATATAATACATTGTTAGGAATCAAAACTGAAACCGGGAGTGATCACCTCTTTCTCTGATTGAATTAAACCCCTGCAAGCATTGTTTTTCTGATTTTGTTTACTTTTAAATCTGTTAGAACTAGATTTTTAACCATAAGCTCATCGTGGATTCGACCCTTACTTGCCCTAACTATTAGTGCTTTTAAGGTTATTTTTAATTGCATCAACGACTGCAATCAAATTTTGGCGCCGTTGCCGGGGAGCTATTGCGCTTAGCAACCTAGTTCCTTTGCTGATTTGATTTTTGTTTCTTTTTACACATTTTTGTTCGTGTTTTGTCTTTTCAGGTTCGACGAGTTATATGCGCACTCGAGTTCCGCACAGTCATCTCTGTTGATTTTTAATTCAGAAATCGAAAGATCTCTCATTGGGAAACGTTCTCATGGGAGCTGTTCAAACAATCCAGTCAAAGAGGAAGTTGTTGAAGAAACTGTTGAACCGATGGCACAACGAAGGACCATGGGCGAATTTGCCCGACCTTCTCTTGACGGGGCTCGATTATGCATTCACCGACCGACAGTTGGAGCAACAAACTTTGAGATCAAAACGCATGTCATTCAGATGGTGCAAAACAGTGCTCAATTTGACGGGTTACCGGATAGTGATCCCAACACGCACATCACTAGCTTCTTGGATATTTGTGACATGTTCAGAATTGACGGGGTAGAAGAAGATGCAATTCGTCTTTGACTTTTTCCATTTTCCTTATGTGGCCGAGCAAAGAGATGGTTCTCCTCATTACCATCCGAGTCAATCACCACATGGGAAGATCTAGCCAACAAATTTCTAACGAAGTACTTCCCACCCGCCAAAACTAACATGTTGATCAATGACATTATGTCATTCCAAATGAAAGACGACGAATCACTTTACGAGGCTTGGGAGAGATATCACGAGTTGCTACAAAGATGCCCCTACCATGAACTTCCACTTTGGAGACAAGTTCAAACATTCTTCAATGGGTTGGATTTGCAAACTCAACAATCCATTCATGCGGCTGCCGGTGGTTCAATGAGAAACAAGACGCCTCAAGAATCCTATGAGCTCATAAATGAAATGGCAATGAATGGGAATCCCGCACCGTCCTCCACTCACAAAGGCAAGAATGTTCGTTTCGTAAATTCCACCCAATTAATGACGTTATGGCCGAAATGCTTGCACAAATGAAGAATTTAACAACCGAGGTGAACCAACTCAAGCAAAAGCCTCATGCTCAAGCCCGACCCGTTTGCTCACTATGTGATGGCTCACATAGAACTAAAGATCGCAAGAAAGGGAGTATGTTTGCACACACCGATGATGAAGATGAAGATGTTGAAGAAGTGTTCTACTCTTCCGGTGACCATGTTGATTTCAAAGATGATAACCGGAATGCTTATAGACCCCCACCACAAAGAGGCAATTACAACAATCAAAACAACAATGACCAGTGGAGAAACAACAATGCAAATGCAAACTGGAGGAATAACAACATGAATGCAAATTCCAATTGGAGGGGCAATAATTCTAACAACAACACAAATGAAAATCAAAATAGGGGTGCACCATCAACTCAAGGGAATCAAGAAAAGCCAAACGACTCTTCCATCGACAAAAAGCTTGATCATATGATGGAATTGATGAAGGAGGGTTTCAATCGGACCGAAGTCAACTCAAAATCCATCGTGGCATTAGAGAAACAAGTTGGGCAATTGGCGGAGCAAATGAATCGGAGACCACCGGGGAACTTTCCGGGCACTACACAAGTCAACCCGCAACATGCAAGAGCTTCAACAAGCAACTCGAATCAATCACACGTCAATGAGGTAAAAATTCTTCGTAATGGAAAAACTTTTGATAATAATGTGCTTGCCTACACCACCCGAGGATGAAGTGGTGGTGGAGGATTATGTATCTTCCGATAATGATGAATCAGAAAATGATAAAAGTGTGAAAAAGAGAAAAATTGTTAATAAAAAAGATCCATCAAAAGCCAAACTTAAAGGAAAAATGCATGAATCGGATGAGCCCAAAGTTGGGGAGGGGTCTGTGGAGGCTAATACCACCCCTACCTAACAGCTTTTAAAAAACCTGAAAAACCTCTTTTTGGAAAAAAATGGGCCTCAATCGGATGATATGTGGGAAACTTTTAGTCAAGTAAAAATTAGTCTCCCACTTATCGATGCGATTAAGCAAATTCCAGCTTATGCAAAGTTCCTTAAAGATTTGTGCACACACAAAAGACGGCATCGAATCCCCACAAAGGGCAATAGCACAGCACATGTTAGTGCCGCGTTTTTGGGGTCTCTTCCACCCAAGCTCAAAGATCCTGGAGCACCCTTGATCACTTTTGAAATTGGAAATATTAAAATAAAAAGGGGGCTTCTTGATCTTGGATCTAATATTAATGTTCTTCCGGGAAGTTTGTATGACAAATATGAGTTTGGTCCTTTACAAACCACAGATTTTTCTGTTGCTATGGCCGATTTGTCACTCAAACTCCCTAGAGGAATTTTGATGGATGTCATTGTTAAAGTGGGAGATTTTTACTATCCTATTGATTTTGTTGTCATGGATTCGGATACGCAATCCAAGGACAAACAACAAAATGTCATTCTTGGTCGTCCCTTTTTGGCCACTGTCAACGCCCAAATCAGTGTGCGAAACGCTGCAATTGATGTGACTTTTGGCAACCGCAAGTTGAGACTTCAAGCCTTTGGACCAAACGCTAACCCCCCAAATCATGGCGATTGTTTTATGATCGACACTATCAGAGATTGTGTTCACGAGCATACCGCAAATATGTTCACCGACATAGCCGATGATTTGGAGGATCTTTTTTGTGATAGTGACAGGGTACAAGAGATGGATGCACAAAAAGAATTTTTGAAAGCTGTTTATGGTCGCGCATCCACTTGGTCTAACCCGATTGATGCTCTCCCGACTTCCATTGATTCGAAGATGAAGCCGTCATTGGAGCAACCACCTGCTGTAGAGTTGAAAAAATTACCGGACCATCTCAAATATGCTATTCTGGGCCAAAGTGAAACTCTTCCGGTTATCATTGTAGCAGATATGACAAAAGAGTAAGAAGAGGCATTGATGAAGGTGTTGCACACTTACAAAGCTGCAGTTGGGTGGACAATTGCAGATCTCAAAGGAATCAGTCCGGCAATTTGCATACACCGGATCATTACCGACCCGTCTACAAAACCATCACGCGACACTCAAAGACGGTTAAATCCAAACATGCGCAAAGTCGTCAAGAAAGAAATTTTGAAGTGGTTCGATGCCGGAATCGTGTACCCAATATCCGACAACACTTGGGTCAGCCCAACCCAAACCGTCCCCAAAAAGGCCGGCATCACGATCGTAGAGATGGAAAACGGTGAAAAGGTTACCACCCGGCCGGTAACCGGGTGGAGAGTTTGTATTGATTACCGCAAATTAAACGCGGCTACCTCAAAAGACCATTTTCCTTTACCGTTTATTGATCAAATTATAGAAAAATTGTCCGGTCATAAATTTTATTGTTTTCTTGATGGATATTCTGGTTACAACCAAATAGCCATCCACCCTGAGGACCAAGCTAAGACTACATTCACATGCCCTTACGGTACTTTTTCTTTTCGGCGAATGCCATTTGGGTTATGTAATGCCCCGACCACTTTTCAAAGGCTTATGACAAGTATTTTTTCAGATATGGTCGGGGAGTCTATAGAAATTTTTATGGACGATTTTTCTATATTTGGATATGATTTTGAGTCTTGTCTCCAACAACTTGAAATAGTTTTAAAACGTTGCATGGAGACAAATTTGGTATTGAGTTGGGAAAAAAGTCATTTTATGGTCAAGTAAGGGGTTGTACTTGGACATCTTGTTTTTGAAAAAGGTTTTGAAGTTGACCATGCCAAAGTACAACTTATTGCTTCGTTACCACCTCCCACCAATGTCAAACGCGTGCGCTCTTTTCTAGGGCACGCCAGATTTTATAGACGATTCATCAAGGATTTTAGTGCAATTTCCAAACCTTTATGCAAATTTCTTTTAAAAGACGCACCATTTTCTTTTGATGAATCGTGTCTAAAATCCTTTGAAATTTTGAAAAAACAACTCTCTCAAGCACCAATCTTGCAATCACCTGATTGGTCTCAACCGTTTGAAATTATGTGTGATGCAAGTGATTATGTGATTGGTGCTGTCTTGGGACAACGGGTGAATAAAAAGCCTATTGTAATTTCTTATGCAAGCAAAACTTTTTCTGATGCTCAATTGAATTATACAACTACGAAAAAAGAGTTGCTTGCGGTTGTCTTTTCGTTAGATAAGTTTCGTTCATATGTTTAGGAGTCAAAGGTTGTTGTCTTTTCGGACCATAGCGCCTTACGGCATCTTATGGAAAAGAAAGAGGCAATACCAAGACTTATTCGTTGGATATTGCTATTGTAAGAATTTGATTTATAAATTAAAGACAAAAAAGGTTCAGAAAATGTAGTAGCAGATCATCTTTCACGACTCCCCATTCATGTGAATAATACTTCAAAAGATGAAATTCGGGACTCTTTCCCGGATGAACAACTGTTTTCTATAAATAAAGTGCCATGGTTTGCTAACTATGTTAATTTTTTTGCAGTTGGAAAAATGCCTGAGCATTGGACGAAGCAATAACAAAAGCATTTTTGGCACATGCTAGGCGGTTCATATGGGATGATCCGGATTTGTTCAAAGTGGGTCTCGACCAAATGATTAGAAGATGTGTTCCTGATCACGAGATTCCATATTTACTTGCACACTGTCATTCTTATGCTTGTGGTGGCCACTTTAGTGCCAAAAAGACGGGTCATCGGGTTTTGGATTCAGGTTTCTTTTGGCCCACAAATTTTAAAGATGCTCATATTTTTGTTAAATCTTGCAACAAGTGCCAACAAGTTGGGGGGATCTCAAAAAGAGACCAAATGCCATTAAACCCCATCTTGGTGGTCGAAATTTTTGACGTGTGGGGAATCGACTTTATGGGTCCCTTTCCCACCTCTTTCGGTAATCTCTATATTTTGGTGGCTGTGGATTATGTCTCAAAGTGGATTGAAGCCGAGGCCACCAAAACCAATGATCACCATGTCGTTTGTAAGTTTGTCAAGAAAAATATTTTTGCTAGACATGGCATCCCCCGTGTGATCATTAGTGATGGGGGTTCGCATTTTAAGAATTTTAAATTTGGCAAACTTCTCAAACAATACAGTGTGAATCATAGAATTGCCACCCCATATCATCCCCAAACTAGTGGGCAAGTTGAAGTGCCTAATCGGCAAATCAAAGAAATTTTACAAAAAACCGTTAGGCCCGACCGCAAAGATTGGTCGCTTCGATTAGACGATGCGCTTTGGGCTTATCAGACTGCTTTCAAAACCCCGATTGGCATAACTCCTTACCGACTTGTTTATGGAAAAGGGTGTCATTTACCAGTTGAGTTAGCACACCGAGCTTTGTGGACCATTAAAGAAGTCAATCTAGAATATGACCGTGCGGGTAAGGAACGAAAGCTACAATTGAGCGAATTGGAAGAACTCCAGGATGAAGCGTACAACAGTGCGGTCACATACAAGTCCAAAATGAAAGCATTCCACGACGCGAAACTAAAAGTCAAAAAGTTTGAAAAAGGACAAAGAGTGTGGCTTTTCAATTCTCGCTTAAAGCTCTTTCCCGGGAAATTAAAAAGCAAATGTTCGGGACCGTTCGAGATAGTCCACGTCGCACCTCACGAAGCCATTGAAATCAAAGACGAAAAAGGCGGAGAATCATTCATGGTAAACGGTCACCGTCTGAAGCCGTACATTTCATCCGCCACACGCAATGAGGTACAAATCGAACGGGTTAATTTTCTAGAAGAACAACCCATATACGTCACTTAGTCTTTGCTCCCAGGTAACCCATCTGACTTAAAAAGTTAAACTTAACGCTTCTCGGGAGGCAACCCGTGTCTTTTCGTTTTCGTTTATTTTTGCATCTTTATTTTAAATTGTGAATCGAGGACGATCCAATGTCTAAAGTTGGGGAGGGGGTGTTAAAACCCATATTTTCGATAGTGTTGAGCAAAAACATCCAGTCCCCGAAAAATGGCCCGCAAAAAGTCAGAAAAAGGACCGAAAAATAAGCCGGAAAAGGCACAGCGTCCCACGCCAGCGTCTTAGACGCCGTCTGGAACGTTCCAGTACGCATTCAATTGGAAATTGTTTCGCAAGCTAAAATGTTGGAAAAACGCCCCAGCGTCCCAGACAGCGTCTGGGACGCCCTGTAGGACGCCGACGAACTGAACAATCCTAGCCTGGAAAAATTTTGCACGAAAAAGCACAAAAAAAAACCAGCGTCCCACGCCAGCGTCTGGGACGCCGACTAGAACGCTGGCACAGTGTGGAACGTTTTAAGCTGCGTTTTATGCACAAAAGCTTCAGTTCTCTCCTCCTTTCTTCTCCAAACCATCCCCTGCACCATTCTTGCGACTTTGAACTCGAAAAAACACCAATTTCACTCATTTTTCTTGCAAAATTCTTCCACCAAACACTACAACAACTTACACTTTGAAGATTACACCCAAAATAACACTCGATTTGGGGCCATTTTGCGAGAAATCCGAACCTAGGGTTTCAAAATTTTCGAGTTTTTGTGTTGTTTGTGTCAATACATTGCTTTCTCCACTTACCTACACCAAGAATCCAAGATGCCGCCAAGACCGAGCATTGGAAGAAATGTTAGGGGAAGAACTGCAGCTGCTCCACCATCAACATCCAGAGGAACAAGGAGACAACGAGAGTCGTCCCCCGAGCCGGTCCAATGGAATGCATGATACGCACGATTGAGCGAGCACCCTGAGGATATCCGACCAGCGGTATATGATGCCACCCATCCGGAGACACGCATGCAGGTGGAGCGCACAGTCGATCGTGACTTATTCAGAGGCTTTCACGTTACAGAGGCTTTCGATGAGTACGGATGGGCGGGGGTGCTTGATTTTGATACCCGAGCCGTACACACAGATTTGGTCAGAGAGTGGATGCAGACACTCAGGAGGCAGGAGAACGTGGGAGGAGAGAACATACAGTTGATCGGGAGCATCCGAGGCGAGCCGATCATTATGACTGTTCCACGCATCAGGGATTATTTCAGCGTAGATACGGGGGTGCATTTGCTAGAGGCTATCGGGGAGCCTACATTGTATGCGTGCGTCGACACCCGGAATCCGGGTAACTTCGGGGATATGGCGCGACTGGTGGATACTGTTTACACGAGGGGCGGGACAAATGCCCACCAGGCTCTGGTTCCTAGGGCGAAGGCCCTAATGCGCATCATCGATTATAACGTCAACCCAAGAGCTAGTGACGCGGGCAAGGTGCGGACACAGGATGCGATTGTACTTTACGCCTTGATGACTGGGGAGGTGCAGATTTCGTTTGCATATAATGCTATGTGCAACATTTGGTGGAGTTACGACATGCGATACCGTAACAGCACCCCCATGTCTGTTTGATATCCTCATACCTCGTTCGGGAGTTGGGAGCGAGGATCCGAGCATTTCCCCCGCCGCGTAGTTTTGACAATGTATTGACTACAACCTTGAGTCAATACAAGAGCATCAGTTTCATCCGACAAAATCGGAGATGCATCATCCGTGACCTCGACAACCATACGGAGTACGAGTGCCCATGGGTAGCAGGAGGACAGGGCCTCGCACCAGCGGATGATGGGCCGAGGCATTCACATGGACACCACAGAGGAGAGGGGACATCAGGGGCATCGAGCTGGGATCAGAGAGCAGCATGGGATGCAGAGTCACTATTGCATGAGGAGCGATACGCCTTGCTTAGCGACGACATCGCAGACCTAAAGGCGATGGTGGGGCGAATGCAGCTGATCTCAGAGGATACACGCGCCATATCTGTCGCCCACTGACAACGCCCAGTAATATCACATATTTTAGTCGTTGTTGAGCCCTATTCTTAGTGTAATTATATCATATACATCGTGGTATTCTCACTTTTCGTGCCAACACTTGTTTTGGAAATAAATAATGAAAACAGGGACTAAAAGCATGCAATTTGGAAGAATTGTGAAGATCAAGGCAAAATCAGGAAAATACGTACGCGCGCCGCGGAAATCATAAAGGCGCGACGTGGTGATGAGGTGGTGGAAAACATTCAAATTCCGAAGAAACAGGGATAAGCCAGCATGCACGACGCGAGATTCATTAATGCGCGGCACGGTCTCGAGATTTTTGCAACTATAAATAGAGGCTTTTAGGTCGAAAAAACTAGCGAAGACCTAGTGTAAAATCGACCCCAAGGCTCTTTGACTCCGAGATTTAGCTTCTGAAACCATCATTTGGTAATTTTATGTTTCTAGTTTTAATTTTCAATTAGTTAAATAATTAGTGATAGTTGGCTAGTGTCCTTGGGAGTGACAACCAGTGACATTAAGTCTTTGTTACTGATTTTAGATAGTTGTTTACTGTTTTAGAACTTTTGGATCTGATTTGGTTTTTGATTTATCAAAGTTAATCATTCGGTTCAAGTATATTGCATTTTTTCGGTATTGTTAGTGTTGAATGCTTGTGTGGATGTTTGGGATTGTAATTGCTTCTGATCTCTCTGGAATTTACTTCTGGAATCAGTAAGTAATCTTAGTTTAGAACTTGGTTTAGTTTAGTTCAGTTCATGTTTGATTTGGTTTATGTTATTTGCTTTGGTTGATAGTGTTTATGTTTGTGAATGAACTTTTGAGTAATTGGATTGTGTTTGATGTTTAGATTGCCTTTGATTGCTTCTGGATTGGAGATGTACTTCTGATTTCAGTAGGTAACAAGGTTTAGTTAGTAGCTTAGTTTAGTTAATGCTTGTTTGGATTATTGGATTTTATGCTCTTTAGGGTTTAGTAGTCATAAGTTAGGAATTAGGTCCTCTGACTGTAGCGTGACACTGCAGTTGGTAATCTGTCACCTGTCTTGACCACGTAACTCCTGTGGATCGACCTTGACTTCCACTGTGGTAAGTGAGAGTGAGGTTATTTTTCTTATTTTTGACCGCATGACGACCGCTGCGATGTCACCCACTTCCACGCACATGAGTGACATCGCAGCGGTCGTCATGCGGTCAAAAATAAGAAAAACCTAACACACTCACTTATCACAGTGGAAGTCAGGGTCGATCCGCAGGAGTTACGTGGTCAAGTCAGGTGATAGATTACCAACTATAGTGTCACGGTATAGTTAGAGGACTTAGTTCCTAAGCTTTTGACTACTAATCCAAGAGAACCTAAACTGAAACAATTCCAACCAAACATAAACTTAAACTAAACTTTAAACAAACCTACTCACTTACTGAAATCAGAAGTACATCTCTAATTCAGAAGCAAACAGAGGCAAACAATCAAACATAAACCAAGGCATAAACTAAACCAATAACTAAGGTCCAACTGAACAGTCACTGGCTAAAGTTCAACACACAAGGCTAACCCTAGTTGGCTACTGAAATCAGCAAAGAAATTCAGTCCAAACAAGGTCATACAACATCCAAACACCAAACAATAAACACAATCCAACATCAAGCATAAAACACTGAAAAACAAATAGTACTTGTAACCAAATGATTATTATAAACCCAAAACGAATTCCAATGATCCAATATAGTAACCAACACTGAAAAACAGTAAACTAAAATGCTCAAGGTCAGTGGTTGTCACTCCCAAAGACCCTAGCCCACTAATGCTAATTACTAAGCTAAAAGAAATTAAACATAAAAACCTGAAATACCAAAAAGGTAGTTGCTGAAACGAATTCTTGGAGTCAAAGAGCCTTCACGGTCGATTTTTCACCAGGGTTTTGCTCGGGTTTTCGGCTGAAAACACCTCTATTTATAGTTGCAAATTTTACGCAGCCGCGCCGCGCAATTATGGTTTCCGCGGCGCGCGTACTAATCTTCTCTCGTTTTATCGGCATTTGAATTTGTTCCACCGGCTTAGATCTGTGTCGCGCCTTCTTGATTTCCGCGGCGCGCACGTAATTTCCTGATGTTACCTTCTTCTTCAAACTTCCTCCAATTTGCACGCTTTTGGTCCCTGTTTTCATTATTTTCTTCCAAACAAGTACTGGCACGAAAAGTGAGAATACCACGATATATATGATATAATTTCACTAAGAATAGGGCTCAACAACGACTAAAATATGTAATATCACTAGGCGTTGTCAAACACCCCACACTTGTGCCTTGCTTGTCCCCAAGCAAGAGGATTTTTTCAATAAATTCTAACTAAGACTCAAATAATTTTTGATTGTGTTCAGTTTCAAAGTTTTTTGCTTTATAAGTTAGAGTGAAATAGTTCGTGAAAACATAACCAGAGTGTTCTTTGGAATTCATGGCTTTCTAGAGAACCCTTGATTACAAATTTTTTGTCCACAATGAAGTGTACTTACTCATTCAGATTCTAAAGGCCATTAAGGAATTGTCCATGACTTTCGATGCTGTCCGTGTAACGAGCTTTCGAAAATACCATCCCAAACCAGACGATCTTAGGTGGTAAGGTGTATAAATGCCTCTTCGAGGCCACCCTTTTCGGACCTACCGGCTCGAACAACAAAGGCCACAGATTGACATTTCCTTCCTAAATTCCAAGCCTAAAACACTCTAATCGTCTAACTCCTAAAACTCAACTTGTTTGACTAAACTAATAGCATGATAACAACTGCATAGTATCTCTTGAAAGATACTAGTGCTATAAACAATCACAAACCATTCGTTTCAAAACTTACAATTTATTAAAAAATTGAAAAAGTTGCTAAAAATTTGAAAATTCGGTCATTTCTGCAAAAATTTCAAAAAATACTCTTTCGACCGTCCACACCCCACACTTAAACCTGTACAACGTCCCCATTGTACAAAATTATTTAGAATAAGGGAGAAAGAGTTACCCCTTTGGACGGTAGATTGCTTGGTTGGTACTCGGTATCAAAGCTACAAATTCGAACAAAAAGGTCCTCGATTTCGCATTCTGGAGTTGTAGCGCAACAGTAAACATGCTGGTGGTCAAGACAAGTGGAGGGGGCACGGTGACCCCACACTTGTCTGAGACAACTTCTTCCCATTTGGTATAACATGCATGACTCAACAAAACATTAAATGAAAACATAACAAATAAAATATAAACAAGCAAAAGATAAAAGTGTGTCATAGATACAGTACATATATCCCAAAAAATGAAAAAGAAAAAGAATACATCAAGTGCCACCTGGTGGCCTGGAAGGTCTAGCCTCATGGTCATGGGCTCTGGTTGGGAATGGTCGGGTCTGCTGGCCCTATGCCGATGCGATCTGTAAAAGTACCTCCCGGATCCACTCCAGCTGGTCCTCCATCCTGGCGACCCTGGTCTCCAATCGGTGGATAGCCGATGGATCCTCCTGCTGCTGTGGCTGTGGTGCTGGCTCTGCTGGTGCGGGCTGCCTCCTGCGTCTCCTGCCAGGCTGGGCGTATGCTGGCTGGGGGTCCTGGGCTGCCTCGGTCGCCACCCTCACAAACTGTCCCGGGCGCTGCTGCTCAATCAGCCCCATATTCTCCAATGGTCGCGCCGAAGTGCGAGATTGAGGTAAAGCGGTCAAAGAAGCGACAATGTAGGCGGTGAGGATCCGGTATGACCGGGCCAGGCGGGTGATGAAGTACCCACGGGCTAATAGATTGTTGGTGGACGCACCAGTAGCACGGGTGGACAAAGCAACGGCTAAGGCGAATGGGAGGTGGAGGAACCTGGATGGGTCGAGAAGAACCCAGAGAAATGTCATATCCTCACCGGACACCTTCTCGCCCCCTCCCGCTGCATGATGGAGGTGGAGACGATGCGGTGCATGAGACGGTGGAGTGGATCACGGAGATGGCTCTCCCTGGAGGTCCCCGCCTCATAGAAAATGTTGGACAATGGTGCCCAAACCTCCGTATTGGCAGCCCTCTCAGGCTCCCCCTGAATGCATGCCTCCATGAACTGTGTGAAGTGGCGGTGCTGTAAGTCCGCCTCCGTATATATACCGGTGCGCCTCCCGAACTCCCGGAGGTTGCACTCCCTCTGCACACCCCCTAGTCTGAACCGTATCAGCCTGGAACGCATGTCTGTCGACCTCGGTGCGTACTGGACAGTGGAAAGGAACTCCGGAAGGAGCTCAGTGTAGACAATGTCCTCCTCGGTGGACATGAGCCTATCCCAGCCTCGGCAACTAAATGAAGCGTCCCCCTCAACCCAAGTGCGGTGCAAAAACGGCTCAATCTCACCCCAGAGCCCCGCGTCTCGTAGAATGTCTCTATCGATGACTGTCGCCTCGAGAACCCGGCCACTGATGAGGGCGTCTCTCCGTGATCGGTACTCCACAGAGCTGGCTGGTCCCTCTGGAAACTAAAGAAACTCATGGTCCAATCTGAACGACATCTGCACAAAAGGAAATTTTTTTGCAAATTAAGTCCTTTTCTTCCCGACCGCACCGCGGCGCGGCCTAATAGCAAGGGCGCAGCGCGGCGAGCGGCTGTTTCCAAAATCCAAACCCAAATCGAGTTTTAACCTGTTTAAACTCAATCCAAATACACCACAAGGTAGCCTAGGTGCCGACTAACTCATCTAGGGTCTCTATTCGGCAAAATAAACACCCTATGAGTCAGCATTGACGATTTCTAAGTTTTGAAGTTTTTAGAGAAATCAACCAAATTAACCACCTAATCACTAGTTTTAACAAGTAAAAGCTAGTTAGAATGACGTACCGTAGTAGTAGGAATGAAATGAGCAAGAAAAAACACGAGAAATTTTTGTTGATCAGAGCTCCGAGGCATGGTGTGTGTGAATAGTGTCTCGGCTTACCTTTTTATCGAAGAATTCCGACCGATCGATTCCCGCATCGTGCAAATGCACAAACCGCGGCACGCGTGTCACCAAATCAACCCCTGCGCATCGGGTTGGTTTACGATCCCGCGTCACGCATATGAACAAACCGCGGTGCGGTCATTAAGATTTCCAAATTCTTCACACAACCCCACACTTGCCTTGGACCACTAGTACCTGCAATTAATGATGATATTTTTCCTAATTACTTCTAAGAAATACAAAACCTATTCTATGACATGATGGGTTGCCTCCGAACAAGCACTAAGTTTAACGTCTTCAGCCAGACGTTATACTCCTACCCCTTATTCTTCCTCTCCTTGAACTTCTGATGACATTTGCTTGAACTCCGGTATGAAATTTTGGGCCATCATTGACATTAAGGATGTGAGTTGAGTCATCCTATCACTCACTCCACTAATCCATTGTTGCTGCGATTCTAGAAGCTTGAAGACTTTTGCTTCCATTTCTCTTGATTCTTTCTCATACTGCTGGTGTATTGCCTCTAGCATCTCCATCATATCCAGCAACTGCTCCTTATCAATAGTGGCCAACCGGTGATCCTTTGTTTCCTTTAAAATCTCCTTTTTTCCTCCTTCTCCCGTTCGCGTCCATATTTTTTCTTTCTTCCTAATCCCAGGCTCCATTAGCATATTTTTGTCTGCTTGCTTGTCATCGTTCCCTGGAGGTAAAGATACAGGGTTTCCGAACATATTCAGCCTTCTTTTTCGCGTCCCAAAGGAGATGTCCACATCCCCCGTCTTGCAGTCAATCACAGCGCCAGCCGTAGCTAAAAATGAGCATCCTAAAATGAGCGCAGGCGCGTCATCCAAACTTTCATACTCCATGACTAGGAAATCTACAGGATAAAAGAAATCCCCAACCTTGACTATGACATTGGTCAATTTTCCTCGGGATACCTTTGTTGACTGGTCAGCCAGCTGCAGTACAATCTTTGTTGGCTCTAATTCTTTATTCTTGTACTTATCATACAAGTACCCCGGTAGCATATTTATGTTGGATTAGGTGTCTAAGCCATGACTTATAATTGTATTTATCTTATGAATAAAAGCAAAGTCCATTTGGGTTGCCCTCATAGCTGGGGAATTGATGTATAGTTCAGTAGAGAGAAAGGGTGATTTATTAAAGGTTTAATAAATCAATGGAATATATATAGATGACTTATTAATATATTTAAGTGTTAATATATTAACTAGAATCTATATTAATTAATTGAGATTTAATCCAGAATTAATTGGAATTAATTTAGTGATTAAATTAATTAATTAAAGTGCAGGGGCTGACTTGTAATTATTCAATAGTTGAATAACTGGCAAGAGATAAGCCAGGGGCCAAAAGTGGCGCCACCCTGGGGAGTTCTCTAGGGTTTGGCGAAAACCCTTCTAGGGTTTTAGAAGCCTGTGCCAAGTGACTTGCAGGCTTGCCCACTTGGGAGGCTCCTTAGGGTTTCAGGTGTAGCCTGTGGAGGCTATAAAAGGAACCCCCTGGGCACTCCATATTCACGCCATCTCTCTCTTCCTTACTTTACTGGATTGTCTTCTCCTTGCTTGGATGTGACTTGCATTTGAGGCAGGATACTTTTGCTGCTGCTTGAAAAGGATCATAAGATCAAAGGTTGGTTTTTCTAATTGTTCTTTAGAATTGAATTGTTTCCTTTAGGTTCTTAGTTCTAATCTTCATAGAAGAAAACATAGATCAATATTAGGGTTGCATGTGAACCATAGGAATTTTTTTGTTCATTGATTGCATAGAGACCCTTCAGTGGTATCAGAGCTAGCTTGTTTTCTTGTGAATTGATTTGAACTGCATGATATCTGTTCTTGCCTCAAGGTATTTTGCGAAAATACCTCCTTGGGAGGCTTGATTATCGACGACTTGGCTAGGGTTTCCTAACCCTAGCCGCCATGCCCTATTGGTCCCCCTTGATTGCTTGATTTACTTGCCATATTTACGTGTTGTTATTTTTGGTATCTAAATCAACTAAAATAACTTGAACCCTAATTGCTTGGCTTGTAATTTTCAAGATTCATAGGGATAATACAGATAAATTAATTTGATTAATTTAGTAATCTGTAACCTAGATTTAATTAGTTTAATTAATTGATTAATTAAAAGACCAATTAAATCAGTTAAAAGAATTAATTAAAATTTTCAAAAAATTAGTAATAATTTGCGAAAATTAAGATAAAATTAATTCTAAAATATTTTAATGAGATTAAAATATATCTTATATATATTTATGATTAAAAGTTAATTTAATATATATAAGAAAATTGGTTAGTCTATCGCTAGTAAGCCTCATTCACAAAACTGTCATATAAAGAGGGTATAAGGCGACTGACTATAAAATGTTAGTCTAATGGGTATCTACTCTTACCCACCGCTCTCCTGGTCAGTCGAGTGTCGTTAGCCGAACGGGTATGATAGAACCGCTAAGCCTCTTAAAAGTATAATGCTATAATTGAAAGTACTAGAACCCTAAAACAAATCCCAATCTAGTTACTTTAAGTTAAAAATGTGAATTGGTGCTAATCCATGAAATTGCACATTGCACCTTGTGGAACGTTGGTGGAGCGTGTGTGGTTTACCGGCACGCCAACTGGGGTCCGCAATGTGTCGCAATGGGTTTCTTGATTTTGTCATTATTAACGGAGCGTGTGTGGTTTACCGGCACGTTAATTATAGATGACAATTGGCTTCAAGAGTACCAAGCAATTTGCATGGTTATTCACACCCGGTTTGTGATCCTCGGTATCCCAGTCACAAACAGTGGGGCATTCCCGAGATTAAAACATGCTATCGAACAGTTCGGTAAATCTCAAAGAAACTAGGAATTCCATTATAATATGATTATGTTTCCGCGGTGGAATTGTCATTCGCCTACCTTATAAAATTTGCAGTATCGATTACGGCATCCCTTTTCGGTATTGTAGATTGTTATTGTAGGATCCTAGCCTTATATTTATTCTTGGGTGAATATAAGGATTATTATTATTATTATATCTGATTAAAACTACCTTCTTCTTGTTCAGATGTTTTCTGACCAATCCGTTCCTCACTCAAATCCCGGTAGTGTCACCTCGATTCTGTCATTATGCTCAAAGGTGACGTTGGACGGCACCAACTATAATGACTGGATCCGCAACATCAAAATGGCTCTAAGGTTTGAACATAAAGAGTATGTTCTATAAACCGAGCTTGTTGATGTGGACACTGAAACCGCTACTCCCGAAGAAATCACTGCGTACACTAAACACTCCGATGATGCAACCAAAGTGGCTTGCATCATGATCGCTACTATGAACCCTGAACTGCAGCGTATCTATGAGGACTATTGGCCTTACGAGATGCACAAAGAGCTCGCGGAAAGGTTCCGCAAGCAAGAGCGCATTGAAAGGCGTAAGGTTGTAAAAGCATTCACTAACAGCAAGCCCAAGGAGGGCGAGTCCATCTGTGCACATGTGCAGAGGATGCATGGTTACGTGGAAAGGCTTAGAAAGCTGGAAATGCCAGTTCATGAGGATTTAGCAGTTGACATAGTGCTAAACTCCTTGCCCAGTTCTTATGACCAGTTCACACTGCGTATCATTTGAACAACAACCAGGCAAATCTAGCAGAGTTACACCACATGCTTCGTACGGCTGAGGACGGAATGAAGGGAAAAGCTGTGCTCCCTGTCAGCCCGCCTGTCCTGGCTATTGGCTCCGGAAAGGGAAAGAAACGGAAAGGCCCTCCTAAGCAGAACTGGAGGGAAAAGACTTATGTCGGGTCATCTAGCGGTGCCCCAACAGGTAAGTCTTCCGGAATTCCACATGTTCGGAACCCCAAAGAGGCCGACTGCTTTTACTGCAAGCAGAAGGGTCATTGGAAGAGAAGCTACCCTACGTATCTGCAGGACATCAAGGACGATAAAGTGAAACCTTCACAGGCAGGTACGTATTCTATATCTAATAACTCATCTTTTTCCCGTTCATGGGTCCTTGATACAGGATGTGGTTTTCATATCTGTTCTGATTTGCAGGGCCTAGAGGAAAGTAAGGAACTGGAGCATGGCAGACTGAACCTGGTCATGGGCAATAGGCGAACGTCACCTGTTACCAAGATTGGTGTTTATGGACTGATGCTGAGCAGTGGAGTTAGGTTAGATTTACATAATTGTTGTTATGCGCCTGATACAGCAAAGAACATAATTTCTTTTCATGCACTATTTAGAATTCGTTGCAGACTGTCTAAAGAGTATGAACTAAGACTGTCAAGAATTGGTTGCAGACTGTCTAAAGAGTTAGACATTGCAGTAAGACTGCTGCACGTTCATGAGTACTTAGAAAATAGAGATTTGAGTATTGGATAAACCCGCGCTTAACAGATTGCTTCATGGATTATATCACGAGCAATGTTAAGACGATAATATTCTGTGATCTTTAAGTGGAGAGATATGATCTATTATTTGCGATACAAGTGCTTATTGACAATACGAAATCGCGCCAGTAACTCGGTGCTATAAAACGCATTGTTGTATGTATTTGGACCCGTAAAAGTTATGGACATATGAGTCGAAACTTATCCGTCCCATGACCCGATGGGAAACATATATCTGTAGGCCTCTCGATGATTTAGAAGTTGACTGAAAGTGATGGCCAACCGGGACTAAATTGATGTGTTCAATTAGTAGTCTCTAAAGTCATATGCAAATCAGAAATCGAAAAACAGAGTGTCAGACCAAGATTGATGTTAGTCCATGTCTTGAGTCTGAAAATATCCTGTTGGACGGAGGATCATCAGATCACTTATCTTTGGACAGAACTGACTGGGTCAGAGTTCAGACAATTAAAGTCATAGACTTATCCAAGTGGGAGACGGTTGGATTAGGTGTCTCAGCCATGACTTATAATTGTATTTATCTTATGAATAAAAGCAAAGTCCATTTGGGTTGCCCTCATAGCTGGGGAATTGATGTATAGTTCAGTAGAGAGAAAGGGTGATTTATTAAAGGTTTAATAAATCAATGGAATATATATAGATGACTTATTAATATATTTAAGTGTTAATATATTAACTAGAATCCATATTAATTAATTGAGATTTAATCCAGAATTAATTGGAATTAATTTAGTGATTAAATTAATTAATTAAAGTGCAGGCGCTAACTTGTAATTATTCAATAGTTGAATAACTGGCAAGAGATAAGCCAGGGGCCAAAAGTGGCGCCACCCTGGGGAATTCTCTAGGGTTTGGCGAAAACCCTTCTAGGGTTTTAGAAGCCTGGTCCAAGTGACTTGCAGGCTTGCCCACTTGGGAGGCTCCTTAGGGTTTCAGGTGTAGCCTGTGGAGGCTATAAAAGGAACCCCCTGGGCACTCCATATTCACGCCATCTCTCTCTCTTCCTTACTCTACTGGGTTGTCTTCTCCTTGCTTGGGTGTGACTTGCATTTGAGGCAGGATACTTTTGCTGCTGCTTGAAAAAGATCATAAGATCAAAGGTTGGTTTTTCTAATTGTTCTTTAGAATTGAATTGTTTCCTTTAGGTTCTTAGTTCTAATCTTCATAGAAGAAAACATAGATCAATATTAGGGTTGCATGTGAACCATAGGAATTTTTGTGTTCATTGATTCCATAGAAACCCTTCAATTTACACTTACTCCCAAGTCTAGCAAAGTGTTCCGAATGACCACATCTCCTACAGTAGTAGTGATCAATGGTGATCCAGGATCCTTCTCTTTTTTGGACAGTGTTCCCAACAGTGCCTCACTTGCCTTAATTGTCAATCTAACAGTGTCTGGTGTGAGAATCTTACTTTATTCATTTCTCTTGCACATTTCCCGAAGGATTCTTGTATCCTCAGGAGCGTCTTTAAGTTCATCCCATAGAGGTTGGTTCATCAATGGCCTTATCGATTTAGGCGCTTCCTGTTTTTTCTTCCCTTTCTTATCTTTCTTTCTTTGCTTAATTCCTGCTATCACTGACTGCTTTTCTTCCTGGACCTCCTTGTCCACTTTTGGTTGAGTTCCCTCCTCAACATGAATTTCCTTTTCTTCCATTCCTTCATTACCTTCCTCTTTACTCTCCACTTTCTCCTGGACTTCTACTTTCTTCTCAAGTTCTGCTTTGCTTCCTGAATCTAGTAAGTCCTCCAAGGTGACCTTTCTCCATTCAGCCTCGACAGTATTAACGTGTTCCTTCCCGGCTCGCTGATTATGGGTTGGATTAACTTCCGTGGCACTTGGCAACTTTCCATTGTCCCTTTTTCGCTGATCTCGGCCATTTGTCCAATTTGCCTTTCCATGTTTGCAATAGCTTTTGCATTGGCTTGGGACTGCTGCTGAGTAGCACTGAACATTTCATACATTTTTGCAACCAAGTCTTCTTGCGTTCCTGGGGCATTATTGACAGCAATATCGGGCCCCCTATTATTATTGTTGCTACCATTCCCACTTGCATTTCCATTATTGCTTGCGGGCTGATATGACCTAGGCTGATTTGATGATTGACATTGGTAGTTATTCTGCCTCTGGTTATTGAAGTTCTGCTGCTGTCCCTGATTATATGGTCTGTAGGGTCGTCCATTGTTATACTGACCTTGACCCTGGCCATAAACTTGGTTTGCCTCTTGAGTTTTCGGTCCTCCTTGACCCCTTTGTGGTTGACCTTGAGGTCCATTCTGCAGCGTTCACATAAGTCTGTCAAAATTCTTATTTAATTCACTTATTTCCTTTTTTACCTCCTTCTTCCAATCAGCATCTGCTCCCACTACTGCTGCTGTGCCTACAATTTTTCTCGTAGAAAAGTTCGCTTTGGAACCATTGCTTAGTTGTTCCAAGAACTGCCAAGCCTCTTCTGGGTCTTGCCGCATAAATGTCCCACTTGACGAGGCATTTATCATTGCTTGATGTATTTCGCTGACTCCTTCAAAGAACAATTTTACTAACTGCCATTTGGGAACCTCATGGTGCGGGCAGGATCACAATAACTCCTTTAACCGATCAAATGCTTCGTGGAAAGCCTCTCCTGGCTGCTGCTGAAAGTTTTGAATTACGCGTCTGACTTCTGTGGTTTTACTAACTGGATAGAACTCTTGTAAAAATTTTGCCTTGAGTTGGTCCTAACTAGTGATACTATTAGACGGAAGAGAGGTGAACCAATATTTGGCCTTATCCTTTAATGTGAAAGGAAATAATATTAATATAAAAGTATCCCTATTGGTATTTCTAGGAGTATTAGCATTCGCGATAGATATGAATTCACACAAATGATTGTATGGGTCATCAGTTTTATATCCTCTGAATTGAGTTAATATCCCTATCATCTGAGGCCTAATTTCTACATGGTGTTCTACATTATTAGGAATATAGATGGGCGATGAATCATCATACTCCCATGGCTGGAAGTGTGATGCAACCGATTGCCTTCTCGGTTGTGCGAAATATAAAGGTTGAGCAGGATTACCGTAGAAGTGCTGATCCTTATGCCCCTGCTGACCTGGTGGTTGTTGATGCTGCTGTGTTCTTCTGGGAGGTCCCCGACCTCGGTTCCACGGTTGTTGTGGCGCTGATGGAACCCATCCTTCATATTCCTCATCGTATCTTTCCTCGGTCTCTGGATATTGGTACTGTTGCTGAGGAGGTTGTTGGTATTGTTCTGGTTGTGTAGGTTGAGGTTTTAAAATTACTGGTTGTGGTTGTGAAAATGGTTGTGAAGTAGGTGTCTGCTGTCTAGAAACTGGGGTGCCATCACGGGTCGGCGCTCCCCAAGACATGGCAGAGGTGAATGGGTTAGTGGATTGTGGTTGTGATACTGGTGGAAATGGTGGAATCGATGGCGGAGTGCATGATGGTATGGGTACAGGGGCTGAAACTGCACCACCAGAAGCAGTCGTGCTCCTGAATTGAAACTCTGAAACCGGGGGAATAAAAGACATCCCCGTTGCCTCACCCGAGGGTTCCTGGGCAACATGCTCTGGACTACTGCTAATATTACTAAAACTCATAATATTGTAACGCCTACATGCACGGATTTTGCGTGCAGTTCGCTCAATCTCAGGATCAAAATGCAAAGGGGATACTTGCTCACCCCTGCGGGTACGCATGCACTAATGCAACACGCCCACAAAATCAAAAAGCAAAATACTAACCAAATGAAACTCACAAAAAAAATCAGAAACTAAAGTTCCTACTAATCACCTAATCTTAAGCTCACAACTCCCCGGCAACGACGCCAAAATTTGACATCGCAGCGGTCGTCGTGCGGCCAAAAATAAGAAAAACCTAACACACTCACTTAGCACAATGGAAGTCAGGGTCGATCCGCAGGAGTTACGTGGTCAAGTCAGGTGATAGATTACCAACTATAGTGTCACAGTATAGTCAGAGGACTTAGTTCCTAAGCTTTTGACTACTAATCCCAGAGAACCTAAACTGAAACAATTCCAACCAAACATAAACTTAAACTAAACTTCAAACAAACCTAGTCACTTACTGAAATCAGAAGTACATCTCTAATTCAGAAGCAAACAGAGGCAAACAATCAAACATAAACCAAGGCATAAACTAAACCAATAACTAAGGTCCAACTGAACAGTCACTGGCTAAAGTTCAACACACAAGGCTAACCCTAGTTGGCTACTGAAATCAGCAAAGAAATTCAGTCCAAACAAGGTCATACAACATCCAAACACCAAACAATAAACACAATCCAACATCAAGCATAAAACACCGAAAAACCAATAGTACTTGTAACCAAATGATTATTATAAACCCAAAAGGAATTCCAATGATCCAATATAGTAACCAACACTGAAAAACAGTAAACTAAAATGCTCAAGGTCAGTGGTTTGCACTCCCAAAGACCCTAGCCACTAATGCTAATTACTAAGCTAAAAGAAATTAAACATAAAAACCTGAAATACCAAAAAGGTAGTTGCTGAAACGAATTCTTGGAGTCAAAGAGCCTTCACGGTCGCTTTTTCACCAGGGTTTTGCTCGGGTTTTCGGCTGAAAACACCTCTATTTATAGTTGCAAATTTTATGCAGCCGCGCCGCGCAATTATGGTTTCCGCGGCGCGCGTACTAATCTTCTCCCATTTTATCGGCATTTGAATTTGTTCCACCGCCTTAGATCCGCGTCGCGCCTTCTTGATTTCCACAGTGCGCGTACATAATTTCCTGATGTTGCCTTCTTCTTCAAACTTCCTCCAATTTGCACACTTTTGGTCCCTGTTTTCATTATTTTCTTCTAAACAAGTACTGGCACGAAAAGTGAGAATACCACGATATATATGATATAATTTCACTAAGAATAGGGCTCAACAACGACTAAAATATGTAATATCACTAAGCGGTGTCAATGAGAATTACACCCATGACTTTTACCAGGGAAGCAGGCCGGATCCGATGGATATCGATCAGCCACAACAGCCGTATTACCCCGCCCCACTTTATTGGCGAGCAGGCGAGCCAGCAGGATACCCACCTCCTTCGGAGTATCAGGATTACAGACCGCCAGCGAGCACGACCTATCGGGATGGCTTTGAGAGTCTAGCCGAGTCCATATTCGGAGTTGCCCCGCCATATCCGCGATATCCTCCACCTCCCCCACAGTGACATTGGTGAGATCCTCTCTTTTATTTTATTTTATTTTATTTTTAGTTTGTTTGAGTGCTTTTGTTTAATCTTTTTTGTTTTATATTTTGATGTCTTTATTTTGGATGACTGTACTTAAATTAACACTGTGTTGGATGATGATGTATTTTGGATCATGATGAAGTATCCCCGAATTTTTCTTCCTTTTTGTCCCGTTTGTGACTCGGCAAAATGAAAGATGATTGAATAAAAGGGACTGGACATGGGATAGCAGGTGATGAGATAAAAGTGACATTCCAACTAATGTATATTTCTGTGGTCGCCTGTCTGGTTCAAGTAACAAATGGACAAAAATGTTTGAACTTCATGAGGTTATTTTTCTTATTTTTGACCGCATGACGACCGATGCGATGTCAAATTTTGGCGCCGTTGCCGGGGAGTTGTGAGCTTGAGAATAGGTGATTTGTAGGACTTGTTAGTTTAGTTTTTTTAGTTGGTTAGTAATTTTGATTTCTGGTTTTTGATTTTTCAGGCATGTTGCATTAGTGCATGCGTACCCGTAGGGGTGAGCAATTATCCCCTTTGCATTTTGACTCAGAGATTGAGCGAACTGCGCGCAAGATCCGTACACGTAGGCGTTTGAATATAATGAGTTTCAGTAATGTCAGTAGTAGTATGGTAAGTGTTGCCGAAGAACCCTCGGGTGAGGCAACGGGGATGTCATTTATTCCCCCGGTTTCAGAATTCCACATTGGGAGTACGAGTGCTACTGGTGGTGCAGTTTCAGGCCGTGCACCTATACCTTCATGCACTCCGCCGTTGATTCCACCATTTCAACCTTTATCCCAACCTCAATCCACAAACCCATTTACATCTGCCATGTCTTGGGGAGCGCCGACCCGTGATGGCACCCTAGTATCTAGACAGCAGACACCCATTTCTCAACAAGCACCAGTACTTTTTAAACCACAAACCACATTCCAACCTATACCACCGCAGCAACAATATCAACAGCAACCACCTCAGCAGCAGTACCAATATCAATAGACTGAGGAGAGGTATGATGAAGAAGACGAAGGATGGGTTCCACCAGCACCACAGCAACCATGGAACCGAGGTCGGTGACCTCCAAGAAGAACACAGCAGTATCAACCACCACAAGGTCAGCAGAGATATAATGATAATCACTTTTACGGTAATCCTGCTCAACCCTTGTATTTTGCACAACCGAGTGGGCAATCGGTTGCATCGCACTTCCAGCCACGGGAGTACGATGACTCGTCGCCCATTTACATTCCTGATGATATAGAATCTCAAGTAGAAATTACGCCCCAGTTGATAGGAATATTAACTCAATTTAGAGGTTATAAGACTGATGATCCATACAATCACCTGTATGAGTTCATAGCTATTGCGAATGCTAATACTCCTAGACACACCAATAGGGATACTTTTAGGTTAAGATTATTTCCTTTCACATTAAAGGATAAGGCCAAATACTGGTTCACATCTCTTCCATCTAATAGTATCACTAGTTGGGACCAACTTAAGGAAAATTTTTTACAAGAGTTCTATCCAGTTAGTAAAACCACAGAAGTTAGACATGCAATTCAAAACTTTCAGCAGAAGCCCGGAGAGGCTTTTCACGAAGCGTTCGATCGATTAAAGGAGTTACTGCGTTCATGTCTGCATCACGAGGTTCCTAAATGGCAGTTAGTGAAATTGTTCTTTGAAGGAGTGAATGAGACGCATCAAGCAATGATAAATGCCTCATCAAGTGGGACATTTATGTGGCAAGAGCCAGAGGATGCCTGGAAGTTCTTAGAGCAGTTGAGTTTAGGATCCAAGGTCAGTGGATCCATGAAGGATAATACAGTCTATGTAGCAAACATTGAAGGAGAAAACATGTGGAAGGCAGAATTGCAGAAGGAGCTCAGTGCTGTGACTAAGAAGTTTAATCAAATGCTCGCGAGGTTTCAACAAGAGAAAGGAGCATATGTATTGAATGGACAAGTTATATGTAATACATGTGGTGAAATAGGACATAATCACAATGAGTGCTCGATGACTCATGAGGAAATTAGTCAAGTGCATGGGTATGGTAAATTCAATAATGCACCACGACCATTCCGAAACAATCAGCAGCGGGAGGTGAGACAACCACCAGTAAGGCAGCAGCAGATGCAACCTACGCTTCCAGCAGGAAGTATAAACATTGGTATGCAGGAAATTTTTGGAATGTTAGTTAAGCTTCAGGAAGTTGAGGATGCCAATTCAAAAGAAATTCTGAAGATAGGGGAGTTGATTATTAAGATGGAGGAAGATAGAGCACAAGAGAAGGCACAACCGTCGAAAGTGAATGAGGTCATCACACTCAGGAGTGGGAAGAAAGTGGACAACAAGGTTACAGCTCCACCAGTAGAAGAAGATAGTGATGTAGAAATAATTTTTGATGAGAAAGAAGAGCTGGAAAAGGTAAATAAAAAGGGGAAGGAGGAACAAGCAAAGCAGAAGAAACACATAAGTACATGGGAGAAGGGGGAAACGAGTGGGACAGTTCCTTTCCCCACGGATTTGGAAAAGCCAGAGAAAAGACCATATGGGAAGAAGGGACCGCAAGCGGAAGATATGTGGGAACTGTTTAGTCAAATCAAGGTTAACATTCCATTAGTTAAACTTATCAAGGAAGTCCCTGCTTATGCAAAGTTTCTCAAAGATATGTGCATTCACAAGAAGCATATCTTGTCCTATTTGCCTAGAATGATTAGTTTACCTGAGAATGTAAGCTCTATTTTAATGGATGCATTGCCTCCCAAGATGAAGGATCCTGGGGTTCCTCTCATCTCTGTTGACTTAGGCGATGTGCACATTAAGAGAGCTCTGTTAGATTTAGGTGCGAGTGTGAACATTTTACCCAGACAACTTTTTGACAAGTATGACTTCGGTACTCTAAGATCTATAGATGTAATTCTTCAGCTTGCTGATAAGTCTACAAAGATTCCTAGGGGAATGTTGTCAGATGTCATCATTAAGGTAAGAGATTTCTATTACCCATCATATTTCTTAGTTCTGGATACCCGTCAGGCGGCCAATGAAGAGCAACCGACAATCATCTTAGGGCGACCGTTCTTAGCTACGGCTAATGTAAACATCGACTGTCGTACAGGGGAGATGGGGATTTCCTTTGGACATTGGCAAACTAAGATCAACATTTTTAATACCAAAGGTAATACCATGGAGGATGAAGAATGCTACCAGGTGGACATCATAGATGAGTTAGTACAGCAGTATACGCCAGAAGTGTTGCAGCAGAGGTGATGGAAACTCAAAAAGAAGGAGGAGTTGAGCAGGAAAAGCAAGAAGAAGCAGCAAATAAGGACAGAGGCACGAAGCATGAGGAATGCTCACACGTAGAGAAGCTACCGACAGAGATTCCCAAGACATTAAAACCATCATTGCAGGAACCACCGAAGCTAGAATTGAAACCATTACCAGCTCATTTAAAGTATGCCTTTCTGGGAGAGAATGATACTTTACTAGTGATTTTAGCAGCAAACTTGACAGAGGAACAAGAAAAGGAATTACTCAAGATATTGTCCAAGCACAAGGAGGCTATTGGTTGGACAATCGCAGATTTAAAAGGAATTAGCCCAACCACATGCATGCATCGAATCATCATAGAAGAAGGAGCTAAACCGGCCAGAGACACACAGAGAAGATTAAATCCAAATTTGAAAGAAGTTTTAAAGAAGGAAGTTCTAAAATGGTTGGATGCTAGGATCATATATCCAATCTCTGATAGTGAATGGGTCAGTCCGACACAGACAGTGCCGAAGAAATCTGGAATAACTGTTGTGGATACTAAAGATGGTGACAAAGTATCCACAAGGCCCGTAACTGGATGGAGAGTATGTATCGATTACCGGAAACTCAATGCCGCTACCTCTAAGGACCATTTTCCTTTACCATTCATCGATCAGATTGTGGAAAAGCTAGCAGGCCAGAAATATTATTGCTTTTTGGATGGTTATTCTGGATATAATCAGATTGCAATCCACCTAGAGGATCAGGCAAAGACGAAATTCACTTGTCCTTATGGTACTTTTGCATTTCGCAGAATGCCATTCGGGTTGTGTAATGCCCCTGCTACATTTCAACGATGCATGATGGCAATATTCTCTGATATGATTGGTGATGCATTAGAAATTTTCATGGATGATTTCTCAATCTTTTGACCGACATTTGAGACATGTTTGAATAAATTAGAAAAAGTGTTGGAGCGATGCGTAGAATCGAATTTGGTGCTCTCCTAGGAGAAAAGCCATTTCATGGTTAGAGAAGGAATAGTGTTAGGTCATGTAGTTTCTGAGAGGGGGTTTGAAGTAGATCGTGCTAAGGTCAAAGTTATTTCCACATTGCCACCCCCGAGATCAGTGAAAGGGGTTAGATCCTTTCTAGGCCATGCTGGTTTTTATCGCAGATTTATCAAGGACTTTAGTACTATTTCTTAACCTCTTTGTGGCCTTCTGTTGAAAGACGCACCATTTATTTTTGATGAAGAATACGTAAAAGCTTTTAACATTATAAAAAATAAATTGGTCGAGGCCCCCATTCTAAAACCACCTGATTGGACTCAGCCTTTTGAAATCATGTGTGATGCTAGTGACTATGCTGCTGGTGCAGTACTAGGCCAAAGGGTTGACCGGAAACCAGTAGTCATTTGCTATAAAAGGGACTGGACATGGGATAGCAGGTGATGAGATAAAAGTGACATTCCAACTAATGTATATTTCTGTGGTTGCCTGTCCGGTTCAAGTAACAAATGGACAAAAATGTTTTAACTTCAAGTTGTAAACTAGTTTTTTCTAAAAATTTATATTTCAAAAGTTCTTCTAGAGATACCCTGTTTAAAGAACCCTGATGGCCCGGTTCTCGAATTTCCTTGTAAAGATTCCTACTGCATTCTATGATTGCACGAACTTAGATGTCCCTAATTTTGTAATCTATATTCCACTGTTTGGGTTGTTATGTACCTGGATCCCGGTGTACCATATTTCAGGTTTCCACCGTCCATAGCTGCTTGAATATGAATATACCTTCGGGACTTTGATAAGTATCTTGCTAAGTAACCGGCAACCCGTAGGTGACCCCTCTTGGAAGCCGTGCAAAAAGGCAAGACTCACTTGAAAAGTAGATTGCATATAAGTAATTTTAAATTAACGATCTATATTCCGCTGTTTGGGGTTGTTGCGTACCTGGGACCTGGTGTACTCCATTTCAGGTTTTCACGTCCACCATCAACTTTAAATATGAATATTATATTCAGAGAAAAATATTCTGAGACATAGATCACAAATGAAGTTCTACAAAGGTGAATCAAATGAAGAAATAAATATGGGAAAATGGTTAAAAGTATAAATTTAATATGGTTGTATTGTGGCAAAAGGGCCAATATAAATAAACAGAAGAACCTTAGGAATCTGGACAGAATGCAGTAACCAAAAAGGACTGACCGTACCACGTCATTGGAAAAACCGTAGAGGGAAGCTAAGCTTGGTATCTTTGGAGGGATTTCTGGAAAATGAAATTTTGACTTAGCTGTTTGCAGGGTGAAGAAATTTTAAGATCACTAAATAGTGCTTTGCACTCCAAATAAAGGGACATCTGGGCTGGCAATGGACACAGGCGTATGCAATACTGGAATGTCTACTTTTGTTTGATTGCTTGTTGTTTTATGGACTGGACCTGAATTCTGATTTCGTTGAGTCTTTCTCGGGACGAGAAAGAGATAAGTTGGGGAGGTTTGATCGGGCCATTTTGGTTTGAAGTAAATATAATTAACTTGATAAATTAAGCTTTGTTTAACCAATAATGGCCCTACTTTTGATGGAATTGAGTGAATAACATGCAGGGATTGAAAAACGAGAATTTTGGGTGAAAACCACGCATTAAACGGACACCGGAAGCGGGAGAAAAAGCCCAGCGTCCCAGCAGCATCCCAGACGCTGACTTGGAACTCTGGGCCATTTTGGAGAGAAAAAGCAAGCCAGATGCGCGAGGAAGCCTGTCAGTGTCCTAGGTGGCGTCTGGGACGCAGGCCTAGGTCGCCCAAGGTTTTTGGAGCGTCTCGTTCTGGGACGTTGCTCGTCGTAAAAGTATGAAGAAAACACACAGCGTCCCACCGGAGTCTGGGATGTTTGCCTAGGACGCTGCCGCGTAGAATGCCCTAAATTGCCATATTTAAGCCACTCTTTTTAATGAAACTTGATCCCATCGACCCAAGCCAGCCTCCAGACGATTTTTCCAGGGTTTTGATAGTTTTTCAAGGCCAAAAACATCCCCAAATCATCTCAAAAACAATTCCCAATCTCAAATTAAACCTCTTTTGCATCAAGATCAAGCCACAGTTCCTGAAGTTCTGAAGATCCAGTCATGTTCAACATCTCCAACACAGAGTTTGCATCAGTTCCAGTTATGAGTAGCTATATCATCTCGTGATCACAACCGGGAGTAGGTTATGATTTCTTTTCCAGTATTGTATTAGATTTGAACCTTTTAGATTCATGAACACAGTATTTGGTTTGTTTGTTTTTCAATCATATGATTAGATTTCCATTACTTGTTCTTAAATTGTTGCTTGATTGAGTGTAAGACAATTCTATTGTGATCTTCCCTACCGTGCCAAATCATCCATAGTGGTGTGTAGGACGGAGGGTGCGGATTTTACATAGTTTGATCCCAGATTTAGTCAGTAACAGTACGGTCATGTCTATGTAATCTGAATGAACGCAAAATTAGTAAAATCTGATATAATAAATTGTTAGGAATCAAAACTGAAACCGGGAGTGATCACCTCTTTCTCTGATCGAATTAAGCCCTTGCAAGCATTGTTTTTCTGATTTTGTTTAGTTTTAAATCTGTTACAACTAGATTGTTAATCATAAGCTCCTCGTGGATTCGACCCTTACTTGCCCTAACTATTAGTGCTTTTAAGGTTATTTTTGATTGCATCAACGACTGCGATCAAGCACTTCTTCGCCCACAAGAATGAATCCATCACTCAGACCTTCAATCGATTCATCTGCCTGGTGAATGATATGAGAAGGTTCAATTTTTTCAAGCTTGACTCTGTCCTTGTTCTCAAGTTCCTCGACTCCTTGGATGAAAAATGGGAGCATCATGTTGATGTTCTAAAAAATACTGAGAAGATTCGCACCATGGATCTTCAGAGTCTGTTCGGGAATCTCTGCAGCCATGAAGAGATAAAGGCTCAATAGAAAGAAAGAATGAGAGATAGTCAGCGAGAAAGATCAGCTGCCTTGTTTTCAAAGAACCAGGAGGACAATGATATTGAAGTTGCTGCTACTGAAGAATCAGATGTTGAAGATGAGGAATTTAAGCACATGGCTGATCTTGCATCTCAAGTAGCACTGATTGTTAAGCAATTCAATCAGTACAAAGACAATAGGAAGAATGTGTCTCAACGTTCCTCTGGTGGGTTCAAACCAAACTTCTTTAGCTTCAGGAAGTCTGTCAGCGACAGTTCCAAACCTACTGCTAACAAGAAGAATGATGGCAAGTGCTTCAACCGTGGAAGTACTGAACACTTCACCAAGGATTGTAATATGAAGAGAGCCGACTCCAAAGATGAGTCTTATGAAGTCAAGTACAAAAGACTTGTGGCCTCTCTTAAAAGGCAGAATCTGGGCTCAAAGGTGTTGATTGCTGAAGAAGAAAAGGAGAAATGGGAAGAAGAAGCTGATTCCTCCGATGGTGAGAATCAGAACATGTGTCTGATGGCCATTACCAGTAGATCTACTGAAGAATCAAGCAACAACACTAGTGCTGCTGATGCTAATGCTATCAAAGATTATGACTCTTCATTGTATCAGGTCAAAGACTTTGTTAACTTGTCTATGAATGGAAAAATTAAAGCTTTTGAGTATTTGAGTGTTTGCCTTGAAAATTCAAATTTTACGAAACATCATCTGACTCTTGAAAATCAAAAATTAAAAAAATCAAATCAAAGATAAAGATCTTGACTTCTCAAAATTGAAAATTAAATGTTGTGACCTTTCTTTATCCAACAAATTACTTTTTAAAGAAAAACAAGCTGCTGAAACTGAATTTAATCGTGTTCATCTGATCATAAAAAACTGGACTCTTTCTCATAAGAAGGTGTCTAAACTTATAAATGATCAAATATCTTTTCAAGCCACCAAGATTCTTGGTGGAGACTTTGAATCAGCAGTCCATATTTTTAAAAAGGTTGAATCTGAACCAGCTTTTCCTTCAAAAGAAGAACTGATTAAGGATTTCAAAAATAAATTTGTTTCCTCTGGGTCTCAAAAGAAGAATGAACTTATTGAAAAACAACGTTCTGTTAACAAAGAAGGTAACATCAACATTCAAACCAAGAACAGTGCCATTGATCCTTCCATTAAAGGAACTGAACAAGAAAATACTTGTGTTAGTACTGAGAATCTCATCAGATTTCCAATATCTGATGGTGAATTTCATACTGTCACCAATATTGCTTGTGAAGCTCCTAAGTGCCCTATATATGCTATTGTGTCTGATGACTTAAGGAAAGAATCTACTTTTTCAAAAGCAATAAAAAAGTTCAAAATTTCAAAAACAAAAAAATCTAAACCCATCAGAACATGCTACAGATGTGGTGATTCAACTCGTATAGCTAATCAGTGCAATTTTGAATCAAGATCTGACAGAAGAGAAAACATGGTCACTTGATGTAACAAATGGTCTAAAAAGGAAAACTCATTGAATTGTCTTCCCTCTGAGTGTTATGAAATTTTTTCTTGTTTCAAACCCATTTCCAAATAGGTTCACTAAGGTTCTCACATGTGTTGTTAGTAACTGCAGGGTCATGAAAACATTTGGTATATTGACAGTGGATGTTCTCGTCATATGACTGGATTCAAACAACTTCTAGAAGATTTTGTTAAGAAGGATGGTCTAGTGGTTACATATGGTGACAATAGTCAGGGTCCAACCAGAGGCTATGGCACTATTCGTTGTAAATCTATACAATTTTCTAATGTTTCTTATGTTAAAGGTTTAAAGCACAATATCATCTCCATTAGTCAACTGTGTGATGCTGATTACGAAGTCTGTTTTAATAAAAGAGAAGGGAACATTATTAATGCTGCTAAAGAAGTTGTTCTCACTACCAAGCAATGTAACGACATCTACATCCTGGACATGTTCTCAGCTGATCAATCCCTGAAGAGATGTTTCTTCTCACGTGCTCAATCACACATTAACTGGCTTTGGCACAAACGATTGTCTCACTTGAACTTTAAGAATATATCAAAGATTTCCAAAAACCAGCTGGTTCAAGGTCTTCCAAAGATGAATTTTGGCAAAGAGAAAATTTGCTCAGCCTGCGAAAAAGGTAAATAGGTCAAAGTTTCTTTCAAATCTATTTGTCCCTGAAGAGATGTTTCTTCTCACGTGCTCAATCTCACATTAACTGGCTTTGGCATAAACGATTGTCTCACTTGAAATTTAAGAATATATCAAATATTTCCAAAAATCAGTTGGTTCGAGGTCTTCCAAAGATGAATTTTGTCAAAGACAAAATTTGCTCAGCCTGCGAAAAAGGTAAGTAGGTCAAAGTTTCTTTCAAATCTAAACAGTGTTCTTCCAATGTATCTCCTTTCAGCCTGATGCATATGGATCTATTTGGACCTGTACTTGTGGCTTCTCTTACCGGCAAAAAGTATTCTCTGGTGATTGTCGATGAATTCTCTTGTTACACCTGGGTTATGTTTCTAAGAAGTAAGAGTGATGCTGCTGCTAAAATCATTTCACTGATCAAACAATCAGAAGTTCTCTTTAATCTCAAGGTAAAGCAGCTGCGAAGTGATCATGGTACTGAATTCCACAATCAAAATCTGGAATCCTTCTGTGAAGAGAAAGGGATTCTTCAAAATTTCTCAACTGTCAGAACTCCAGAGCAAAATGGTGTAGCTTAACAAAGGAACCGAACTCTGATTGAAGCTGGAAGAACTATGGTCGTTGATGATGGTCTTCCTCTGTCCTTCTGGGCTGAAGCTGTTAACACTGCCAGTTACACTCAAAATCGATCCATTATTGTCAAAAGGCATGGAAAGACAGCTTATGAAGTTCTGAAAGGTCGATCCCCTGACATCTCTTACTTTCATGCTTTTGGTTGTGCATGTTTTATTTTGAAACAGGGGGAGCAGTAGTCGAAATTTGAAGCAAAGTCTGACGATGTCATTTTCTTGGACTACTCTGCAATCTCCAAAGCTTTCAGGATCTTCAATGTGAATAAAAGAAAGGTGATTGAATCCATCCATGTTCGGTTCGATGAATCATCTTTTCCACATCAGCATGAGGTACATGAGCACTCCGTCCATATAGAGCTCCTCAACCCCATCTCATCAGCTCCACTAGACCAAATTCCTATTCCTTCTGCATCATCTCCTGCTGATGATCCTCCTGCATCTTCTCCTTCTAGTGATCGGTCTTCTCATGAGACTTATGCCCCTAACATTCTTTTTCACAATTGTAAAAATTGTAGTCTGACATCGCAGCGGTCGTCATGCGATCAAAAAAAAAAGAAAACCTCACTCTCACTTAGCACAGAGGAAGTCAGGGTCGATCCACAGGAGTTACGTGGTCGAGACAGGTGACAGATTACCAACTGCAGTGTCACTGCTACAGTCAGAGGACCTAGTTCCTAACTTTTGACTATCAATCCCAAAGAGCATAAACTAAACTAAAACTACTAACCAAACCTAGTCACTTGCTGAAATTAATCCAACATCAAACACAAACAAAGCATAAACCAAACCAATAACTAAAGTCCAAATGAACAGTCACTGGCTAAGTCTAAACCAAAAGCTAACCCTAGTTGGTCACTGAAATCAGCAAGGGAAATCAGTCCAATCAAGGTCATTCAAGCATCCAAACACAAAACAAACATGCACAATTCAATCACAAGCATAAATACCGAAAAATCAACACTTAACATGAACTGAATGATTATTATTAACCAAAACAGATTCCAAGGTTCCAAAACAGTAACAAAAGTATCCAAAAACAGAAACTAGAACTAAATATCAATGGTTGTCACTCCCAAAGATACTAGCCACTATCACTAACTATTGAACTAAATGAAAATTAAAGATAAAACATAGAAATACCAAAAGATGGTTCTTGAAGCTGAATCTCGGAGTCAAAGAGCCTTGGGGGTCGATTCTACACTAGGTCTTCGCTCGTTTTTTCGACCTAAAAGCCTCTATTTATAGTTGCAAAAATCTCGAGACCGCGCCGCGCATTTATGGATCCCGCATCGCGCGTAGGGGTTTATCCCCGTTTCTTCGGAATTTGAATGTGTTACACCGCCTCATCACCGCGTCGCGCCTTGATGATTTCTACGGCGCGCGTACGTATTTTCTGATTTTGCATTGATCTTCAAACTTCTTCCAAATTGCACGCTTTTAGTCCCTGTTTTCATTATTTCTTTCCAAACAAGTGCTGGCACGAAAAGTGAGTAATACCAGTAGATATGTGATATAATTTCACTAAGAATTGGGCTCAACAACGACTAAAATATATGATATTACTAGGCGTTGTCAAACATTCCACACTTGTGCCTTGTTTGTCCCCAACAAAAGAGAGTTTTTAATAGATTTTAACTAAGATTCAAACAATTTTTGACTGTGTTCAGTTTCAAAGCTTATTGCCCTATAAGTTAGAGTGGAATAGTTCGTGAAAACATAATCGGAACGTTCTTTGGAATTCATGGCTTTCTAGAGAACCCTTGATTACAAATTTTCTGTCCACAATGAAGTGTACGTACTCATTCAGATTCTAAAGGCCATTAAAGAATTGTCCATTACTTTCGATGTTGTCCATGTAGCGAGCTTTCGGAAATACCATCCCAGACCAGACGGTCTTAGGTGGCAAGGTGCGTAAGGCCCACCCATTTTAGACCTACCGGCTTGAACAACAAAGGCCACTGATTGACAGTTCCTTCCTAAATTCCAATCCTAAAACAGTCCAATCTTCTAACTCGTAAAACTCAACTTATTTGACTCAACTAATAGCATGATCACAACTACATAGTATTTCTTGAAAAATACTAGTGCTATAAACAATCACAAACTATTCATTTCAAAATTATAATCTAATAAAAATTTTGAAAAAGTTGCTAAAATTTTGAAAATCGGTCATTTCTGCAAAAATTTCAAAAAAAAATAATACTCTTTCGACCGTCCACACCCCACACTTAAAATCGTACAACGTCCCCGTTGTACAAAATATTTCAGAACTAAGGAGAAAGAGTTACCCCTTTGGACAGTAGATCGCTTGGTTGGTGCTCAGTATCACAGGTACAAAATTCGAACAAAAAGGTCCTCGATTTCGCATTCTGGAGTTGTAGCGCAACAGTGAACACGCCGGTAGTCCAAGCAAGTGGAGGGGGCACGGTGACCCCACACTTGTTTGAAACAACTCCTCCAATTTTTGGTATAACATGCATGACTCAACAAAAACATCAAATGCAAGCAGAATAAACAAATAAAATATAAACAAACAAACAGTAGTGTCATAGGTACAATACATATATCCAAAAGAAAAAGAAAAGTACATCAATCGCTACCTGGTGGCTTGGAAGAACCAGCCTCATGATCATGTGCTCGAGCTGGGAATGGTCGGGGGCGCTGTCCCTGTTGTGTGGCTAACTCCAAAAGTACCTCCCCGATCCACTCCAGCTGGTCCTCCATCCTGGCAACTCGATCCTGCAGTCGCCTCATCTCTGTCACCTCCTCCTGCTGTGGCTGTGGTGGTGCCGGATCTGCTGGTGTTGCCGGCCTCCGGGGTCTCCTACCCGGCTGAGCGTAAGCTGGCAGTGGGTCCTAGGGTGCCTCAGTCGCCACCCTCACAAACTGACCCGGGTGCTGTTGCTCAATGATCCCCATCTTCTCCAGGACTCGCGCTGTAGTGCGAACTAGAGGTAAAGCGCTCAAGGATGCCACAACCGGAGCAGTAAGAATCCGGTACGAACGGGCTAAGCGGGTGATGAAATACCCACGGCCCAGGGGACTGCTGGCAGATGCACCCGTTGCAAGGGTGGAAAGGGAGACGGCTAGGGCGAACGGGAGGTGAAAGAACCTGGAGGGGTCAAGGAGGACCCAGAGATACGTCATGTCCTCGCCAGACACCTTCTCGCCCCTCCCGATGCATGATGGAGGTGGAGACGATACAGTGCATAAGTCGATGAAGTGGGTCGTGAAGATGACTCTCTCTGGATGTCCCTGCCTCGTAGAATATATTGGACAATGGTGCCCAAACATCCATATTGGCAGCCCTCTCGGGTTGCCCCTGAATGCACGCCGTAAGGAACTGCGCAAAGTGGCGGTGCTGTAGATCCGCCTCCGTGTATATACCAGTACGCCTCCCAAACTCCCGGAGGTTGCACTCCCTATGCACACCCCCCAATCTAAACCGTACGAGCCTGGAACGGGCCTCCTGACAACCCGGTGCAAAACGAACAGTAGATAGGAACTCCAAAAGAAGCTCGGTATATACTGTGTCCTCCTCGGTGGCCATGAGTCTGTCCCAGCCTCGGCATGTGAACCTGGCCTCTCCATCAACCCATGTGCGGTGCAAAAATGGTTCTATCTCGCCCCAAAGCCCGACGTCTTGCAGAATGTCCCGATCGATGATCGTCACCTCGAGAACCCGGCGACCGATGAGGGCATCCCTCCGTGAAATGTCCTCCACCGAACTGTCCAGCTCAGCGGGTAACTGAAGAAACTGGTGGTCTAATCTGAACGACATCTGCATAAAAGGAAATTTTTTTGCAATTTAGGTCCTTTTCTTCCCCACCGCACCGCGGCGCGGCCCAAGAACCAGGGCGCGGCGCGGCGAGCAGCTGTTTCCAATTCCAAGTCCAAAATCACGATTTAACATGTTTAAACTCAATCCAAATACACTACAAGGTAGCCGAAGTGCCGACTAACTCATCTAGGGTCATTATTTGGCAAAATAAACACCCTACGAGTCAGCATTGACGATTTTTAAGTTTTTGAGTTTTTGGAGAAATCAACAGCCTAATCACTAGTTTAAACACGTAAAAACTAGTTAGAATGACGTACCTTGGTAGTGGGAATGAAATGAGCAAGAAAAAACACAAGAAATTTTCGATGATCAGAGCTCCGAGGTGTGGTGTGTGTGAATAGTATCGCGGCTTACCTTAATATCGAAGAATTCCGACCGATCAATTCCCGCGGCGGATATGAGCGAACCGCGGCGCGCGTGCTCCCAAATCAACCCCTGCGCATCGGGTTGGTTTACGATCCCGCGGCGCGCAATCTGCCTGATCGCGGCGCGGTCATCAAAAATCCAAATTCTTCAAAATAACCCCACACTTGCCTTGGACCAATAATACCTGCAAATGACGATGATATAATTTCCTAATTACTCCTAAGAATACAATACCTAACCTATGAAAAGATGGGTTGCCTCCCAACAAGCGCTAAGTTTAACGTATTCAGCCAGACATGCTGTTCCTTCTCCTATTCGTCTTGAATTCCTGATGGCATCTCCTTGTGATTTGGTGCAAAATTATGGGCCATCATTGACATCAACGAAGTGAGCTGAGTCATCCTGTCACTAACCCCGCTAATCCATTGTTGCTGGGGTTCTAGGAGCTGAAAGTCCTTTGCTTTTCTTTCCCTTGCATCTTTCTAATACTGTTGGTGCCTTGCTTCCAACATCTTCATCATGTCCAGCAGCTGCTCCTTGTCAATGGTGGACAATGGATGCTCCTTTGTGTCCTTCAAGACTTCCTTTTTTCCTCCTTCTCCCGGTCGTGTCCATATTGTTCTTTTGTCCCTAACCCCAGGCTCCATCAGCAAGTTACTGCCCAAATTCTTATCGTCATATCCTTGAGGTAAAGATATGAGACTGCCGAACATATTTAACCTTCTTTTTCTTGACCCGAAGAAGATGTCCAAATCTCCTGTTTTGCAGTCGATAATAGCGCCAGCTGTAGCCAAGAACGGGCGTCCTAATATCAATACAGGCGTATCCTCCTGACTCTCATACTCCATGACTAAAAAGTCCACTGGGTAAAAGAAATCCCCAACCTTTACTATGACATTGGTAAGCTTACCTCGGGATACTCGAGTTGACTGATCAGCCAGCTGTAATACAGTCTTTACTGGCTCTAATTCCTCATTCTTGTATTTATCATACAAGTATCCCGGTAGCACATTCACACTTGCTCCCAGATCTAGCAAGGTGTTCCTAATGACCACGTCTCCTACAGTAGCAGTGATTAGTGGTGACCCAGGATCCTTTTCTTTCTTGGGCAGTGTTCCCAACAGTGTTTCACTCGCTTTAATAGTCAACCTCACAGTGTCGGGTGTGGGAATATTACTTTTTTCATTTTTCTCACACATTTCCCGAAGAATTCTTATATCCTCGGGAGCGTTCTTAAGTTCATCCCACAGCGGTTGGTTAATTGACGGCCCTGTCGATTTAGATGCTTCTTGCTTTGCCTTCCCCTTATTGTCCTTCTTTCTTTGTTTGATCCCAGCTATTGTCGGCTGCTTTTCCTCCTGGCCATCCTTATTCTTCTTTGGTTGAGCTTCCTTCTCAATTAGAATTTCCTTTAATTCCTCGTCTTCCCTATTTTCCTTTTCAATTTCTACCTCTTCCTTAACTTCTTCTTCTTTACTCTCTGCCTCACTTCCAGATTCTATCAGATCTTCCAGGGCGACTTTCCTCCATTCAGCATCGACAGTGTTGACATGTTCCTTTCCGGCCCGCTGACCATGGGTCGGATTGACTTTTATGGTACTTAGCAGCTTCCCATTATCTCTTTTCCGTTGGTCTTCAGCCATTTGGGAGATTTGCCTCTCCATATTGATGATGGCTTTCGCATTGGCCTGCGACTGCTGCTGTGTTGTATTAAACATTTCATACATTTTCGTGACCAGATCCTCCTGCGTCCCTGGGGCATTGTTGACGGAGTTATTGGGCCCCCTATTGTTGCTGCTATAATTTCCATTACCATTCGCCGGTTGATGCTGCCTGGGCGGGTTGGATGACTGCCATTGGTGGTTGTTCTGCCTCTGGTTATTGAAATTCTACTGACCTTGGTTATATGGTCTGTAGGGTCATCCATTACCATACTGTCCTTGACCCTGACCATAGACTTGATTCGCTTCTTGAGTCTTTGGTCCTCCTTGACCCCCTTATGGCTGACTCTGAGGTCCATTATGCAGAGTAGACACAAGCCTATCAAATTTCCTATTGAGCTCACTTATCTCCTGCTTTACATTCTTTTTCCAGTCGGCATCAGCTCCTATTGCTGCGGCAGTGCCTACCGTCTTCCTTGTAGAAAAATTCGCCTTGGAGCCATTACTTAGCTGCTCCAAAAACCGCCAAGCCTCCTCCGGGTCTTGCTTCATAATAGTGTCACTAGATGACGCGTTAATCATGGCTTGGTTCGTCTCGCTTGCTCCTTCAAAGAATACCTTGACCAGTTGCCACTTGGGAATATCGTGATGAGAGCATGACCTCATCAACTCCTTCAGACGGTCCCATGCTTCATGAAAAGCTTCTCCAGGCTTCTACTGGAAATCCTGAATAGCCCTCCTGATTTCCATCATCTTGCTTGCCGGATAGAATTCTTGTAAGAACTTAGCTTTGAGTTGATCCCATGTAGTGATGCTATTCGAGGGTAAGGATGTAAACCAATATTTAGCTTTGTCCTTAAGAGTGAATGGGAACAATCTTAGTCTAAAAAGGTTCTTATTAGTATTCCTAGGGGTGTTAGCATTGGCTATGGCTATAAACTCATACAAGTGATTATATGGGTCATCCTGTTTGTACCCCCTAAATTTCGGTAGTATCCCTAACAACTGAGGCCTAATTTCTACTTGAGATTCTATATCCTCAGGAATGTAAATGGGCGACGAGTCATCGTACTCCCGTGGCTGGAAGTGCGATGCAACCGATTGCCCTCTCGGTTGTGCAAAATACAAGGGTTGAGCAGGATTACCGTAAAAGTGATGATCATTATATCTCTGCTGACCTTGTAGTGGTTGATACTGTTGTGGTCTTCTTGGAGGTCCCCGACCTCGGTTCGATGGTTGTTGTGGTGCTGGTGGAACCCATCCTTCGTCTTCTTCATCATATCTCTCCTCAGCTTCTTGATACTGATACTGCTGCTGAGGTGGTTGCTGGTATTGTTGTTGCGGTGGTATAGGTTGGAATGTGGTTTGAGGTTTAAAAAGTACTGGTGCTGGTTGAGAAATAGGTTGGGAAATAGGTGTCTGCTGTCTAGATACTGGGGTGCCATCACGGGTCGGAGTGCATGAATGTATAGGTGCAGGGGCTGAAGCTGCACCACCAGTAGCACTCGTGCTCCCAATGTGAAATTCTGAAACCGGGGGAATGAATGACATCCCCGTTGCCTCACCCGGGGGTTCCTGGGCAACACTTACCATACTATTACTGACAGTACTAAAACTCATTGTATTCAAACGCCTACGTGCACAGATTTTGTGTGCAGTTCGCGCAATCTCTGAGTCAAAATGCAAAGGGGATAATTGCTCACCCCTACGGGTACGCATGCACTAATGCAACACGCCCGAAAAATCAAAAACCAAAAATCAAAATTACTAACCAACTAAAAAGAAACTAAACTAACAAGTCCTATAAATCACCTAATCTCAAGCTCACAACTCCCCGGCAACGGCGCCAAAATTTGACATCGCAGCGGTCGTCATGCGGTCAAAAATAAGAAAACCTCACTCTCACTTAGCATAGTGGAAGTCAGGGTTGATCCACAGGAGTTATGTGGTCGAGACAGGTGACAGATTACCAACTGCAGTGTCACTGCTACAGTCAGAGGACCTAGTTCCTAACTTTTGACTATCAATCCCAAAGAGCATAAACTAAACTAAAACTACTAACCAAACCTAGTCACTTGCTGAAATCAGAAGTACATCTCCAATTCAGAAGCAAACAAAGGCAATCCAAAATCAAACACAAACAAAGCATAAACCAAATCAATAACTAAAGTCCAAATGAACAGTCACTGGCTAAGTCTAAACCAAAATCTAACCCTAGTTGGTCACTGAAATCAGCAAGGGAAATCAGTCCAATCAAGGTCATTCAAGCATCCAAACACAAAACAAACATTCACAATTCAATCACAAGCATAAATACCGAAAAATCAACACTTAACATGAACTGAATGATTATTATTAACCAAAACAGATTCCAAGGTTCCAAAACAGTAACAAAAGTATCCAAAAACAGAAACTAGAACTAAATATCAATGGTTGTCATTCCCAAAGATACTAGCCACTATCACTAACTATTGAACTAAATGAAAATTAAAGATAAAAACATAGAAATACCAAAAGATGGTTCTTGAAGCTGAATCTCGGAGTCAAAGAGCCTTGGGGTCGATTCTACACTAGGTCTTCGCTCGTTTTTTCGACCTAAAAGCATCTATTTATAGTTGCAAAAATCTCGAGACAGCGCCGCGCATTTATGGATCCCGCGTCGCGCGTAGGGGTTTATCCCCGTTTCTTCGGAATTTGAATGTGTTCCATCGCCTCATCACCACGTCGCGCCTTGATGATTTCCGCGGCGCGCGTACGTATTTTCTGATTTTGCCTTGATCTTCAAACTTCTTCCAAATTGCACGCTTTTAGTCCCTGTTTTCATTATTTCTTTCCAAACAAGTGCTGGCACGAAAAGTGAGTAATACCAGTAGATATGTGATATAATTTCACTAAGAATAGGGCTCAACAACGACTAAAATATATGATATTACTAGGCGTTGTCATAGTCAACAAAAGCCAACCGTGACCAAACTAAGAACACGTTGACTCATGTAATAAAAAATGAATTTCATAACTTTTAGAATGAAATGTGGTTAGATATTATGATACTATGTGCACAATTCTAAATAAAGATCGCGCGAACATTTTAATTATAAGTAACAGGATCACACTAGGAAAGAAACTCACATCGAACAAATTTCGGACGCATGATCGTCATTCGGAAACACTCTCAGAACCTTAACAACCTCCGAACCACTTTCCGAGTCGTTGATTTCGGAACACTGCTTTCGGACTCTTCGACTCTCCGAGTTCCCATGTTGACTTCGGAATCCTATGTTCGGAACCCCTTGAATTCGGAACTCCTAGTTCGGAATCTTCTGAATTCGAAAACCACATACTCCGAAAAGTCACCACTAGACTCGGAACTTACGCTCGGAACATGTTTCAGAAAAACCCCACTCTCCGACTCTCCACCTCCTAGATTTATCGCCTACATAAGACGGTTACTTCATAAGGGAGGACCATCACTCTAATCCCTACACTCAGCCACTGCTAAATAACAATTTCCAACGCATATGTCAACTCAATCACAAAGTCAAAGGCTATTAAGTACACCTATAACTAAGTGATTTGACATAAAGATAACTAGATCCCCACTTAATCATTTCTCCCACGCCCACTCGAACTCATTAACCACAAACTCTCTCAAATATCTCTCTCAACTTCCTCAAATTCTCTTAACACTCAACTTTCACCACCTTTCTCCCAAAACCTCCTGCCTCATCAGTGCAACTGTAAGCCACCATTCTCCACCATTTTTCCAAGTGCAAACCACCTCATACTTGGTAAGTTAGTTCCTTTCCATGATTCTAAGTGTAGTATCCCAAATATCAGCTCGTTTACACAAACTAACATTTCGTAGAACCACCGGATAATAGCTTTATCCGAAGGTCCTTAGGTTCCGAGAACCCAAGACTCAACTTCCTGTTGTCGAACTTCTGAAACAACACTCCTTTCTTGACAGTATCACGCTTCAAGGGTGAGCTTCATACCCCTCCATTTTACTTTTTGGAAACTTTTAGGGGGAGAATACAAGATATTATGCTATAAATACTGTTTCACACAAGTTTGAATGTACTATATATGTTTGATAAAAGATTTACACCAGCTAAAGTGATTATTTCACACGAAAACATGTCTGATTTCGGACCTTCGTTCCGAACAGACCTCGTGTGCTTCATTATACGATTTCAATAAGCAACTGTTTGCTATCTGTAGCCCCTTCCTCGCAAGGTTAATAGTCCCATAATGAACTATTGCACCTTGTAAGTGAAAACTCACTCCAAACGACACACTGTACTTTAGATAAATTATCATAGGGATAGTTTATGGATACTCAGTTTTCCACTACATTGACACATTACAAAGTTTATTTATATAAAAATATGTATATTCAAACTGCATGAAACATTACTTTGGAAACAAAATAACGAAGTAAATACAAAAGGTTTTCTTACTACCAAACGTAAACGAGTCGATGATACATATATTTTTGTGAGACGGGTATTCACGGTACTCCCCAGTACTTGCACTATAAGTCCTGAAATTTACAACCAGAGTCTCAGTAAAAGAGCGTGACGTTATGTATAGATCTATACAGGATTGACAACCCCGCACCTAGGTGTTAGCTACAGCTAGACCGATAGGTCTGAGATAACAATTGTGATAACATTTTGATGCCTGAAGAACGTCGTAGTAGGTTCGCCGGCATTGTAGATGACAATTGTGATAACTTTATTGTTGACGCTTTTCAAACTACTTGTATTCTCAGGAAACCAGTACGTAGGTTCGCCGGCATTGTCGATGGGACGCCATGCCATCAAATCTATGTATTTTTGAATCATATGTAATTGTAATAGAAACAACAACATTGAAACTTATGTAACCTTTACAATTATTTTATGATGGTTGTGATTGCTTGGATTCATTATTACATTGACATTGTTATGATATCGTACATGAAGTCACCCACCCTCGAACGTTTCCGCCAGTACGGTTTGGGGGTGTGACAGATTTGAAGGGTTTCTATGCAAACAATGAACACAAAAATTCCTATGGTTTACATGAAAACCTAATATTGATCTATGTTTTCTTCTATGAAGATTGGAACTAAAAACCTAAAGGATACAATTCAATTCTAAAGATGAATTAGGAAAAACCAACCATTGATCTTATGATCCTTTCAAGCAGCAGCAAAAGTATCCTGCCTCAAATGCAAGTCACACCCAAGTGATGGAAGAATCAGTCCAGCAGAGTAACACAGAGAGAAAGATGGCGTGAATAATGAGGTGCTAGGGGGTTCCTTTTATAGCCTCCTAGGGTTACACCTGAAACCCTAAGGAGCCTCCAACTGGACAAGGCTTTTGACCACTTCGACCAGGCTTAACAAAACCCTAATTAAGGTTTCGCCAAACCCTGGAGGAGCCTCCAGGGTGGCGCCATTTTGATCCCTGGTTTTACCTGGCCAGTTATTCAACTATTGAATAAATGCCAAACCAGTCCCTGCACCTTTTAATTAATTAATTTAATCTCTAAATTAAATCCAATTAATTCTATATTAAATCTCAATTAATTAATATAGTTTCTAATTAATATATTAACACTTAAATATATTAATAAACCATATATTTATTTTTCTATTGATTTATTATATAATTAATAAATCAACTATTCTCTCTACTGAACTATACATCTATCCTCCATCTTTGAGGGCAACCCAAATGGACTTTGCTTTTATTCATAAGATAAATACAATTATAAATCATGGCTTAGACACCTAATCCAACAGTCTCCCACTTGGATAAGTCTGTGACTTTAATTGTCCGAACTCTGACCCAGTCAGTTCTGTCCAAAGATAAGTGATCTGATGATCCTCCGTCCAACAGGATATTTTCAGGCTCAAGACATGGACTAACATCAATCTTGGTCTGACACTATGTTTCTCGATTTTTGATTTGCATATGACTTAAGAGACTACTAATTGAACACATCAATTAAGTCCCGGTTGGCCAACACTTTCAGTCAACTTCTAAATCATCGAGAGGCCTACAGATATCTGTTTCCCATCGGGTCATGGGACGGATAAGTTTCGACTCATATGTCCATAACTTTTGCGGGTCCAAATACATACAACAATGCATTTTATAGCACCGAGTTACTGGCGCGATTTCGTATTGTCAATAAGCACTTGTATCGCAAATAACAGATCATATCTCTCCACTTAAAGATCATCGGATATTTTCGTCTTAACATTGCTCGTGATATAATCCATGAAGCAGTCTGTTAAGCGCGGGTTTATCCAGTACTCAAATCTCTATTTTCTAAATACTCATGAACGTTGCAACAGTCTTACTGCAATGTCTAACTCTTTAGACAGTCTGCAACCAATTCATGACAGTCTTAGTTCATACTTACTTCCTAACAGTATGATCGACTGTGGAGTTTTAAATAATCTAATTATTAAGGAAGTTAAACATGCAAATATAGAAACACAGAAATAAACAATTGACAAAGGCAGTAACAATACTCATTTATAAATCTCTATTATAAAATCACCGAGTCAATTACATTTATACTGTTACAAGTTTCTAATCTATCTAATTACTAAAACTAATATCATCCTTCAATCCAATGCTCCGAGCATGCTGATTGTGCTTGATCCTATTCAGAGCCTTAGTCAAAGGATCTGCAGGATTGTCCTCGGATGATACTCGCTTAACCAGTAAGTGCCCTTCTTCTACTTGATGTTGAATGTAGTGGTACTTTCTTTCGATATGCCTGGACTTTCCATGGTCTCGCGGTTCCTTTGCCAAGGCGATTGCTCCTTCATTATCGCAGAAAAGTTCCACCGGCTCCTGAATGCTCGGGACAACTCCAAGGTCCCCGATGAAGTTCTTCAGCCAAGCCGCTTCCTTAGACGCTTCACTTGCTGCGATGTACTCTGATTCGCACGTTGAATCAGCCACCGTTTCCTGCTTGGAACTTTTCCAAGTGACCGCTCCACCGTTTAAAAGAAATACCCAGCCCGACTGGGACCGTCCACTGTCCCTATCTGTCTGGAAACTGGGATCTATATATCCACTCACTTTCAACTCATCACTGCCACCAAGGACTAATACCATATTCTTTGTCCTTTGCAGATACTTGAGTATGTTCTTGACTGCAATCCAATGTGCTTTTCCAGGATTACCCTGGAACCGACTAACCATGCTCAGTGCATAGGATACATCGGGACGAGTACATGTCATAACATACATGATCGACCCTACTGCCGAAGCATAAGGTACCCGACTCATTTCAGCTATTTCCTCATCGGTACTCGGACTTTGAGTCTTACTCAATTTAACACCACTTAGGATTGGTAGCTCTCCCCTTTTGGAATTTTCCATGTTAAACCTCTTTAACACCTTTTCCAAATATGTACACTGGCTTTGACCTATTAATTTTCTATTTCTATCTCTAAGTATTCTTATCCTGAGAATATAAGCAGCTTCCCTTAGGTCTTTCATGGCGAAACACTTCCCGAGCCAAGCCTTAACATTCTGCAAGGTCAGAATGTCGTTTCCCATGAGCAGTATGTCATCAACATACAGCACCAAGAAAGTGACTATACTCCCACTAGCCTTGACATATACACAGGACTCATCTTCACTCCTACAAAAGCCAAACTCTTTGACTTTCTCATGGAAGCAAAGATTCCAACTGCGAGATGCTTGCTTCAACCCTTAGATTGATCTTTCAAGCTTACATACTTTATCAGGGAACCTTGTGTCTACAAAACCTTCTGGCTGACTTATGTAAACATCTTCAATCAGTTTCCCGTTAACGAAAGCGGTTTTGACATCCATCTGCCAGATTTCATAATCATGAAACGCAGCTATGGCAAGCATTATCCTGATTGACTTAATCTTGGCTACTGGTGAGAACGTTTCATCATAGTCAACCCCCGGGGTTTGAGTGAATCCTTTCGCAACCAGCCAAGCTTTATAAGTATGCACTTTTCCATCCATGTTGGTCTTCTTTTTGAAGATCCACTTGCATCTGACTATCTTTCGACCCGGTACATTGTCAACCAAGTTCCAAACTTGATTGTCATACATGGACTTTATCTCGCTGTCCATTGCCTCTTTTCATTTTGCAGACTCGGGGCCTGCCACTGCTTCACAGTAGTTAGCTGGCTCATCCAAATTAGTCAATGTACGATCACTGACTAACGTGTCTCCGTCCGAAGTAATATGGAAACCATAGAACTCGGGCGGAATGCTAACTCTACCTGAACGCCTAAGGGGCAACGAAATGTCGGTGGGTCCAACAGGAACTTCTTCCTCATGTTGGTTGCTAGTTTCTTCCAAGGTTGTTTCATCAGGCGTCTCCTGAATTTCTTCGAGATTGATCGTACTCCCACTGTCCTCTTTGGATATGAGTTCTCTCTCTCGAAAGAACCCCCATCTTGCTACAAGGACCACGTCCTCGCTTGGTCTGTAGAACAAGTATCCAAAAGACTGTTTCGGGTATCCGATGAAGTAACACCTCTCACTTCTTTCTGCGAGCTTATCTGAAGTATCTTGTCTCACGAATGCTTCACAGCCCCAGACTTTGATGTGTGCCAACGAGGGAACTTTCCCCGTCCACATCTCGTGCGGTGTTTTCGTAACCTTCTTGGTTGGGACAAGATTTAGGATATGGGCGGCAGTCTCTAAGGCATACCCCCTGAAATGGATTGGAAGTGAGGCTCGACTCATCATGGAACGAACCATGTCCAATAAGGTTCGGTTTCGTCTCTCTGCAACACCATTCAGCTGAGGTGTTCTTGGAGGCGACAACTGTGAAACAATTCCACATTCCTTGAGGTAATCGAGAAACTCGATACTAAGATACTCACCGCCTCTGTCGGATCTAAGCATCTTTATCTTTCTGCCCAATTGATTTTCTGCTTCATTCTTAAACTCTTTGAACTTTTCAAAGGTGTCCGACTTATTCTTGATTAAGTAGACATACCCATATCTACTAAAATCATCGGTAAAGGTCACATAGAACCGCATGCCATCTTTAGTGGTTGTTCTGAAGGGACCACACACATCTGTGGGTATGATATCCAACAGACGTTCACCTCTTTCAAAGGAACCTTTGAATGGTGTTTTTGTCATCTTTCCAAGTAAGAAAGATTCGCATACATCATCCGACCCAAGGTCGAATGATTCCAACACTCCATCCTTTTGGAGTTGGGCGATGCGTTTCTTGTTTATATGGCCAAGGCGACAATGCCACAGACATGCCTTTTCTACACCGCTTGAAGCATCAATAGTAAAAACATTTTTACCATAATTGTCAACACACACAATAGATTCATACACTCCATCACAAGGCACATCATTAAATATAAAAACATCATTTTTGAAAACTGAAATTGAACCATTCAATTTATTAAACTCATAGTAAAAACCTTGTCTGAACAATGCATGAAATGAAATTATGTTCTTTGCCATATCAGGCGCATAACAACAATTATTTAAATCTAATCTAACTCCACTACTCAGCATCAGTCCATAAACACCGATCTTGGTAACAGGTGACGTTCGCCTATTGCCCATGATCAGGTTCAGTCTACCATGCTCCAGTTCCCTACTTTCCTCTAGGCCCTGCAAATCAGAACAAATATGAAAACCACATCCTGTATCAAGGACCCATGAACAGGAAAAAGATGAGTTATTAGATATAGAATACGTACCTGCCTGTGACGGTTTCACTTTACCGTCCTTGACGTCCTGCAGATACGTTGAGCAGCTCCTCTTCCAATGACCCTTCTGCTTGCAGTAAAAGCAGTCGGCCTCTTTGGGGTTCCGAACATGTGGAATTCCGGAAGACTTAGCTTTCGGGGCACCGCTAGATGACCCGACATGAGTCTTTTCCCTCCAATTCTGCTTAGGAGGGCCTTTCCGTTTCTTTCCCTTTCCGGAGCCAATAGCCAGGACATGCGGGTTGATAAGGAGCACAGCCTTTCCCTTCATCATGTCCTCAGCCGTACGAAGCATGCGATGTAGCTCAGCTAGATTTGCCTGGTTGTTGTTCAAATGATACGCCAGTGTGAACTGGTCATAAGAACTGGGCAAGGAATTCAGCACTATGTCAACTGCTAAATCCTCATGGACATGCATTTCCAGCTTTCTAAGCCTTTCTACATAACCATGCATCCTCTGCACATGTGCACAGATAGACTCGCCCTCCTTGGGCTTGCTGTTAGTGAAAGCTTTTACAACCTCACGCCTCTCGATGCGCTCTTGCTTGTGGAACCTTTCCGCGAGCTCTTTGTACATCTCGTAAGGCCAATAGTCCTCATAGATACGCTGCAGTTCAGGGTTCATAGTAGCGATCATGATGCAAGCCACTTTGGTTGCATCATCAGAGTGTTTAGTGTACACAGCGATTTCCTCGGGAGTAGCGGTTTCAGTGTCCACATCAACAAGCTCGGTTTCTAGAACATACTCTTTATGTTCAAACCTTAGAGCCATTTTGATGTTGCGGATCCAGTCATTATAGTTAGTGCCGTCCAACGTCACTTTTGAGCATAATGATAGAATCGAGGTGACATTACCGGGATTTGAGTGGGGAACGGATTGGTCAGAAGACATCTGAACAAGAAGAAGGTAGTTTTAATTAGATATAATAATAATAATAACCCTTATATTCACCCAAGAACAAATATAAGGCTAGGATCCTACAATAACAATCTACAATACCGAAAAGGGATGCCGTAATCGATACTGCAAATTTTATAAGGTAGGCGAATGACGATTCAGCCAATTCCACCGCGGAAACATAATCATATTATAATGGAATTCCTAGTTTCTTTGAGATTTACCGAACTGTTCGATAGCATGTTTTAATCTCGGGAATGCCCCGCTGTTTGTGACTGGGATACCGAGGATCACAAACCGGGTGTGAATAACCATGCAAGTTGCTTGGTACTCTTGAAGTCAATTGTCATCTCTAATTAACGTGCCGGTAAACCACCCACGCTCCGTTAATAATGACAAAATCAAGAAACCCATTGCGACTCTTTGCGGACCCCAGTTGGCGTGCCGGTAAACCACACACGCTCCACCAACGTTCCATAAAGTGCAATGTGCAATTTCATGGATTAGCACCAATTCACATTTTTAACCTAAAGTAACTAGATTGGGATTTGTTTAGGGTTCTAGTACTTTCAATTATAGCATTATACTTTTAAGAGGCTCAGCGGTTCTATCATACCCGTTCGGCTAACGACACTCGACTGACCAGGAGAGTGGTGGGTAAGAGTAGATACCCATTAGACTAACATTTTATAGTCAGTCGCCTTATACCCTCTTTATAATACCCTCTTTATAGGACAGTTTTGTGAATGAGGCTTACTAGCGGTAGATTAACCAATTTTCTTATACATATTAAATTAACTTTTAATTTTAAATACATATAAGATATATTTTAATATCATTAAAATATTTTAGAATTAATTAAATTCTAATTTTCGCAAATTATACTAATTTTTTGAAAATTTTAATTAATTCTTTAAACTGATTTAATTGGTCTTTTAATTAATCAATTAATTAAACTAATTAAATCTAGGTTATAGATTACCAAATTAATCAAATTAATTTATCTGTATTTGTCCCTATGATTCTCGAAAATATCAAGCCAAGGAATTAGGGTTCAAGTTATTTTAGTTGATCTAGTTACCAAAAATAACAACACATAATTATGGCAAGCAAATCAAGCAATCAGGGGGGACCAATAGGGCATGGCGGCTAAGGTTAGGAAACCCTAGCCAAGCCGTCAATAATCAAGCCTCCCAAGGAGGTATTTTCGCAAAATACCTTGAGGCAAGAACATATATCATGCAGTTCAAATCAATTCACAAGAAAACAAGCTAGCTCTGATACCACTGAAGGGTTTCTATGCAAACAATGAACACAAAAGTTCCTATGGTTCACATGCAACCCTAATATTGATCTATGTTTTCTTCTATGAAGATTGGAACTAAAAACCTAAAGGATACAATTCAATTTTAAAGATGAATTTGGAAAAACCAACCTTTGATCTTATGATCCTTTCAAGCAGCAGCAAAAGTATCCTGCCTCAAATGCAAGTCACACCCAAGTGATGGAAGAATCAGTCCAGCAGAGTAACACAGAGAGAAAGATGGCGTGAATAATGAGGTGTCAGGGGGTTCCTTTTATAGCCTCCTAGGGTTACACCTGAATCCCTAAAGAGCCTCCAACTGGACAAAGCTTTTGACCACTTGGACCAGGCTTACCAAAACCCTAATTAGGGCTTCGCCAAACCCTGGAGGAGCCTCCAGGGTGGCGCCATTTTGATCACTGGTTTTACCTGGCCAGTTATTCAACTATTGAATAAATGCCAAACCAGTCCCTGCACCTTTTAATTAATTAATTTAATCTCTAAATTAAATCCAATTAATTCTAGATTAAATCTCAATTAATTAATATAGTTTCTAATTAATATATTAACACTTAAATATATTAATAAATCATATATTTATTTTTCTATTGATTTATTATATAATTAATAAATCAACTATTCTCTCTACTGAACTATACATCTATCCTCCATCTTTGAGGGCAACCCAAATGGACTTTGCTTTTATTCATAAGATAAATACAATTATAAGTCATGGCTTAGACACCTAATCCAACAAGATTGGTATCAGAGCATTGTTTATAGTGAATTGAGTATATCAACCCATTTAAAAGATATATAACTATAAATACAATGGGACTAAAGCTCTCGAAAACGTTTTCATACAAGTATACTTTTAAAATTACCATAGTAAATATTAATAGCAAGTATAAGTACATACCTACATACCAGAACGATATTATAACAAAGACATACGAAAGTGGTAGGACGAATTGGACGCTATGGGTAGATCTAAGTGTTTAGGTAGTCATGTCTAGGATAGATGGAGCCTGATCAACTGTATCGGTCTATGATGTGACTAACAGAAACTTGGGAATAGTCGTGGTAACAACAAGTCCGAACACTTACCAATGATTAAATTATCAAACGCCAAAAGTTAAAAATTACTATAGGAGTATTTTGTAGATACTATAAAGTTATATACTTAGGACTTTCTTTATGTACTTATTATACCCCCTTTTCTCGTACAGACACCATGGCCGGATTTCATTTGCCTGGAGATCCCTACTTCCCAAAGGAGGGAAACAACGGATGGATTGACAAAGAACCGGAGGAAGACCCGGAGGAGCTTCCGGATGAGGAACCAGAGGAAATGACAGATGGAGAAGGCCAAGAGGAAGAAGGAGAAGAGGAAGACTCCGACGACGAACCAGAGATTGTCAACCCATGTTACCCTGCCCGTAACATGCATGTGCCACCACCAGCACCTAGTTTTGAGGTATATCGTCATCCCAACGGCCCTTTATGGATGCATACTCCTCGCAAGAGGGTGCTGCCCGTCCATCACCCGTTACTGATAAATGAACCTCATCAGGGTCCAACGCCCGCCTTGGCAGAGCACATGCAGAAGTGGAGCCACGATCATGCCAAGGCTACCGCTAGCCAAGTCCTCGACCTGACAGCCATCACCGAGGTCACTGCCGTTCGTGTCTGATGCCTCGACGAGGCCCATGAACGGACCATATCAAGGGTGGAAACACTTTGGGACACCACCAGGGATTCTAGAGAGGATCTCAAGAACATCTACCGCCGATTGCAAGCAGCGGAACAAAGACTACGAGACGCCGAGATGAGAGCCCAGAGCACGGAGCTAAGAGCTGAGCGGGCTATGCGAGAGGCGGCTAAGCTGAGGGCATAAGTGGCTGCACTTCGAGAAATGAGAGGATCAGATTCTCACTGAGTAGTGTACTCATTACTCAAATTTTGTTATAGATTAGGAACCCATGATGAAAGCTTTATGTGCTGATCATTATTATACATAGACGCTATCCCACAAACCAAACAGTTTCACTTTTGGGGGCGTTTATGCCGCCCTTTTTACTTTATGTGCTATAGACCTCTTCGAAGGTCAAATTTTCCGTTGTCTAAAACATACGGTAGCGTGAAATGTTGTGGTTAGTGTGTAAAGTATATATTTTGTGTGGAACTATGCCAATATTTGATACATATGCATGATATTAAAAACGTGCATACGACTTACGATAAAGAAAGAATAAAACAAACATATAATATAAAGATGGGATTCCTATGGTGTACAGCTGATGGATCCTCAGCTCACTTTCATCCACGAAAAGCTGAACATCCTCTGAAAGCCTAAACACGAATTGGTTTTGGTCAGTCGCTCTCAAGACAGTCGCCGACCACCATCCTCTCCTATACCATACAGCTACCATGTCGAATGTCTTAAACTCCACCAGCACTTTTGGTGGTACTGGCTGGAGTACACCCCAACCGCAAGAAACCACCTTTGGCCTTCCTGTTTCACTATCCGTTAGAGTTGTCAAGCGACCTCATACCTCTGCAGCCACATCCCTATGATAACCCCCCATACGTTCCTCCTTGAAACTCACCCTCATCCAGCAGCTTCACCTCAACTTTGTCCCATCGCTTAAACGGATTCTCAGTCATCTTTTGTGCACTAATATATTTTGCTTGTGGTATATTAATTGTGTGTTTTGATTCACTGACCCTCGTTTCTTTTTATAGACCTGTGCAGCAATCTCGAAACTTCCTTTTTTGGAGGCGATTCGTTTCCCCTGGATTAAATGCTTGATTTGACAGATCACATTTTGATCTTCTCAAGGTGATCTTGTCAGAGATTTTTGATTTGACGGTGATCATTGATCTAGTCTGCAACTCTGACACTCTGCATCCCTAGATGCATGCTGTTGTATGTGTCTAAGTCTCGTTTCTCAGTGGCAAGACCAGTCCTGAGATGTAATAGAGCCACTCGCCCTCATCAGTGTTCCAGCATAAACTATCCACTGATGAGAGATTGCCCTATCCCACTGATATAATTCTTCTTGGGCCTGAGTGAATTATTACTTTTTGTTCAACCAGACTATGTCCTTGGAAGCATGCTGCCGCATGCCAAGTCTTGTGTCCTGCTGAGACACTAAGCACTGACCCGCCTCATCAGCTGATCATTGTATCATCTGATGACTGTATTGTCTGGTCCTAAAAAGACAAAGGATTTTCTCATTGATTTTAAAATCTTGTCTTGTTGAAGTTTACCAGACCCTGTCCCTAGAAGTTGCTGCTATATGCATGCCTCGCAAGGCCCTAGATCCCTCCATCTGTTGAAGCATTGTCTTCAGAACATGTAGTACTGGCTGGTCCTTTTGCCAAGGGATTGCTTTTGGTCACCTCCTATCGTTGAGATTAAACCGTTTACGCTTCCGCCCTTATCTTTCGTATCTCTGCCACATGTTGTGACCGTTGATGACTGCCACCCGTCCATGACATTCCGGCACCAAAATCATCACAAGATCTCTTCCCGATCTTTTCACCTTCCCCTTCGCCCTCTCACTCAAAATATCCCTCCTCATATATATATTTTCAAATCAAACCTAAAACCCTCTCCCCACGCAAAACCCTTCTTCTTCACCCCCACACTGATAAACCCTAAACCGCATCTCCGAAACTCCAATGACGCATGTGTTCGAGTTTGTTCCCTCATCTGCTCTCAAAAAGGCTGAAGCATCACCTGCAACGAATGTTCTCGTTCTCCCTACTAATGTTGCCGCTGTCTTCTCGATTCCATCCAGGTTGACGGATCAGGGTGTCGAATAGTTTGTTGACTTCTTAAAAGGACATCCTCTCAACTTCGTAATATCAGGAATGTTAGACGTCTTCAAACCATCAATGGTTGCTGAATTCTGGTACACATGTGATTTCTTCCCTGATCAAGCCTCTATTGTTGGTACGATTAGCAATGGTCAAGCAACGGTTACCCTCTCTGTCGATTCATTCAGACGTTGCCTCCGTCTCAATTACTCTGCTCCTTTCTCTGAACTACCGTCTGAGGAGGATACTAAAACGATTGTGCATCTACTAGGGTATGTTTCAAATCTTGCTGGCAAGCGAGATGCTGCGAAGAATATCCTCCAATAGTGCTTCCCTGTTGGGTGGAAGTTTTTGACTGGGGTCATTGGGTAATGTCTAGACTACAAACAGAGCAGCCTTGATCAACTGAACACATATGAGCTTCGTCTCCTCTATGGCATGGCTCCCAACAAGAATTTCGACTTTGCTCAAGTTATCTTTGATCAGCTGGTAAATCTTGTCTCCTACAAGACTCGCCCCAACTATGTTTCTTTTCTAATATTTTTGGCTCTGGCTCTAAGCTTTGAATCTCTGGAATATCATTCAGCTGCTGATGTCGCATGTACATTCCCAATGTTGTCCTCCAAGTTTTTGGCCCCTCTGCTCCATCTGCCACTGACGCTGCCATGCCTGCTTGCATGACTGGCTAGATCCTTAACCCCTACCAAGGTGAATGTCTCCTCAGAACCACTCATCCTGTCCTTTCGAGTGTGGTTCTCGCAAACCCTGAAGACTCAACTTCCTCTGGGTCTCTTCAGCATGATCAACATACTTCACCCTCTGCTTCTCAGAGGTCACCACCACTTATCACCACCATCGAATCATCTCGAACGTCTCTCTTACGCATCACCCACACAACTTGCATTCCCTCTCCTGCAAGAGAAAAATCGCCAGAGTCAGAGGATACTCCATCTATGTCCTCTGCTGCCTCCTCCTCTGATTCATCTAATATTGAGGCAGTGTCCTTATTTGTGTCTGAGGATGTCATCTATGGTTCTCAGAACATTTCACCAGTTCATATGATTCCTTCACCAGATTGTGGCACTGGGAACATTCGTTTTGCTTATGAATCTCCCCCACATGTTACTAAACCACAAGCTGAGCAACAAGTCTTTACCGCTCCTCCATTGGCCCAGCACATTCGTTTTTTATCCCCTGAGCCTGCCCCTACCTCAAGTTCTGCTCAGATGGATGACATTCAAGCCAGCCTCAAAACCTTGCTTGAACACTCTTAGACTCAATCTGCTCGCCTTCAACAACTCGAAACCGATGTTGCTTATATCAAGGAACTCTTCTACTATTCTCTTGTCAACATTATGCTAGAAGCTGCTATTGTTGCTGATGTGCCACCTTCCCCTCCTCCTGGTCCCGATGGTACTGCTCATCATTATATGCCTCCACCGTCTGCACCATCTCCACCACCACCACCACCACCACCACCACCTCCACCGCCACCACCTCCATCGCGCCCACCACCTTCTTCATCTCATCCGCCCTCTGATGATGCCAAAAGGGGGAGAATATGTCTGGTGCTCAAGATTCTCTTCTTGAAGGGGATATTATCTCTGCACTAATTAGTGGAGACATTGTCTTGTCTCATATTGAGGGGGAGCCTGCACTTAATGTCATTTCTGAAGAGGGACCTTCACAGACAAAATCCTCTTCAGCTTTCCATCATTTCTCCTGCTGAAGGGGAGCAAGGATCAGAAGAGAGTTCTGAGGCTGAGGAGGAAGCAAATGCTGAGGGGGAGCCAATGTTAGCATATGCTTCTGATGTTGATGACGAGGAAGGTTTCTTTGATATGAGGTACCTTATTGATCCCATTGTTGTGCTTTATCTAGGATAACCCTTTCTTGATGAAAATCCAAGTACTTCTGCTCCTGCTCCTGAAGCTCCTCATGTCTCAAATGCTAATCACCTATCAGCTGACATACCTGATGATGATGATGTTCCTCTGGTGTTCAAAAGAAAACACACTTCAGAGTCCACCTCTGCTCTAGAGTCATCAAAACGTCAGAAGGTATCTCCTCAGGTATTGAAGTTAGCTGAGGAATGGTGTATGTCTGTTGATCAAGTTGAAGAGTTAGCTACTGAGCACAATCTGGTCATGACAAATCGAATCATTTGCTCAAGGGATGATAAGGTTGCTCAACAGCTGGTTCAAGAGGAAGGAGGGATAAACCAGCAGTAGGATCTCTTAAGTCAGTTTGACTCCGTGACCATGGAACAAAGAAAGATTTCCAGTCGAGCTGAAAGTGCAAATAGATGAATTGATTTGGCAAAATATACTGGTGTCTTTACGAGAAGGCATTCAATACTTCCGATAGTCAAGGTGGGTTATTCCAAGAATAAAGGGGCAAAGATCCTGCTTCTGCATCTTCAAAGGAATGACAAAGAGATACTTGTTCCTGAACAAGTATTCATAAACGAAGTTGCAAAGTTTGGATTCACTAAGTGGGAGGAAATGCTTCAAGTCATTCAGAAGCATACGAGTTTTCATTCTCAAGAGCTTCGTGGTGCTCTTCAACGGTGGATAGATAAGGCTTATAGTCTTGATCTTATTCCAGCTTCTTCTCGTGCTGTCAAAGATCGTCCAACTGGCCCTAGAAGAAGAAGAAGGAACACTCAGTTGAAACATCATATGGTTCCTTATGAAACTAAGGACTTCAACAACTTTCCTCCATTTGGTGCCCCTGCAGAGGCACTTAAGCTGATCAGAACTCCAGTTCATGGAATGTTTTATGAAGATGCTGACGGAAAGATGTGCTTCATGCATACTGCTGATCTAAAGAAAGCTTCTACTGAGCATCCTTTTCATCTTTGTCTCAAGTGCTTCAAAGTCAAGTCAGCTGAAGGCTTCCATATGCTGATTTCTCATGAGCTGGAGAAAAGAGAACCTGAGCTTCATGCCCCTGAGTACAAATGGATCAAGCCAGAGATTCTCACTGAAGCTGAATACATTGCTTCTCTTGGTCAACCTTCCTTCTATTGAAAAGGTTTTGACATCATCAGATTGGGGGAGATTGTTGGGCTATTCAGCATCAACACCAGCTGATCAGCAACAGCACTACTTGAATATGATGCTGTCAAAAGGAGGATTCCATGCTGCTACTGATTGATTCCTTAGAAGCACATCAGCTGAAGCGTGTTTTGTCACTTATCTTATATTTTGTAATTATCTTGTTTCTATACATATCTAGTTTATAGTTGGGAGTTCCCTGATATGTAGGGATACTCCAAATATACGTAGTATAACTTTGTATAAATATCGTAGCTATGGTTTTGTAACCGTAACTTGGTTAATTAATCAAAAGGATCTCTGTGTGAGATCAACACATTTTTCTGTATGAAAATTACTGTCGTTCTTGTTTGATTGATCCTCTGTATTCCAACACACGAGAGAGAGAGAGAGAGAGAGAGAGAGAGAGAGAGAGAGAGTCAGGATCCGATGAGAACCCTTTTTTCATGAGATCCTGAGAACCTTTTGACTGAATTTTGTTTTTCAAAAAACAAAAGACTTAATACACTAAGTCGCTTATATTTAAGACCTTTTGTCAAAAAAATTTTTTAAAAAATATGTATATCCAAAATGTGCATATGTGATTTTTTTTTTTTTTTGCAAATGTCCATATGTTCATGTTTTGTGCATATGTGAATATTTCGTATATGCATATTTTTTTTCAAATTTTTTTGACAAAAGGTCTTTAATATAAGCGACTGTATTAAGTCATTTTTTTTGAAAAATAAATACAGTCAAAAAGGTTCTTAGGATCTTATGAAAAAAAGGGTTTTTATCGGATCCTTTCCCTCTCTCTCTCTCTCTCTCTCTTTCTCTCTTTCTCTCTCTCTCTCTATATATATGTGTATATATATATATATATATATATATATATATATATATATATATATATATATATATATATATATATATATATATATTGTTATAAATTCAGCGTTACCACGACAATTATGAACAAACTAAAAACTAGAATATATATGAAGAAAGAAAGAAAGCTTGAGAGCTTGGAGAGAGTAGAGAGAGTTTATATCACTTGTGAAAGAGTTGATATGAGATACATTTTCTTCCTTACATTGATGGTCTATTTATACTACCAAGTCTACTATTCAAATATAGTTGTTTAATTGGTAAATGCAAAGTGATGACAAAGTGATGACATAATGTTGTCATTCACCAATTACTTGTAACACTCCCCCCTTGAATGACATCATTCTACATCAGAGTTCAACTTTGAAGTACTGCCTCATTAAAAACCTTGCTAAAGAAAACCCAGTGGGAAAAAACTTTAGCGAAGGGAAAAAGAGTGCAGTGTCTAGTTAACTCCCCCTCATTTAGATATCGAATGACCATTATGTATTGTGTAGATGTCTCATTCCAATACCATGAACATGTTTTTTAAAGATCTTGGTAGGAAGTGCCTTTGTGAAAAGATCTGCTGCATTGTTGCTAGATTGAACATATTTTAGTTCAATCTGTTGATTCTTTACACGCTCTTGAGTGTATTCAAAAAACTTTGGAGGAATATGTTTTGTCCTGTCGCTTTTGATGTACCCTTCTTTCATTTGAGTGACACATGCTGTATTATCTTCATCGATTAAGGTTGGAGATTTATCTTTATCTATTCCACAAGAAGTCAGGATAAGTTGTGTCATCGATCTTAACCATGTACATTCTCTACTAGCTTCATTTAGAGCAATTACTTCTGCATGATTTGAAGATGTGGCGACGAGTGTTTGCTTTTGAGAACGCCAAGATATTGCAGTACCTCCATTCATGAATACATATCCAGTTTGAGATCTACCTTTATGAGGATCAGACAAGTAACCTGCATCTGCATAACCAATCAAGCCTTGTTTTGAACTATTAGAAAAAAATAAACCTAAATCAGTAGTTCTGCGAAGGTATCGTAATATGTGCTTGATTCCATTCCAGTGTCTTTTTGTTGGAGATGAACTAAATCTTGCTAATAGATTTACTGCAAAAGAAATGTTAGGTCTAGTACAATTAGTAAGATACATAAGAGCTCCAATTGCATTAAGATATGTTACTTCTGGACCAAGAACTTCTTCATTTTCCTCACAAGGGCGATATGGATCTTTGTCAATATTTAGTGATCTAACAATCATTGGAGAGCTTAAAGGTTTGGCTTTATCCACATTAAAACGTCTCAAGACCCTTTTTGTATAGTTTGATTGATGGACAAGTATCCCATTTGGCATATGCTCAATCTGTAAACCAAGATAATATTTGGTTTTCCCAAGGTCTTTCATTTCAAACTCTTTCTTTAAAAATTCAATCACTTCAAGGATTTCTTTATTCGTCCCAATAATGTTTAGATCATCAACATAGACGGCTATAATCACATATCCAGATGTTGTTTTCTTAATAAATACACACAGACAAATAGTATTGTTTTTATAGCCTTTGCTTATTAAGTAATCACTTAGACGATTGTACCACATACGTCCAGATTGCTTTAACCCATACAATGATCTTTACAGTTTGATAGAATACATTTGTTTGGGTCTTGCACTTAATGCTTCTGGCATTTTAAATCCTTCGGGGATTTTCATATATATATCACTGTCAAGTGATCCATATAAGTAAGCAGTAACAACATCCATAAGATGCATATCTAAATTTTCAGAAACTGCTAGACTGATTAAATATCTGAAAGTGATTGCATCCATAACAGGAGAATATGTTTCTTCATAATCGATTCCCGGCCTTTGAGAAAAACCCTGAGCAACGAGCCTGGCTTTGTATCTCACAATTCCATTTTTCTCATTTCTTTTTCGTATAAAAATCCATCTGTATCCCAATGGTTTCACAACTCCAGGTGTGAGTATAATAGGTCCAAAAACCTTTCTGTTATTGAGAGACGTTAATTCAGCTTGCATGGCCTCTTTCCATTTACCCCAATCCTGCCTATTTTGGCATTCAATGACAGATTGTGGTTCTGGATCCTCATTGATAATATTGCATGCAACTGAATAAGAAAATATTATATCTTCTAATTCATATTGGCTCCTTACTATTTTTATATGACCATAATTAATTTCAATCTCCTTATCATTTATTTCCTCAACTGGGGAAGTAATGTTATTTTGTGTTTCTTCATGAACACTTTCATATGCTCAAACATATTTTCCATTCCTCTTCTTTTTCTAGGATTTGCATCCTTAGAACCAAATGGCCTTCCACGCTTTAGGCGTGCTTTGGATTCTTGAGTTACTTTTTCATCAGATTGTCTATCTGGGAGTTCAATTTGAGCTGGAGCATTAACAGCAGGTATATATGATTTAGTAACTCTTTTTGTATTAGTAAATGCATCAGGTAATTGATTTGCAACTTCTTGCAAATGTATTATTTTTTGAACACCCATCTCACATTCTTGTGTGCGAGGATCAAGATATGATAAAGAAGGTTCATACCATGAAACATTCTTTTCTTGGGTTTTCATTTCTCCCCCAAGTGTTGGGAAATTTTCTTCATTGAAATGGAAATCAGAAAGACGTGCTGTAAACAGATTACCTGTCAAAGGTTCAAGATATATTATTATTGAATTTGTTTCAAAACCAACATATATTCCCAACCTCCTTTGAGGACCCATTTTTGTACGTTGTGGTGCAGCAATAGGGACATATATGGCACTTCCAAATATTTTAAGGTGGGATATATCTGGTTCTTTTCCAGAAACAAGTTGAAAGGGAGAATGTGTATGATATGCACTTAGTCTCATACGAATCAGTGATGCAGCATGTAAAATTGCATGACCCCATATGGAAACAGGAAGTTTTGTTCTCATTATTAATGGTCTAGCTATTAATTGGAGACGTTTAATCAGTGATTCTGCTAAACCATTTTGAGTGTGTACATGTGCAACTGGATGCTCAACAGTAATTCCTATAGACATACAATAATCATTAAATACTTGAGACGTAAACTCACATGCATTATCAAGTCTCACTTTATTGATGTTATAATCAGGAAAATGTGCTCTCAGTTTAATAATCTGAGTTAGGAATTTTGCGAATGCCATGTTACGAGTTGATAATAGGCAAACATGAGACCATCTAGTTGATGCATCTATTAAGACCATAAAGTATTTAAATGGTCCAGAAGGTGGATGAATTGGTCCACATATGTCTCCTTGAATTCTTTCTAGAAATCTAGGTGATTCCCTTTCAACTTTCATTGGTAAAGGTCTTGTAATTAATTTCCCAAGGGAACAAGAAATACACGGGTTCTTATTACCTATTTGAGGGAACTTCTGGTCCTTCAATGGATGCCCAGATGTATTTTCAATTATTCGGCGCATCATTGTTAATCCTGGATGACCCAGCCTATCATGCCACAAACTAAATATTCTAGGATCACAAAATTTTTCTTTAACCACCAAATTTGACTCAACTATATTTGTATATGTAAAATGTAAACCAGAATCAAATTCTGGTAATTTCTCCAATATATGGTTTTCATTTATTATAAACATATATTTCTTGTTTCCTATTGTTTTGGTGAATGTGTCATATCCGTTAAGATATATATCATTAAAACCCAATAAATTTCTGTTTGACTTTGGGGAAAATAACGCATTACTGATTACAAACTTCGTACCATTAGGTAACATGAAACAAGCATTTCCTGCTCATATGATCAAGTCTACAGGACCTGATATTGTATTTATGTGCCCTTTTACGGGTTTTAGTGTGAAAAAATATTTCTTTGTTTTCAAGATGGTGTGTGTACCACAATCAATTATTAAGAGTTCTCCAAGATTTCCTTGGTTTTGTGCTCCAGTTGAACTCATTTTGAACTTCATATAAGAAAAATAAATGATGAGTTATGAACACAATTTTAATAAAAGTGACCCAAAAAACTTCATTAAGAAAGAAAAACATTACAATGAAAAATTAAAAATATGTTACAAAAAGGAAACTAGTTTTCTAGGATGTCTAAATCATTGCAAAAGTCTAGAGTGTTTAGTTCAATGTTTCCTAAATCAACACCATCGATGAGGTTGACTTCTTTCCCCTTTCCTTTAATGGAATCTTGGTAAAGTTTACAAAGATGGGGATCTGTATGACAGTTCCTTGACCAATGACCTGTGCTACCACATCTATAACAAGAACCTCCGGGGTTCTGTGATGTTCCGGCATCATTTCTTTTTTCTTGTGGTTGGACATTATTTCCTTGTGGAGTGTGTTGATTATTGTTTCTTTGACCATGCCCACGGTTATAAGGATGACCGCGTCCACGACCTTGAGTATAACCGTGCCCAAAATTTTGGTTTTGGTTAAAATGGTCTCGACCGCGACCACGGCCTCGTCCACGTCCACGACCACGACCACGTCATCGTCCATACGAATTATTTCTAGGTTCATAAGTGATAGTAGCATTTGCTTCAGGAAGTGCTACTGAACCTGTTGGACAGGACTGGTGGTTCTTTATTAATAGTTCAATATTTTGTTCAGCAACAAGGAGAAGTGTATTAAGCTCAGAATATTTTTTGAGCTTTTGCATACGATATTGTTGTTGCAATGTCATATTTGATGCATGGAATGTGGAGAGAGTTTTCTCCAACATTGAAGCATCAGAAACCTCTTCCCCACAAAATTTTAGTTGTGAACATATTCGAAATAATGCGGAATTATAGTCATGTACCTTTTTGAAGTCTTGAAACCTCAACGATAACCACTCAGCCCTAGCACTTGGAAGTATAACTTCCTTTTGGTGATCAAATCTTTCTTTTAAGCTTTTCCAAAGAGTGCTAGGATCGGTGGTATTGAGGTATTCATACCTCAACATTTCATCGATGTGTTTGCGAAGGAAAATTATTGCATGTGCTTTATCTTGCGACGTGCGCTTATTTTTTCTTTTATAGTTTCAGATAAATCCATGGACTCAAGATGCATTGTAACATCTATAGTCCAAGGCATGTAGTTCTTTCCGCTGACTTCAAGAGCGGTAAATTCAAGTTTTGCAATGTTTGACATATTGTAGTTCCTAAGAAAAATAAAACTCATTAAATTTGTCGTTTAATGGTGGGGATGAGTTTTACTATTTCTATTATAGTTACAGACATAATTAAATAGATGAATCTTCTCAAATTCCTTTTATTTTTAAATTTAAAATTTTTATTTTTTAATCGGTTGCGCATAAATAAACGTTAGTATATATAAATAGATGTCAGAGCATGAAAAATAATTAGTATACATAAATAAACATTAGTGTGCGTAAATAAACATTAGTTTATATAAATAAGCGTTAGTATACATAAATAAATGTTAGTATGCGTAAATAAATGTTAGTTTGCATAAATAAATGTTAGTTGCCATAAATAAACGTTAGTTGCATAAATAACGTTAGTTGCCGTAAATACACGTTAGTTTGCATAAATAAATGTTAGTATACATAAATAAATGTTAGTTGCATAAATAAAAATTAGTATGCGATAATAAAAGTTAGTTTGCACTAATAAATGTCAATGAAGCGTAAATAAAGTTAGAATAAGAAATGAACTTCGTTAGTAGTCATAACGTCAAGGATAAATAAGAAAAGAAATTTGTTAGTAGTCATAACTTCGAGAATAAAATGTTTTTTTTTTGTTGTCGTTATTATTATTATTATTATTATTAATTAACATTCTAGTTTTGATGATATTACATACCTTGATTATAGATGATAACGTGTTATAAATTCAGCGTTACCACGACAATTATGAACAAACTAAAAACTAGAATATAGATGAAGAAAGAAAGAAAGCTTGAGAGCTTGGAGAGAGTAGAGAGAGTTTATATCACTTGTGAAAGAGTTGATATGAGATACATTTTCTTCCTTACATTGATGGTCTATTTATACTACCAAGTCTACTATTCAAATATAGTTGTTTAATTGGTAAATGCAAAGTGATGACAAAGTGATGACATAATGTTGTCATTCACCAATTACTTGTAACATATATATATATATATATATATATATATATATATATATATATATATATATATATATATATATATATATATATATATATATATATATATATATATATATATATATATACTTCTAATAAAAGAGTAATAAGTCTGCCACGTGTCCTCTAAATCACCCAGAAATTCTTTTCCCGCTTATACGTCTGCCACGTGTCCTCTAAATCACCCAGAAATTCTTTTTCCTGCTTATACGTCTTCTCCTTAAGCTAAAGAAAGGAAACTTATCATTCCATGATTTTTTTCTCAATTACCATCAATTTCTCGGGACTATCTTAGGCAATTCCTCACAATCACAGATGATTATTTTAGGTAACCAGTGTAACCTCTTCAAATTTCAAATGACTTTCCTTTGTTTACGTAGCAAATCATTCAATTCGTTTTCTTCGATTACATCGTCAACATCATTGCCTTTTCTCACTTCTTCCAAGCAAGCATAATTTCTACGGTTCATTCAGTTTCATATATTCATCGAAGCGGCAGTGTTGTAACACGATAATTTCACATCTTTAGTATATTTCATGTTTGTTTTAAATAATTTCACATCTTTAGCGATTGAAGGGTTTCTCCGATAATTGATTAAAGGCAAGTTTTTTTTGTACGTGAATGATTACTGGGAATCGGATTTTAAGGTTTCTGTATTTTTTTTGATAGACACGGTTACACTCGCGCCTGATATCGATCGGTTAGTCACCCTGGTTCTTCAATCATCGCTGAATCATCTCGCACATGGCACGGCCTCACGTGCGGGATGTACAATTTCCCCACTCGATCTCACTCGATCTCAACTGAAGGTCAAACGAGACCAAATCCAATCATCTTCATGGTGATTAAGGTATGTTTTGAGAGACTGAATATAAACTCGTGGCTATGTCTTTCTTGTCCTCTTGGTGCTAATTCTGATAATAAGGCTAATATATAGATGCCGATTTTGAACTTTTGGGGTTTTTGCAGGAAACCCTAGGGATTAAGGAGATGATGCATTGCCTCACAACTAGAAAAACCATAGTCAAATCTGGAAACTTCCATTATAATCGGTAAACTGTCGAATGTGTCTTTTAATCATTCTTAGTTATACGAGAAATCAGATTGGGGATTTAGGGTAGGAGTTGGGTTGTGTAATTTTTTCTTTAACCATGTATGTATCTTAAGAGGTGTTCACAAGACCAACCAGATATATGAGAAACCCCGGATCTAATTCAAGAGGTGTATCATTCGATCACAAGGAGAGTACGGAATCTAAAAATTTGGTCATGTGATACTCATTAATGAAATTGTTGAGTATGTAGCATCAAAACCCTAAACATTCAAGCAACCACCATCTCTCCCTCCCAATCAGTTACATATAAAGCCCTCTGTTTTTAGTACAATCGATTGAACACTTTCATGACAACAAATTTTGGATTTTTGCTGTTTGCAAGAGGTGAAAAGATTGATTTTCAGCAACATGGCATTCAAATGAAATTTATTCAAGGTAATTTATCACAGTAGAATTTGAATTTAATTGTTACATGTGTGAGTTCTAATTCCATGTTGTACAGGAACACTTTTATATTTTAATGAAGATTTTTGACTCTGGAATATTCCCATTTTCTGGAACGCTCCTCACAAACTGGAATCCCAAATGCGCTTCCAGGCTTTGAGGTTAGCATAACATATCCTATTTCACTATAAACTCAAGATCAATTCAAATTCTTATCACGAACCGACTTTAATAGATATAAATCTTAATACTTCGGAGATGTGAGAGAAGAGAAACTAGATGGAGTCGTCATGTTTGCTGATGACGGTTACATGCATAGTTTATAACTCTTTGGTGAGATCCAAAAAGTCGAATGGATTGGTGCTGTTTCTACAAAATGCAGTTACTAGAAAATTCAAATCGAATCAACAAAAGTTGTATTTCGGTACTAATCGACCTAAATTGCTTTCATTATGTTGTCACTTGTCACTTGTCAAGTTATCTGCTCTTTAAACTAGCTTGAAGATGAGTCAGATCTTAATACTCTTCACAACACCCGATTTTTGCTAAAAATTTCAAACAGGTACCATTTTTTATAGATATCTGCAAACAGTGACCATTTTAGTTAAAAATATTTGAACAGCGGCCATTTTTGTTAATGATATTCAAATAGGGACCATTTTTGTTAAAAATATGCAAACATGGACCATTTTTGTTTAAAATTTAAACAGGGACAATTTTGTTTAAATTATGCAAACAGATACCACTTTCGTTTACTTTATGCGAATAGGTACCAGTTTTGTTAAATTTATCTAATTAACCGGACTAAAACACCCTTGTAAATAAATGAGATAATGGAGTTTAGCTCTTAAAGCTTTTCAATATTTTATGGCAAAATACTAAAAAATTAATCCAACTAATGGGACTACAATGCCCCTGCATAATCGCTCCTTGTAATCGATAAAGCTTTCCAAGATTTTATGAAATATACATGACAATGTTATGCCAAAATACTAATTGTTAATCTGTTTGGTCAAATTTAGCTAAAAAAGTCAATGAAACATAACAATTTCTTAAGAAAGTGGTAATTAATAGAACACAAATGTTTCTTCATAGATATATCTGAATTTATTCATTTTGAATAATTTAGTTCACTTGGTATTTTTTTTATTTATATGTAAATGTGAAATCGATTTTCTTTCATGTATGTTAATGTATGGTTAGCTGTCATTTTCGATGTTTTGTTTCTATCATTTTATCGTTTTTAACTTGTCTGTTAGGCAAAAAAAATTTAAGTTGTCAACCCGTGATTATCACGGGCTTATAACCTAGTATATATATATATATATATATATATATATATATATATATATATATATATATATATATATATATATATATATACTAATAAAATAGGCATGTTAGTGCCACTTGACACTATTTTAAGCCCACTATGCCACGTGTCATTCTAATAACATTCTCAGAAAATTTAATTTCCCGTCTTGATTTTTTTCAATTTCATCCTAATCTTCCATGATTTCCGGAAATTATGGAAGAAATAAATTACTAAAAATCAGCATTCAGATTTTCAATTTCATCCTAATCTTCCATGATTTCAGATTTCCGTTTCCAAATTCGGTTTCCAATTTCCGTTTCACATTCTTTTGGTCGTATATTGATCGCTTATCAAGTCTAATCTCAGATTCTGTTCCTGAAATTATGCCCTAATTTCAGCCGATTCCATAAAACTCGGCTCAATCTTTACGCTTCCGTTTTGAAATTTGAAAGCCATATCTATGGAATAAGGCTTAGGCCTTTTCCTTCCCTGTTTTTGCGTATTTCTCCTCACAGCTCCAAAGCTTCACCCTCTTCCCGTCGTTTCTCCTTTGGCTGCTGTGGGGCGATCAACTGTGATCCACTTCTTCCAGCGCCGCCGTCGTTAGGTCTCCGCCTTTTCCCTTTTATCGTTGACAGCTTCCTGATCGCAGCTCCAACCCCCCACCAACACCGTCGCTACATAGCTTCATCGGAGGTAAGATGCCAATCAGACTTGATTTCTTAAAATTCCCTGAAATTTTTTCCTATGGTAGACCTTATTTTTCGAAATTCGTTGCTGAAATGTGTATTGTATTCTGAAAATTGATAAAAATTGTTGAAATCTGTATTGTGTTAATGAAAATTTCTTATGTATTGCCCGACCTAATTTGGCCTTTTTGTTGATTCATTGGTATGAAATTTGGATGATTTTTTTTGCTGATTCCATGTCTTTTGTTGGTGCAAATTTGCTTATCACGTGAAACTGTTTTTCTATGTGCAGACGGATTATAGGTGCACATAAGCTGAATAAGGATGATGCAGCTAATAGAAGAGGGATTAGTATATACCATTAATATATATGATTATGAGTTCTTGTGGATTTGATAAGTTTTTGGTTTAATTTGGATTTTGAAGTTAACTATTACTTATTTTCGATTTTGTTTGATGTTTTAATTTTTTTTTCTCTGTTAGCCGTGTAATTTATCATTGGTGTATATATTGTATTTCTAGTTAGCCCAATAGTATTTCTAGGTTAGCCCAATGTTTTGTATTCAGCCCATAGTATTTCTAGGTTAGCCCAATGTTTTGTATTCAGCCAATATATTTTGTGTATTGTGTATTTATTCTAATGAGAATGTGCAGCAACCTTTCATGGGAAATTATTGACTGTAACATGGTATCAGAGCATTCCTTCCAACCCTAGCCTCTTCTCAACCCTAGCCGATCCAGGCAGCGTATTTCTCCATCTTTCTTCTTCTTCACCTCTTCTATTCTGTCCTTTAGCATGACTGGCCCCTTAGAAGGTCCCTCCCGCTCTAAACCCAACGACAAAATATATGGTATCACCAATATTAAATCCTACGTTCCGCTCATTCTAGATTTAGATCGGTTGAACTACGATGCATGGAAAGAACTTTTCAAGACTCACTGCATTGGATATAAAGTGTTCGAACACCTTGAAAACGTGCCCACACGCATCTCCGATCAAGAAGAGTGGAACACTGTTGACAACATTGTCAAACAGTGGATCTATGGAACTCTATCTCAACCCGTTCTCCAGTCCATACTCAAATCCGACGCCAAGGCCGCCGATATATGGTGCTCTATTCAAGCTCTGTTTCACGAAAACAAAGAGACCAAAGCCATTGAACTTGATGACGAGTTGCGAAACCTTGTTATCGGCGACTTAAACATCATGGAATACTGCAATAAAATCAAGTCAATCTCCGATCTACTTTCTAACATTGGTTCACCGGTTCCGGAACGAAACCTCGTCACATACGCCATTAATGGGTTATCCCAAAAATATGCGCATATTGTGACCACCATCCGACATCAGAAACCGTTTCCCACTTTCCTTGAAATGCGATCCATGCTCACCCTCGAAGAACGCTCCATGCTCAAGGAACAAACCCGCCTCGTACGCGCTTTTCATCTCGATAATTCTTCCTCGCCAGCAGCTCTTACTACCGAGCTTCACCAACAAAACTCACGTGGAACAACTTACGGGTTTCATTCCGAAAATCGTGGGGGAGGTCGTGGCGGTGGAAATACAAACGGGTTTCACCCCGGATTTCATCACGGAGGTCGCGGCGGTGGAGATAGCTCCGGTCTACCTTGGTATCATGGAGGTCGTGGCGGTGGAAATACAACCGGGCTTCACCCCGGATTTCATTACGGAGGTCGCGGCGGTGGCGATAGCTCCGGTCTACCGTCCGGATATCAGAACGGGGGACGTGGCAGCAGAAAACATCACCGCTCAGGTGGTCGCGGGGGTGGTCGGCAGGACAGGTACGGCGGCGGTGGGAGTGGGTCTTCAAACTCGAACAAACAAAATGAATGGGGAGCTTTCCCTTGGCAGCAGGCGCCGTTTTTCTTCACTCAAAAGGAGCGTGGACTGCTGCCCTATCCTCCACCTCAACAAAACTCTTGGCCCACTTCAGCTCAACCTACAAAAACACCACAGCAACAGCCGTGGCCCAATTCAAACGTGACCCAACATCAGCAAGCTTTTTTTTTCTTATGCAGAACAGCCCACTAGCCAGCCCAATAATTGGCAATGGTTTCAATATCCACCAATAGCGGATCAGCCCACATCCTTACCGCAAGCCTTTAGCACTATGTCCGTTCACGACCCCGGAAATGCAGATTGGTATTTGGACACCGGGGCAACCGCACATCTACATGCCGACTCAGGTACTCTCAAGTCTTTTAGCAATACGTGCACAAATTCTAATTTATCGGTCTTAGTTGGGGATGGATCACGTATTCCGGTCACTAAAATTGGTCATTCCACCATTGGTCTCAACCCTCTTCGCACTTTATTCCTTAAAAATGTTCTCATTACCCCCTAAATTATAAAAAACCTTGTTTCTGTGCGTAAACTTACCCGTGATAATAAATGTTCTATCGAATCTGACGAATTTGGTTTTTCTGTGAAGCATTTTCTGACCAAACGAATCCTCCTAAGATGTGATAGCACGGGTGACTTGTATCCGGTTACCAATACGTCTCCGCGAGCTTTCATCAGTGTCACCCCGTCCTTGTGGCACCAAAGACTCGGCCATCCAGGACAACCTGTTCTCAACAAACTTTTTTCTAGTAATTCTATTTCATGTAATAAAAAAGATTCTCCTTTACTTTGTCATGCGTGTCAACTTGGCAAACATGTTCGGTTGTCATTTGATTTATCCAAAACTGATGCTTTGTTTCCTTTTCATGTCATTCATTCTGATGTGTGGACTTCTCCTTTACAAAGTCATAGTGGCATAAAGTATTATGTGATTTTTCTTGATCAATTTACTCACTTTCTTTGGGTGTATCCTCTAAGACAAAAATCTGATGTTTTTTCCAAATTCCTTCATTTTCGGGCATATATCAAAAATCAGTTTAAAAACGATATTCAAATATTTCAATGTGATAATGGAAAAGAATATGACAACTCTCAATTTCAACAACTTTGTGATACCAACGGTATTCACATGCGCTTTTCTTGCCCGTACACTTCTCAACAAAACGGAAAATCTGAACGTATGCTACGTACCCTAAACAACATGGTTCGCACCCTTTTGTTTCAAGCACATCTTCCGCCCACCTATTGGGTTGAAGCCCTTCACATGGCTGCCCACCTCTTGAATATTTTGCCATCAACCGCCCTTAAAAATGACACCCCATACCATAAATTGTTTCATCAACGTCCCACTTATTCCCATCTTCGTGTCTTCGGTTGTCTTTGCTATCCTCATCTAAACAATACCAACAAACTCCAACACCGATCTGTGCCGTGCATTTTTCTAGGTTACCCCTCTCATCACAAAGGTTTCCGTTGTCTTAATCTTCACACCAAACAAATCCTTATTTCTCGTCATGTCACATTTGAGGAGACTGTTTTCCCTTTCGGATCAATGACACCGGATAGATCCCCAGACTACCACTTTCTTGATCTTGATGACTCTCGCAACTGCTTCAATGACCCGACCTTACCTCATACATCTCCCGAGTCTCTACCCATATCGACACATCCAAACGTCGATCCCGCTGTCCCTCCATCGATAGGCGACACTGCTCCCACTACTACTTCACCACTTCCTTCTGCTTCCACTCGTACTCATTCGATGTCAACTCGTGCTAGACACGGCATTCATAAACCTGTTGATCGTTTGAACCTTCACACAGACATCACCACTACCGAGTCTCCCCTCCCTCACAATTACTCTCAAGCGTTTCGTGATCCTAACTGGCTAAAGGCCATGAAAGATGAATATGATGCACTCATTTCTAACGGAACTTGGGTACTTGTTCCTCGGCCTACTAACGCTAATGTGGTTAATTGTATTTGGTTGTTCAAAAAGAAACTCAATGCAGATGGATCTCTAGCTCGTTACAAGGCGCGTCTTGTTGCTAACGGACGCAGTCAACGTCCAGGGATTGACTGTGATGAAACTTTTAGCCCAGTTGTCAAACCCGCCACTATCCAGACTGTTTTAAGTCTGGCTATTTCTCATCACTCGCCAGTTCATCAGTTGGACGTGAAGAATGCATTTCTTCATGGTCATCTCCAGGAGAGTTTACATGAACCAACCACCGGGATTTTGTGACACCTCAGCACCAAACCATATATTGTTAGTTCTATATGCCCAAGGATGATCATAAAATGATATTACTAATAATACATGATCCTATAGGGTCACACCAACAACAAGTTTGACACCAAAATTGATCATTTGGAATGTTAAATTTGATTTAACATCAAATGATACTAAACTTGCAATTTAATCTTGTAGGTTATTATTATTTGAGGTAAATAATAATAACTACAAAGTTAAAGGTTGATTAGTAATTCATATGTGATGAATTAAATAAGTGTAACAATTAAATTGTTTAAATTGATTAAACGATTTAATTGATTTATAAGTAAGCCTTTTATTTAATTTAATTGGTAAATTAAATAAAATATATATATATATATATTGTTATATATATATATATATATATATATATATATATATATATGTATATATATAATTATACAATTAAGATTGTATATTTAGATGGTTTATTTATGTATAAGATTATGGGTTAAATGTTATCCCATTTAAGAAATAAGAAGATGTATTATTTATAAGCTTATAATTATATAAGTTTTATAAATAATAAAACCTACTAGCACTCCACTTGATAATCCATAATTTGAGCCATGATGGGAGACATAAAAGCATGCATTGAGTTGTTAAAATGGTGGAAGATGCTTTGTGTTTTCTAGCTTTTGAATATAGAAATCACATGGGTCTTTCCTTTCTAGCAAGTGGCATTTGCTTTCTCTTATTTGGTGAGATGATGGCCGATCATTGTAAGTGTGTGTAAGCATCTTTTCATTCAAAAATCAGCCAAAGAAACTCTCTAAAACCTCTCTTGATAGTTAGCTAAAAATTCGATTTTAGCTTCAAGAAGAAAAGGAGTTATTTTGCAAGTTTATGGAACTAGCATTCAAGGTTGTTCAAGCTTGTGGTGGATCAACTATAGAGGGATTCTAACTTGATTCCTAGCTATCAAAATCGTCCAAACCAAACCCAAGAACAAAGGTTATGATCTTGAACTTAATCTATGTTTGTTCTTCATCTTATCTCTACATGCATGTAGCATGATCCTCTTGAAAATGGAATTTGTGTTCATGATTTTATGCTTCCATTGCAAACTCTTGTTTTTGAAACTAATTACATGAACCATGATTTCCAACAATTGGTATCAGAGCCATGGCTATATTGCATGTTTAGATAATAAGTTTATTTGGATAAACTTGGTTTTTGGAAGCCATGAATGTTCATTTTCTTAAATGAAAGTTTCATGCATGGCTTCTTTGGCAACATGCAAGTATATAATCAATGATTTTATGTAACCAACTATATTTTATGTTTGCATGCATTTGGTTACATAAATTGTTGCCTTAGAAAAACAAGGTGTTGATTTTCTTATGATTTTATGTGATAAAATGGTGCATAAACAAGCCAAGGACCATATGATGCATGTTTTGTGTTTGTATTCGATATGGTTGTAATCTATTCATGTATTCAAATGGTTTGTAATAATAATTAGTTATCTCCTTCTTAATATTCATTTTGTAAATATTAGAATAGTTGTATTTTATTTATTTCACAAAATGTAACAAGAGAAGGAAGTAAAAGACCAAGAGAAGATTGCACCCAACAGCAGCACTTTCTAAAGAGCTGCTGTCCAGATTTCGAAATTGTTTAGAAAGGTTTTAAAAAATTCATATCTTGGTCATTTGGTGATAAACTTGTTGGTAACTTTAATATCTAGTATATACATTAAGTTTTAACAAGTATTAGCATCAATATGGCCATGAATGAATTGAAAAATGCTACAAAAATCACCAAATTTTTCTTCCTGCTGCCCTGGCTGTCGCAAGTTTTGAGGGGCCAGAAGAAAAATCACATCTCACTCCATGATGTCAAGAAATGGTGGTTCAAGTGTCATTTGGTGATATAAGAAGCTTGGCATAATTGTAGCCAAATCGAAGATCATTTGGTTGAGTTTTTGTCACCTTTTTGTCCCTAGGACTGGACTTGATATTTCATGTATGGCTCACATGAAATATCAAACTAGTTGGCTTGTGTTTATGCACCCATGCATGCTTGTGATGATTGAATGTTTTATTATGTTATGTTGTGGATGAAAATAAGATTTTGCATGCTAGACAACCTAGATAATTAAACATAATCATCAAGGAGTTTGTATTTTTCAAAAGTTGACATTTAAAACATAAGATGTGATAAAATTGGTTTTATTAAAATGGGTTTTGTTATAAAACCTATTAAGTCAAGTTTTGAAAATGATTGAAACAAGAAATAAAATGGATATTTTATGGACTCTTACAAACTCCAACCCTAAGTAATAATGTTAATTATTTAGGATTATAAATTGGTTCTAATATATGTGATCAAACTCAAACTTAATATTGGATATTAATTGTAATCTTGACCACAAACAAAGAATCAATAAAATGGAGATTTTATGATTTAGGAACCAATTAACAAAATAAGATTTAATGGTACCATGTTCATTGGATGCATGCAATCTACATGATACCATATGTTTTTCAAAAATTAGAATTGTAAAACATTCAAATCCCTTATGAAATACGAATCAATGCCGTCCTTCTTAAAAACACTCATGTATCACTTGTATTTCCTTGCGGGATAAAGGATACCTAACCACTTGGAGTCTTCTTGTGATACAAGAAGTAGTTTTGCAATATTGATGGGATAAAGGACACCTAACCATTAATAGTTGTCAAAACAACACGTTCGTTTAAGTAGGATGATTCGTTTGGAAATCTCTTGTGATAAAGGTCACCTAAGCATTAGAAATCCAAGGCATAGATGGGATCAAACATGCCAAACTTATAAATGTTATAATGGGATCCCATAACTCTAGAAATTATATTTGGATATAATTGGTAAACCGTTACCTACCTTGTTGATTCGAATAGGCGGGATAAAGGAAACCTAACCACTTATTCGTAATGCAACTTGGATTCTAGACCTTAATTAATTAAAGTTTATGAAACAAGAAAGGGTATTAATTATTAAGGACTTAATATCATAATTTACTAAATAGAACCTTGTCAAAATTTTGTAGATGGCACCAAACGCAACAAACCCGACTCCTAACAAAACCTCACTACGGTCTCTCCTTGAAGGATAAAAACTTAACCATACCAACTTCTTGGATTGGTACCGTAGCGTGAGAATTATTCTCAAACAAGAAAAGAAAGAATATGTTCTCAATGAACCACTTCCTGAAGAGCCCCCTGCCATTCCTAAGCCCGCACACGATGCATGGCTTAAAAAGATGGATGATTCCATCGATGCATCATGCCTCATGTTGGCAACCATGATTCCCGACCTTCAGAAGGATTTGGAGAATCATTCAGCCTATGACATGATTCATCAACTAAAGGAAATGTTCCAACAACTTGCAAGAACGGAAAGGTTCGAAATTGTTCGGGCTTTCCATGCTTGCAAGATGGAGGATGGGCAGTCGGTAAGCTCTTATGTGCTCAAAATGAAGAGTCACATTGATCATTTGGCACGTCTTGGAGTTGTGATGCCCGAAGAGCTAGCAACGGATATGATCCTTAACTCCTTGACAAAGTCCTTTGATCCTTTTGTCATGAATTATAACATGAATGGTTTAAACAAGACTATCCCGGAATTACATGGGATGCTAATTACCGTGGAAAAGAATCTGCCTAAGAAAACCACTCAAGTTCTCATGATCAAGGAAGGTGGCACAAAGAGAACTAGACCCGAACACCCCACCAACTCCAAGGGCAAGGGGAAAGCAAAAGCTTTCAAAGGTAAGGGCAAGAAAGTTGTCCAACCTTCCCATCCGCCCAAGAAGAAGGCAAAGGTTGCCAAAGAAGACACATTCTTTGAATGTGGCAAAGCTGGGCATTGGAAGAGAAATTGCCCTACCTATCTTGCGGAGTTGAAGAAGAAGAAGGCCGGTGAAGGCACTTCAGGTATCTATGTGATAGACCTAGAACTTTATAATTTATCTCCTAACACATGGGTATTTGATACTGGTTGTGGAACTCACAAATGTAATATGTTGCAGGGGTTCAAAAGGAGTAGGCGACTGAAGGCAAATGAGGTAGTACTCCGGGTTGGAAACAATGCAAGGGTTGCGGTGGATTCAATTGGAAGTTTTAATTTATTACTACCTAATGGCTTGTGTATGACATTGTTGAATGTTTACTATGTTCCTAGCTTGACTAGGAATATTATTTCGGTTGCTAAATTAAGACAGTGTGGATTTGATCTTTCCTTTATGAATGATGATATTTGTGTTTACAAAAATAATGTATTCTATTTTGAGGCTAGGCCTTTAAATGGAATTTATGAAGTAAACCTTGATGAAAAGACTAACCATGGCTCTTTATACCACACTTTCACCAAGAAACCCAAATGTGATTTGAGTCAAACCTATCTATGGCATTGTCGCCTTGGGCATATAAACAAGAATCGCATATCCCAACATCAAAAGAGTGGACTTTTGAAGGCAAATGAAAATGACTCATTTGATATATGTGAATCTTGTTTACATGGCAAGATGACTAAAGCTCCTTTCTCCGGAACCAATGAGAGAGCAAAGGACTTGTTAGGAATCATACATACGGATGTATGTGGTCCTTTCAAGCCAATGACTAGATATGGTGAAAGATATTTCATCACCTTCACTGACGACTTTAGTCGTTTTGGATATGTTTATTTGATTAAACATAAACATGAGGCGTTTGAAATGTTCAAAACGTTTCAAAGTGAAGTGGAAAATCAACTCACCAAAACAATTAAAGTTGTTCGTTCTGATAGAGGAGGTGAGTACTTAAGTACAAACTTTATGGATCATCTTAAGACTTGTGGAATTGTTTCACAACTTACTCCACCTGGAACACCACAACATAATGGTGTGTTTGAGAGGCGGAACCGAACACTATTGGATATGGTTCGATCCATGATGAGTAGAAGTACTCTACCTTTATCATTTTGGGGTTATGCTTTACAAACAGCTGCTCGTCTCCTAAACATGGCACCTACTAAAAAGGTAGATAAAACGCCTTATGAGTATGGCATGGAAGGGTTCCATCTTTATCCTATCTCAAGGTATGGGGTTGTGAAGCTTATGTTAGACAAGAAGCTTCAAACAAATTAGAACCCCGTTCAACTAAATGTATCTTTGTAGGGTATCCGAAAGATTGTCTTGGATACTATTTCTACAATCCCATCGAGAATAAGATATTTATTTCATGAAAAGCTGAATTCCTAGAAAACAAGTTTCTGACGGAAGAGGTTAGTGGGAGGTTTGTGGAACTTGAGGAACTTCAGGAACCACAACCTGATACACAAGAAGTTGAATCTAGCATTCAACAAGAAATTGTTGAACCTGAACAAACGGTTGATCAGGAACAAATTGTAACACAAGGTGTTCGCAAATCTGGTAGGGTTCGATTTGAACCAGAAAGGTATGGTTACCTTATGATGGAAGAGGAATGTTATACAATAGATTCTGATGAACCCGTCAACTATCAGAGTGCAATATCAGATCCTGAATCTGATAAATGGCTTGAGGCCATGAACACTGAGATGCAATCCATGCACGATAATCAAGTTTGGAACTTGGTTAATCTTCCCACCAATTGTAAGACTGCTGGGAACAAATGGGTTTTCAAGAAGAAAATCGACGTGGATGGAAATGTTCACACTTTTAAGGCTAGACTTGTCGCTAAAGGATACTCACAGACTCATGGTATTGACTATGATGAGACCTTTTCACCAGTGGCAATGATCAAGTCGATTAGGATACTTTTTGCCATAGCCGCGTACTATGATTATGAGATATGGCAAATGGATGTCAAGACCGCTTTCCTTAATGGACACTTATTGGAAGATGTCTATATGGATCAACCTGAAGGTTTTGTCGATCCCAAGCATCCAAACAAAGTGTGCAAGCTTAAAAGATCTATCTATGGATTAAAGCAAGCGTCTCGAACATGGAACATCCGTTTTGATGAAAAGATTACGAGTTTTGGATTCATCAAAAATGAGGATGACTCCTGTGTTTACAAGAAAGCTAGTGGGAGCATTGTCATAATCCTAGTATTGTATGTAGATGACATACTTTTATTTGGAAATGACATCCCAACCATAAAAGGTGTCAAAGCGTTCCTTGAGAGTTGTTTCTCAATGAAGGATCTAGGGGAAGCTGCTTATGTATTAGGCATAAAGATCTATAGAGATAGATCTAAGAGACTTATTGGTCTTAGCCAAAGTGTATATATTGATATGATCTTGAAAATGTTCAAGATGCAAGACTCCAAAAGAGGATTCTTGCCAATACCGCATGGCACCATCCTAAGCAAGTCTTAGTTCCCAAACACTAGGACTGAACTTGAAAGGATGAAACATGTCCCATATGCTTCGGCAATTGGGTCCATCATGTATGCCATGTTATGCACTAGGCCCGACGTCTCATGTGCCTTAAGTATGACTAGTAGGTATCAACAGAACCCAGGTGAAGCCCACTGGACTGCTGTAAAGAACATTCTTAAGTACTTGAGAAGAACTAAAGATATGTTTTTAGTTTACGGCGGTTTGGAAGAAAGCTTAAAGGTAAAGGGTTACACTGACGCAAGCTTCCAAACAGATAGGGACGATTCGAAATCTCAATCTGGGTATGTCTTTATTTTAAATGGAGGAGTCGTGTCTTGGAAGAGTTCCAAACAAGAAGTGATTGCACAATCCACTACAGAATCAGAATATGTTGCTGCTTCGGAAGCTGCTCAAGAAGCTGTCTGGATGAGAAAGTTCATAGAAGATCTAAGGGTTGTTCCTTCCATTCGGGACCCTATAGAAATCTTCTGTGACAATCTAGGTGCTATAGCTCAAGCAAAGGAACCTAGATTGCATCAAAAGACCAAACACATTCACCGAAGGTATAACTACATTAGACATGAAGTTAAGAATGGTGAAATAAGTATTCACAAGGTTCATACAGATCAGAATTTGGCAGACCCATTCACGAAGCCTTTACCCCAAACTAAGCATGAAAGTCATGCTAAGGGTATAGGACTCCGTTTTTCTAATGAATGGACTTGATTTGTGTTTAGTGTTTTATGAATATGAACTTATGTAAACGACAAGAATTATGTAATATATGTGACGTGATGTTTCTTTCATAATTTTGTGTTTTATTAGCATGTTTAATCCTTGAATAATTTACTTATTCTAAACGTCCATAGTCGATCATAGTTGTGGGAGCAATTATGAAGTAAGACTAATATGAATTGGATTGGTTGACTTTTATGGGTAAAAGTAGCAAAAGGTTGCAACCAAATTCATAGGTACTTGTCAGTGAACAAGTATTGGACTTGACCCGTTTCAAGATCACTCCATGGATCTTCATCATAAGTGATTCTTGAATAAAGGTATTATCATTGTATCCTTTGACCTGAGATACATATTTGGGACTCAAGTGTAGAGTGTACTATGTTTTGATATGGTTCACTGTTGTTCTTGAAATATAGACAACCATAAAGGCCATACTCATGCATAGTACTAACTATATGAGGGGCGTATGTAGTCAAGACGGTATTTGTTCCTCTTATGTGTTGAGAGTTAGACATCTAAGGCGCCTGATTGAAAGTTGAACATAAAAATGAGAATGATTAAGATCCATGTCTCATGTTCAATATGATGTCTGGGACAAAGGGATAATTGATAGATAACCTTATACATCAATTAGAGCCTCGTGTTTTCTGAAGAATTGAATGTTGTTGAATGGCACAATGTCATGTGTTATTGGGGGCAGTGAAATGTTGCTAGACGTTTACCACTGTCTATATCATTCTGTGATGCAAACTTGTGCAAGTGGGAGATTGTTAGTTCTATATGCCCAAGGATAATCATAAAATGATATTACTAATAATACATGATCCTATAGGGTCACACCAACAACAAGTTTGACACCAAAATTGATAATTTGGAATGTTAAATTTGATTTAACATCAAATGATACTAAACTTGCAATTTAATCTTGTAGGTTATTATTATTTGAGGTAAATAATAATAACTACAAAATTAAAGGTTGATTAGTAATTCATATGTGATGAATTAAATAAGTGTAACAATTAAATTGTTTAAATAGATTAAACGATTTAATTGATTTATAAGTAAGCCTTTTATTTAATTTAATTGGTAAATTAAATAATATATATATATATATATATATATATTGTTATATATATATATATATATATATATATATATATATATATATATATTTATATATAATTATACAATTAAGATTGTATATTTAGATGGTTTATTTATGTATAAGATTATGGGTTAAATGTTATCCCATTTAAGAAATAAGAAGATGTATTATTTATAAGCTTATAATTATATAAGTTTTATAAATAATAAAACCTACTAGCACTCCACTTGATCATCCATAATTTGAGCCATGATGGGAGACATAAAAGCATGCATTGAGTTGTTAAAATGGTGGAAGATGCTTTGTGTTTTCTAGCTTTTGAATATAGAAATCACATAGGTCTTTCCTTTCTAGCAAGTGGCATTTGCTTTCTCTTATTTGGTGAGATGATGGCCGATCATTGTAAGTGTGTGTAAGCATCTTTTCATTCAAAAATCAGCCAAAGAAACTCTCTAAAACCTCTCTTGATAGTTAGCTAAAAATTCGATTTTAGCTTCAATAAGAAAAGGAGTTATTTTGCAAGTTTATGGAACTAGCATTCAAGGTTGTTCAAGCTTGTGGTGGATCAACTATAGAGGGATTCTAACTTGATTCCTAGCTATCAAAATCGTCCAAACCAAACCCAAGAACAAAGGTTATGATCTTGAACTTAATCTATGTTTGTTCTTCATCTTATCTCTACATGCATGTAGCATGATCCTCTTGAAAATGGAATTTGTGTTCATGATTTTATGCTTCCGTTGCAAACTCTTGTTTTTGAAAATAATTACATGAACCATGATTTCCAACATATATGTCTACTACAGAGATCTTTATATGGTCTCAAATAGGAACCACGGGCTTGGTACCACCGCTTTGCTCAGTTTATTGCTCGTTTTGGCTTCACCAACAGCAAATCCGACTCATCTCTTTTCATCTACTGACAGGGCCCTCACATCGCTTACTTGCTTCTATATGTTGATGATATTGTTCTGACTGCTTCCTCCAGACACTTTCTTCAGCTGGTTATTTCCACATTACGGTCTGAATTCTCCATGACCGACTTGGGTTCTTTGAATTATTTTTTAGGGATTGCAGTCACTAGAGACCGATTTGGCATGTTTCTTTCGCAGCAAAAATATGCATCCGCGATCCTAGAACGTGCAAATATGTCTAATTGCAAATCTGCTCGTACTCCAGCCGATACGTCTGCCAAAATTGATGACAAATGGACGCCGGTCTCTGATCCAACACTATATCGCAGTCTTGCAGGTGCTCTCCAGTTTTTTACTTTCACCCGTCCTGACATCTCCTATGCGATACAGCAGGTTTGTCTATACATGCATGATCCAAGAGAACCCCACTTTGATGCTCTAAAGTGTGTTCTTCGTTACATTCGTGGAACTCTAGACCATGGTCTCCAACTGTATGCCGCTACATCTCGTGGACTAATTGCTTACTCGGATGCCGACTGGGCCGGCTGCCCAACCACTAGACGCTCCACCTCTGGATATTGTGTTTTCCTTGGACCGAACCTTCTCTCCTGGTCTTCCAAGAGACAAGGCACCATCTCTCGGTCTAGTGCGGAAGCTGAGTATCGTGCTGTGGCAAATGCTGTTGCTGAGACATCCTGGCTTCGTAACCTTTTACGTGAACTGCTGTATCCGCCACTTACTTCCACCCTGGTCTTCTGTGACAACGTCAGTGCAGTTTACATGTCACTCAATCCAGTTCAGCACCAGCGTACCAAACACATCGAAATTGACATACACTTTGTTCGTGACAAAGTTGCCATGGGTCAGGTTCGAGTTCTTCACGTCCCCTCTTCATCCCAGTATGCTGATATCTTCACCAAAGGACTACCGTCTTCGCTTTTTCTTGACTTCAGATCCAGTCTGAACGTTCGTTCACCACCTTCCGTTCCGACTGCGGGGGGATGTTAGCCGTGTAATTTATCATTGGTGTATATATTGTATTTCTAATTAGCCCAATAGTATTTCTAGGTTAGCCCAATGTTTTGTATTCAGCCCATAGTATTTCTAGGTTAGCCCAATGTTTTGTATTCAGCCCATATATTTTGTGTATTGTGTATTTATTCTAATGAGAATGCGCAGCAACCTTTCATGGGAAATTATTGACTGTAACATTCTCACAGGTGCTTGGCGAATTCGCCCACATGGTGATAATGTTTTCTATGATTCACTGATTAGAATGGCTCGGGTTAAGTTGGATCGATTTGTGGCCAATTTCAATAAGGGGTTTTTAGGCGTTCAAAATGACAACCGCATGTATTTAATTCACCCAGGAACTTTAGAAAGATAAAATTCGGATTTCATTCTAAGTAAAAAAAAGTCAATTTGCAATTAATTAAGTTTTTAACGGTGGAATAATTGCAAAACAAATTGAAATGATATAAAGTTTTTAAAGCAGAAATAATTGATATCTTTTCTTGAGGTTTATGTTGATTTTTTTTGTATGCCCAGGTGTATGATTACATGAATAAAGTGAGTGAAAAAGGATATAAAAAGTGGAGAGCATATTAAATGCATCAACATCAAACGTGCCATATCCATTCAAATGGCAAGCTCATCAAAGAATATTTATAGTACTTTTATACATCGAATGCTACCTTATCTAACTTTGTCTGTGTAATATCTACGTGTCTAATTTGTATGTATGTACTGTGTGGTTATGTGTGTGAATGTTTGGAAAGGTCAATTATAGGAATCTTTCTGGAAAAAAATATTGGTTTTAGCATTGAGTTTTGCAAAAAAAAATCATTCATAGCATCGTACTTTGAAAAACTGACTTTTTCCAAAATCTCTTTGGATGATCTAAAAAAGTATCATCCCTTGTACATTAAAGTTCATTTATAGGACATTTTTTTGAAAAAGAATATTGGTTTTAGCATTGAACTTTGCAAAAAAGTTTATTAATAGCATCTTACTTTGAAAAATGATTTTTTTTTAAAATCTTTTTGGAGGATCTGTCAAAGGTTCATTTCTTTTATATTAGAGCTCATTTATACGACATTTTTTTAGTAAAAAATATCGGATTTAGCATTGAACTTTGCAAAAAAGTGTATGAATAACATCGTACTTTGAAAAAGTGTTTTTTTAAATCTATTTAATGATCTGGAAAAGTTCAATTTCTTTTACATTGAAGCTCATTTATATGACATTTTTCTAGAAAAAAAAATATCTTTTTTAGCTTTGAACTTTACGAAAAAGTTCATTAATACTATCGTACTTTGAAAAAATGATATTTTTACAAATCTTTTTAGATGATTCGGAAAATTTATATTTCATTTACACTAAAGCTCATTCAAGGACATTTTTTTTAAAAAAAATGTTAATTTTAGTATTAAACTTTACAAAAAAGTTCATTAATAATGTCGTACTTTTAAAATAAAAATGTTTTTCTTAATAAATAGGTTATTTTATTTATCAGTCGTGTCGTGAATTACACGGGTTTGCAACCTAGTATATATATATATATATATATATATATATATATATATATATATATATATATATATATATATATATATATATATATATATATATATATATATATATATATATATATATATATATATAGTAGATGAGGAAGAAGGTTCTCATCAATATCGTGATAACAGTCGAGCCTCCGCCAGTAACACAAACAAATCCAAGGTACAGTGCTACAACTGTCAAGACTATGGCGACTACGCCTCGGAATGTAAAAATCCACGAAAAGAGACACCTAAAAGCGAATCTAGCTAAGAAACAAGATGATGTTGAACCTGCTTTGTTGTTGGCTAAGCACAAACACGTTGAAGTGCAAGAGGAAGTGTATCTGAATGAAAAGCATGTCGTTCCAAAGCTTCGGAGTTCGAGCGGCGATGATTATCGGTCAAAAATATGGTACTTAGATAATGGAGCAAGCAACCATATGACCAGTGACAATGAAAATTTTCAACAACTGGACGAAGCTGTTCGTGGTTACGTGAAATTCGGAGATGGCTCGAAGGTACGAATAGAGGGCAGAGGCTCAATTGTGTTCCAATGCAAAACAGGTCAGAAACGGGTGCTAAAAGAATTCTATCATATGTCAAGCTTATGCAACAACATCATAAGCTTGGGACAATTAGTAGAATGTGGTGATAAAATTGTTATGTTGGGTTCTTTCTTATGGATTCAAGACAAGGGTGGCAGGCTTCTCATGAAGGTATGAATTACCAAATCGGTTGTACAAGATATTGTTAAATGAGGTAATGTCACAGTTCCTACTTGGAAGTAGTGAGGAACCCACGTCGCTGTGGCACAATCGGCTGTGGCATGTGAATTTTCCAACCTTAAAAAGAATGTCAGACAAGGAAATCGTCATTGGTTTACCAAAGATTGAACAATCCACTCAACTGTGTAAAGGGTGTCTTGAAGGTAAACAAACTCGTAACCCATTCACTTTCCAATCCGGTTTTAAAGCTAAAGCAAGACTCGAACTGGTCCACGGTTACCTTTGTGTACCGATCACACCCCCTACACCCTCAGGCAATAGATATTTTTTCTTACTGGTTGATGACTTCAGCCGGGTCATGTGGGTGTTCCTACTGAAAACTAAAGATGAGACTCTTGGGGTGTTTTGTAAGTTTCGAATGGCTGTTGAAAATGAAACAAGAGAAAGAATGAAAACATTTCGTTCAGATCGTGGTGGTGAGTACAACTCAAGACAGTTTGAAGATTACTATGATGAAATAGGTTTACAACTAACATCACTTCACAACACCTTTCTCTCCGCAACAAAATGATGTTGTGGAGAGGCGAAACCAAACCGTGGTTGAAATGATAAGAAGTATGTTGAATAGCATGGCGATTCCTAAAACACTATGGGGGAGGCGGCTCGACATGCTGTCTATATTCTCAACCGGATGTCAACCAAGGCGGTAGGTGATACAACTCCTTATGAAGTATGGTCTAGACGTAAACCCAACCTAGACCGCCTTAGAGTGTTCGAGTGTACTGTGTAAATATATATGGAGCCCAAGAGTGTCTCTCCAAAAGAGCCCTTGTGGAGAGAGAGGAGACTCCAACATATATACGAACTTATAGGACCGTGTCGCACCAATGTGGGATACACTAACACTCCCCCTCAGAGACGTAGGCTCGATGAGGTTACAGGGGTGCGGGACACCGACTCTGATACCATGTAAATATATGTGGAGCCCAATAATGTCTCTCCAAAAGAGCCCTTGTGGAGAGGGAAGACTCCAACATATATACAAACTTATAAGACCGTGTCGCACCAATGTGGGATACACTAACACTCCCCCTCAGAGACGTAGGCTCGATGAGGTTACAAGGGTGCGGGACACCGGCTCTGATACCATGTAAATATATGTGGAGCTCACGGGTGTCTCTCCAAAAGAGCCCTTGTGGAGAGAGGGGAGACTCCAACATACAAACTTATAGGACCGTGTCGCATCAATGTGGGATACACTAACATACTTCACATGCTAAGATTTTACGAGGGCACTTGTAGAAACTTGATAGCCAGAGTGAAGGATTAGTATACTTGGGAACAGAAATAGGAAGCAAGGCATACATGTTATTGGATCCTAACTCCGGTAGAATTCGAGTGAGTGATGTGTATTTTGAAGAAAACAAGTTATGGTCATGGGAAAAGGCAACCACGATAAAAGCTACGCCGGGTGTAACCCTCGGTTTTGGAATAAATATGCCCCAGGAACCAGATGTTAGGTCTGATACAACCATACCGGTCAACTTTGAAGTTGGGAATGATGATGTAATATCGTCTCAAGAAAACTCACGGTTCCAGGTCACCACTTAGTCAAGTGATCATCATGTCTCACCCACACAAGCAACACCGATGAGCTCAGTAGGGTCGTTAAGCCCAACTTCAAGTTCAACTGGGGGAGGTGCTTCTAAAGGGTACAGAACCTTAACTGAATTGAATGAAGAGTGCGACGAGCTTTTGTTTATGAAAGATGCAGAGGGACCAATATGTTATTTCATGGCTGCAAAGAAGAGTGAATAGATGAATGCTATGAAAACGGAACTAGATGCAATAGAAAGAAAGAGAACATGGCACCTTATTGACTTGCCACCGGGACGAAAACCCATTGGACTGAAATGGGTGTACAAATTGGAGAGGGATCCAAAAGGAGACGTGCTGAAGATTTAATCGAGGCTTGTCGCAAAAGGTTATGTTCAGAAACAAGGCTTAGATTTCGATGAAGTATTCGCTCCTGTAGCAAGAATTGAAACCATTCGCATCATCCTAGCAATTGTAGGAAAACATGGGTGGCTGGTATATCATTTGGACGTGAAATCTGCTTTCCTAAATGGAGAGCTACAAGAGGAGGTCTATGTATCGCAACCAGAAGGATTTGTGAAGTCATGTAACAAAGAAAAGATACTAAAATTGTCTAAGGCCCTCTATGGCCTTAGGCAAACCCCAAGAGCTTGGAATGCATGTTTAGGCAATAGATTAAAAGCAATGTCATTTGAAAGGTGTCCTCAAGAACATGCAGTGTACACAAGAAGGGGATGTGGGAAGCTACCGGTTGTTAGAGTATACGTGGACGATTTAATCGTCAGTGAAACTGTGAGATGGAGGTAACAAAATTCAAGAAACAGATGAACAATGAGTTTGAGATGAGTGATCTTGGCACTCACTCATACTACCTGGGAATAGAGGTGGCACAACATGAAGATGGTATATTCCTGAAACAGTCTGCATATGCGAGGAACATTCTCATAAAGGCGGGAATGGATGGATGCAACCCCTCACAATATCCCATGGAACCGAAACTTGAACTCACAAAGGACGAGGAAGGAACGCCGGTAGATCCGACAGAGTACAGGAGTATCATTGGTGGATTAAGATACCTCACTCACACCCGTCCCGACATCTCTTATGCAGTGGGCATGGCTAGTCGTTGTTGGAAATCCATGTTCATGTTATGAGTTTCAAAAACTTGAAGTTGCAACGGAAGCATAAAATCATGAACACAAATTTCACTTCAAGAGGATCATGCTACATGCATGTAAAGATAAAATGAAAAACAACCATAGTAAAAGTTCAAGATCATAACCTTTCTTCTTGAGCTTGATATGGACGAGTTTTTGATGGCTAGGAATCAAGATAGCTTCCCTCTATAGTTAAGTCCACCACAAGTAAGATCACCTTAGATGCTAGTCTTCAAAACTTGCAAGATGAACACCTTTGACCCTTGAGCTTGAAAACGATTTTGCATGCATTCAAGGAGAGTTCTTAGTTGATATTTTACACAATTATGAAGACCTCAAGGACCCCTCAAGTGCCGGCTACACTTCCCTTTTAAATGAAAGAAGAAATAGCTAGTTTATTCATAAAGAAAGGCAATTGTTGTTCCCATGGTCAAGCATTGAAAACACCAAGCATCTTTCTCCACCTTTTAATTGTTTAATCACTTGCTTTAAGGCATGGTGTGTCATAGTATGGCTGGCCACATGGGAAGAAAAAGAGAGTTACATTAACTCTCTTTATTATTTATAAACTTATAACCAAAGTTTTATAAATAATAAATCTTTATACTTATGTTTAATGGAATAACATTTAAACCATAAATCATGTATATAAACCCTTTTTAAACATATATATATATATATATATTATAGATGGTGTAAACATATAAATATATACACACAAATATATATATATATATATATATATATATATATATATATATATATATATATATATATATATATATATATATATATGTTCTTTTATTAATTTACCAAATAAATTAAATAAAACTATTTAATTGTTATACATGATTAATTCATCACATATGAATTAGTAATCAACCTTTAATTTTGGAGTTATTATTATTTACCTCAAATGATAATAATAACTTACAAGATTAAATTTCAAGTTCAGTATCATTTAATGGCAAATCAAATTTAGCACAATAAATGATCGATTGGTGTCAAACTTGTTGTTGGGGTGACCCTATAGGATCATGTATTATTAGTAATATCATTTTATGATCATCCTTGGGCATATAGAACTAACAATCTCCCACTTGCACAAGGTTGCATCATAGAATGACATCGACAGTGATAGACGTCTAGCAACACGTCACTGTCCCCCAATAACACATGACTTAATGCCATTCAACAACATCCAATTCCTCAGAAAACACGAGGCTCTAATTGATGTACAAGGTTATCTATCAATTATCCCTTTGTCTCTGACATCTTGTTGAACATGAGACATGGATCTTAATCATTCTCATTTTATATTCAACTTTTAATCAGGCGCCTTAGATGTCTAACTCTCAACACATAAGAGGAACAAATCTAGTCTTGACTACATACGCCCCTCATATAGTTAGTATTATACATGAGTATGGCCTTTATGGTTTTCTATATTTCAAGAACAACGGTGAACCATATCAAAGCATAACACTCTCTACACTTGAGTCCCAAATATGTATCTCAGGTCTAAGGATACAATGATAATACCTTTATTCAAGAATCACTTATGACGATGATCCATGGAGTGATCTAGAAGCGGGTGAAGTCCAATACTTGTTCACTGACAAGTACCTATGAATTTGGTTGCAACTTTTTGCTACTTTTACCCATAAAAGTCAACCAATCCAATTCATATTAGTCTTGCTTCATAATTGCTCCCACAACTATGATCGACTATGGACATTTAGAATAATTAGATTATTCAAGGATTAAACATGCTAATATTAAAACACAAAATTATGAATGAAACATCACGTCACATATATTACATAATAATTTTTTTTTACATAGTTTCATATGCATAAAACACTAAGCACAAATCAAAACCATTCATTAGAAAAAGGAAGTCCTATACCCTTAGCGTGACTTTCATGCTTAGCTTGGGGTAAAGGCTTCGTGAATGGGTCTGCCAAATTCTGATCTGTATGAACCTTGTGAATACTTATTTCACCATTCTTAACTTCATGTCTTATGTAGTTATACATTCGGTGAATGTGTTTGGTCTTTTGATGCGATCTAGGTTCCTTTGCTTGAGCTATAGCACCTAGATTGTCACAGAAGATTTCTATAGGGTCCCGAATGGAAGGAATAACCCCTAGATCTTCAATGAACTTTCTCATCCAGACAGCTTCTTGAGCAGCTTCTGAAGCAGCAACGTATTCTGATTCTGTAGTGGATTGTGCAATCACTTCTTGTTTGGAACTCTTCCAAGACACGGCTCCTCCATTTAGAATAAAAACATACCCAGATTGAGATCTCGAATCGTCCCTATCTGTTTGGAAGCTTGCGTCAGTGTAACCTTTTACCTTTAAGCTTTCTTCCAAACCACCATAAACTAAGAACATGTCTTTAGTTCTTCTCAAGTACTTAAGAATGTTCTTTACAGCAGTCCAGTGGGCTTCACCTGGGTTCTGTTGATACCTACTAATCATGCTTAAGGCACATGAGACGTCGGGCCTAGTACATAACATGGCATACATGATGGACCCAATTGCCGAAGCATATGGTACATGTTTCATCCTTTCAAGTTCACTCCTAGTGCTTGGGCATTGAGACTTACTTAGGATGGTGCCATGTGGTATTGGCAAGTATCCTCTTTTGGAGTCTTGTATCTTGAACCTTTTCAAGATTTTATCAATATATACACTTTGGCTTAGACCAATAAGTCTCTTAGATCTATCTCTATAGATCTTTATGCCTAATACATAAGCAGCTTCTCCTAAGTCCTTCATTGAGAAATAGTTCTCAAGAAACGTTTTGAAACCCTTTAAGGTTGGGATGTCACTTCCAAATAGAAGTATGTCATCTACATACAATACTAGGAATATGACTATGCTCCCACTAGCTTTCTTGTAAACACAGGAGTCATCCTCATTTTTAATGAATCCAAAATTTGTAATCTTTTCATCAAAACGGAAGTTCCATGTTCGAGACGCTTGCTTCAATCAATAGATAGATCTTTTAAGCTTGCACATTTTGCTTGGATGCTTGGGATCGACAAAACCTTCAAGTTGATCCATATAGACATCTTCCAATAAGTATCCATTAAGGAAAGCGGTCTTGACATCCATTTTCCATATCTCATAATCATAGTATGCGGCTATGGCAAAAAGTATCCAAATCGACTTGATCATTGCCACTGGTGAAAAGGTCTCATCATAGTCAATACCATGAGTTTGTGAGTATCCTTTAGCGACAAGTCTTGCCTTAAAAGTGTGAACATTTCCATCCACGTCGGTTTTCTTCTTGAATACCTATTTGTTCCCAACGGTCTTGCAATTGGTGGGAAGATTAACCAAGTCCCATACTTGGTTATCGTGCATGGATTGCATCTCTGTGTTCATGGCTTCTAGCCATTTGTCAGACTCAGGATCTGACATTGCACTCTGGTAGTTGACGGGTTCATCAGAATCTATCGTATAATATTCCTCTTCCATCATTAGGTAACCATACCTTTCAGGTTCAAATCGAACCCTACCAGATCTGCGAACATCTTGTGTTACAATTTGTTTCTGATCAACTGTTTGTTCAGGTTCAACAATTTCTTGTTGAATGCTAGATCCAATTTCTTGTGTATCAGGCTGTGGTTCCTGAAGTTCCTCAAGTTCCACAAACCTCCCACTAGCCTCTTTTGTCAGAAACTTGTTTTCTAGGAATTCAGCTTTTCGAGAAATAAATATCTTATTCTCTATGGGATTGTAGAAGTAGTATCCAAGACAATCTTTCGGATACCCTACAAAGATACACTTAGTTGAACGGGGTTCTAGTTTGTTTGAAGCTTCTTGTCTAACATAAGCTTCACAACCCCATACCTTGAGATAGGATAAAGATGGAACCTTTACATGCCATATCTCATAAGGTGTTTTATCTACCTTCTTAGTAGGTGCTATGTTTAGGAGACGAGCGGCTGTTTGTAAAGCATAACCCCAAAATGATAAAGGTAGAGTACTTCTACTCATCATGGATCGAACCATATCCAATAGTGTTCGATTCTGCCTCTCAGATACACCATTATGTTGTGGTGTTCCAGGTGGAGTAAGTTGTGAAACAATTCCACAAGTCTTAAGATGATCCATGAAGTTTGTACTTAAGTACTCACCTCCTCTATCAGAACGAAGAACTTTAATTGTTTTGTTGAGTTGATTTTCCACTTCACTTTCAAACGTTTTGAACATTTCAAACGCCTCATGTTTATGTTTAATTAAATAAACATATCCATAACAACTAAAGTCATCAGTGAAGGTGATGAAATATCTTTCACCATATCTAGACATTGGCTTGAAAGCACCACATACATCCGTATGTATGATTCCTAATAAGTCCTTTGCCCTCTCATTGGTTCCCAAGAAAGGAGCTTTAGTCATCTTGCCATGTAAACAAGATTCACATTTATCAAATGAGTCATTCTCATTTGCCTTCAAAAGTCCACTCTTTTGAAGTTGGATATGCGTTTCTTGTTTATATGCCCAAGGCGACAATGCCATATATAGGTTTGACTCAAATCACATTTGGGTTTCTTGGTGAAAGTGTGGTATATAGAGCTATGGTTAGTATTACAATCAAGGTTTACTTCATAAATTCCATTCAAAGGCCTAGCCTCGAAATAGAATACATTGTTTTTAGAAACATAAATGTCATCATTCACAAAGATTAAAACCACATTGTTTCAACTTAGCAACCGATATAATATTCCTAGTCAAGCTAGGAACATAATAAACATTCGTTAATGTCAAATACAAGCCATTTAGTAGTAACAAATCAAAATTTCCTATTGAATCCACCGCAACTCTTGCATTGTTTCCAACACGGAGTACTACCTCGTTCGCCTTCAGTCGCCTACTCCTTTTGAACCCCTGCAACATATTACAAATATGAGTTCCACAACCAGTATCAAATACCCAGGTGTTAGGAGATAAATTATAAAGCTCTAGGTCTATCACATAGATACCTGAAGTGCCCTCCCGGGCCTTTTTCTTCTTCAACTCCATAAGGTAGGTAGGGCAGTTTCTCTTCCAATGCCCAATTTTGCCACATTCGAAGCACGCGTCTTCTTTGGCTACCTTTGCCTTCTTCTTGGGCGGGCGGGATGGTTGGACAACCTTCTTGCCCTTTCCTTTGACAACCTTTGCCTTTCCTTTACCCTTGGAGTTTATGGGGTGATCAGGTCTAGTCCTCTTTGTACCACCTTCCTTGATCATGAGAACTTGAGTGGTTTTCTTGGGCAGATTCTTCTCCGTGGTAATTAGCATCCCATGCAATTCCAGGATAGTCTTGTTCAAACCATTCATGTTATAGTTCATGACAAAGGGATCAAAAGACTTTGTCAAGGAGTTGAGGATCATATCCGTTGCTAGCTCTTCAGACATCACAACTCCAAGACGTGCCAAATGATCAATGTGACTCTTAATTTTGAGCACATAAGAGCTGACCGTCTGTCCATCGTCCATCTTGCAAGCATTGAAAGCCCGAACAGTTTCGAACCTTTCTGTTCTTGCAAGTTGTTGGAACATTTCCTTCAATTGATTGATCATGTCATAGGCTGAATGATTCTCTAAGTCCTTCTGAAGGTCAGGAATCATGGTGGCCAACATAAGACATGATGCATTCGTGGAATCATCCATCTTTTTAAGCCATGCATCGTGTGCAAGCTTAGGAGTGACAGGGGGCTTTTCAGGAAGTGGTTCGTTGAGAACATATTCTTTCTTTTCCTGTTTGAGAACTATTCTCACACTACGGTACCAATCCAAGAAGTTGGTGTGGTTGAGTTTTTCTCCCTCAAGGAGAGACCGTAGTGATGTTTTGTTTGGAGCCGGTTTTGTTGCGTTTGGTGCCATCTACAAAATTTTAACAAGGTTCAGTTTAGCAATTTATGATATTAAGTCCTTAATAATTAATACCCTTTCTTGTTTCATAAACTTTAATTGATTGTCTAGAATCCAAGTTGCAATACGAACAAGCGGTTAGGTATCCTTTATCCCGCCTATTAGAATCAACAAGGTAGGTAACGGTTTACCAATTATATCCAAATATAATTTCTAGAGGTATGGGATCCCATTATAACATTTATAAGTTTGGCATGTTTGATCCCATCTATGCCTTGGATTTCTAATGCTTAGGTGACTTTTATCACAAAAGATTTCCAAACAAATCATCCCACTTAAATGGACATGTAGTTTTGACAACTATTAATGGTTAGGTGTCCTTTATCCCATAAATATTGCAAAGCTACCTCTTGTATCACAAGAAAACTCCAAGTGGTTAGGTAACCTTTATCCCATAAGGATATACAAGTGATACATGACTGTCTTTAAGAGGGACGGCATTGATTTGTATTTCGAAAGGGATTTGTATGTTTTACAATTCTAATTTTGAAAAACATATGGTATCATGTAGATTGCATGCATCCAATGAACATGGTACCATTAAAATCTTATTTTGTTAATTGGTTCCTTTAATTATAAAATCTCAATTTTATTAATTCTTTGTTTGTGGTCAAGATTACAACTAATATCTTATATTAAGTTTGAGTTTGATCACATACATTACAACCAATTTTAATCCTAAATAATTACCATTATTACTTAGGTTTGGAGTTTGTAAGAATTCATAAAATCTCCATTTTATTTGTTTCATTAATTTTCAAGTCTTGACTTTTATAGGTTTTTATAACAAAACCCATTTTAATAAAACTAATTGTATCACATCTTATGTTTTAAATGTCAATTTGAAAATTACAAACTCCTTGATGATTATGTTTAATTATCTAGGTTGTCTAGCATGCAAATCTTATTTTCATCCACAACATAAAATAATAAAACATTCAATCATCACATGCATGCATGGGTGCATAAACACAAGCCAACTAATTTGATATTTCATGTGAGCTATACATGAAATATCAAGTCCAAACCTAGGGACAAAAGGTGACCAAAAATTCATCCAAATGATCTTCAATTGAGCTACAACTTTGCCAATATTCTTATATCATCAAATGACACTTGAACCACCTTTCTTGGCACCATGGCATGAGCTATGTATTTTTTTTTAAATGCCCAAAACAGATCCGACAGATAGCAGCCCCAAACAGGAGGTTTTTGAATTTTCTTCACTTCATTCTTGGTCATTTTCATGCATATACTTGTCAAAACTTAATGTATATACTAGATATTAAAGTTACAAACAAGTATAGCATCAAAACACCAAGATATGAATTTTTTTTGTGCTCCTTAACAGGTCCGAAATCAAGACAGCCATGGCAGGAAAAATGTTGCTGTTTGGTAGTTGCTTCTCATGCCTTTATCTCCTTCTCTTGTTACATTTTATAGAAGATACAAAAGAATACAACTATTCTAATGCTTACAAAATGAATAAAACAAAGAAATAACTAATTATTATTACAAACCATTTGAATAAAAGAATAGATTACAACCAAATCGAATTTAAACACAAAACATGCAACACATGGTCCTTGGCTTGTTTATGCACCATTTTATCACATAAAATCATAAGAAAATCAACACTTTGTTTTTCTAAGGCAACAATTATGTAACCAAATGCATGCAAACATAAATTTTAGTTGGTTACATAAAATCATAGAATATATACTTGCATATTGCCAAAGAAGCCATGCATGAACATTGCATTCAAGAAGATGAACATTCATGGCTTCCAAAAACCAAGTTTATCCAAATAAACTCATTATCTAAACATGCAATATAGCTATGGCTCTGATACCAATTGTTGGAAATCCATGTTCATGTTATGAGTTTCAAAAACTTGAAGTTGCAACGGAAGCATAAAATCATGAACACAAATTTCACTTCAAGAGGATCATGCTACATGCATGTAAAGATAAAATGAAAAACAACCATAATAAAAGTTCAAGATCATAACCTTTCTTCTTGAGCTTGATATGGACGAGTTTGTGATGGCTAGGAATCAAGATAGCTTCCCTCGATAGTTAAGTCCACCACAAGTAAGATCACCTTAGATGCTAGTCTTCAAAACTTGCAAGATGAACACCTTTGACCCTTGAGCTTGAAAACAATTTTGCATGCATTCAAGGAGAGTTCTTAGTTGATATTTTACACAAGTATGAAGACCTCAAGGACCCCTCAAGTGCCGGCCACACTTCCCTTTTAAATGAAAGAAGAAATAGCTAGTTTATTCATAAAGAAAGGCAATTGTTGTTCCCATGGTCAAGCATTGAAAACACCAAGCATCTTTCTCCACCTTTTAATTGTTTAATCACTTGCTTTTAAGGCATGGGGTGTCATAGTATGGCCGGCCACATAGGAAGAAAAAGAGAGTTATATTAACTCTCTTTATTATTTATAAACTTATAACCAAAGTTTTATAAATAATAAATCTTTATACTTATGTTTAATGGAATAACATTTAAACCATAAATCATGTATATAAACCCTTTTTAAACATATATATATATATATATATATATATATATATATATATATATATATATATATATATATATATATATATATATATATATATATATATATATTATAGATGGTGTAAACATATAAATATATACACACAATATATATATATATATATATATATATATATATATATATATATATATATATATATATATATATATATATATTCTTTTATTAATTTACCAAATAAATTAAATAAAGGGTTTACTTATAAATCAATTAAATCATTTAACAACTTAAACAATTTAATTGTTATACATGATTAATTCATCACATATGAATTAGTAATCAACCTTTAATTTTGGAGTTATTATTATTTACCTCAAATGATAATAATAACTTACAAGATTAAATTTCAAGTTCAGTATCATTTAATGGCAAATCAAATTTAGCACAATAAATGATCGATTGGTGTCAAACTTGTTGTTGGTGTGACCCTATAGGATCATGTATTATTAGTAATATCATTTTATGATCATCCTTGGACATATAGAACTAACAGTCGTTTCATGGAAAATCCTACTATTCAGCACCTACAAGCAGTAAAAAGAATCCTCAGGTATATTAAAGGAACCATCGATTTTGGTTTGGTATATAAAAGAGGAAGCAAGAAAGATGATGTAATAGGGTACTCAGATAACAATCATGCTAGAGATGTAAACGACACGAGAAACACGGGTGGAATGGCGTTTTACTTAAACGAAAATTGATTACATGTGCTTCACAGAAACAAAGATGCGTTGCACTCTCGTCCTGTGAGGCAGAATTTATGGCTGCCACATCGGCTACATGTCAAGGGATCTGAATTCACCGCCTATTGAGTGAGATAACCGGTGATAAGATTAGTCCTATAACACTGTATCTTGACAACAAATCAGCCATCAATCTGGTGAAAAATCCTGTGTTCCACTGGAGAAGTAAATATATCGATACCAGGTACCATTTCATTAGAGAATGCGTTGAAAGGGGAGATGTTATTGTCAAGTATGTGTGCGGTAATGAGCAAAAAGCTGACATTTTCACGAAGTCATCGGGTAGACTGAAATTTGTGGAGATGCGAAACGAGCTTCGGGTGAAGAACACAGCTCACTCTGGATTAAGAGGGAGATTGTTGGGTTAATCCAAGAGTAACAAGTTTGGTTTGGCATCAGAGATGCACGTGTTTTTTTATTTGACTCAATCAAGCCCATGATGGCATTCAGAATAGATAAATATGAGTCATTTGTAATCGTTATCTAATGAGAAGAAATAGCACAGAAAATTGCCCCATATCCTCTCCCTTCTAGTTAACCCTGTTTTTCTCTTTTGAACCTCTGTTTTTGACTGCGTGAAAACAAAAGCCAATCCAAGGGGTTGGTACTGTCAAAATTACGGAGAAGAATTTTGGCTGGACGCAGTTTGTTGTTTGCTGGTGCCGGTGGTGGCGGCTTGTTTTCCCTGGTGGAAACGAAATTGACAATGCTAGTGATAGTTTTCACCAAACTGATAGAGCCAAGTTCGAGATGGCCAATCATCGAATGCTTAAATCACTGTACATCTATCACGTCCAAGTTTTTCTTATACATTATGTTACAATCACTACAAACTGGCATTACATGGCTTTACATCCTAAAGGAGTGGAATAGAGGATGTAATTAAAGGAACAAAGAAACTGCACTATACTATAGTTAAAAGTACAATGAATCAACTAACTAATAAACATTTTCGTGTTTGAGCTTATCAGAACCTGCTTTTCCATACCATGCCCTCCATTTGTTTGAATTGTTGTTCGTTGGAAGCGGAGGTGGAGGTGATGGTGGTCTTTCATTTGTGCTCTTCAAAAACGCATGACCACTTTATCGTTCTTTGCAGGTCGAAGTTGAGGTTGTGATGGCACATTAATTAGAGTTCTCTGGAAGGAGAGACGGCGGTGTATTGCCGGTTGATGGTGACAGTAGACGTGGAGGTCGGTCAGGTGACGTATTGCTGTTGTTGGAATGTGAAGGAAACTGGAACATTGGAACTGCAACTGGAACTGGAGGTGGCGGAAACTGGAACATTGGAGCTGCAACTGGAACTGGAGGTGGCGGAACCTAAACACGATAAGTAGATTATGTTATGGATACACAAGTAATCAAAATAATAGTATACATTTGAAATTTGGAACATAGAAACTATCCATCATTATATAAACATGTTTCAAATTAATCGGCTGTAAGCAAAATTGGAATGTACTCTGTTTATTTATATATAATATAATACAACTATTAATTAAAAACTGCTTGAAAACGTCCGCATCCTATTATTTTTCTTGAAATTAATTAATAATGAAGTAAATAGATTAAGATCCATATAGTAAACATAAATGAAAAAATGAACATACTTGATGTTGACATAGGAGTGCCCCTGCAAGTCCTCTCGCAATCTCGTTCATTGATGGACGTTTTTCACGGTCTCTCTTCAAACATCGATAAGCAATTGTTGCAAACGCCTTCAAAGAATCAGGATGTATTTCATCCTTTATATTACCATAAATAATTTCACTTAGTTTGTTTTGTTTGTAACTCTTCCTAACCATTTCCGTAAAAGATTGGGCCTTATGGTTGTTGCCAATACACAACCTGCCGCACAAAACTTCAAACAAGACTACCCCAAACGAGTAGACATCTGACTCTTTTGTTAGTAACCCCGACTCTATGTATACCGGGTCACAATACCCAAACGTGCCAACCGTATTAGATACAAGAAATGTGTATGGTTGGTTAGCAGGACCAAACTTGGATAAACCAAAATCTGCGATCTTCGCATTCCAATTTTCATCTAATAGAATGTTGGAGCTTTTAATATCGCGATGCAACACTCTTTGTTGAGTCCCAGCAGGATTATGAAGGTAAGCTAGACCTTGAGCTGCCCACATGCAAATCGTCAGTCGCCGATCCCACGTTAGATCAGAGCTATTGAGATATAAGTCAAGACTTTTTTTGGATGCATATTCGTAAACAAGGATCTTTTCGCCGCTGTCATCACAAAACCCTAAGAGAGATATGATATTTGGATGCTTGTAAAGAGAAAGCATAATGATCTCCTTCCAAAACTCAGGGTCTCCCTGCCCAAATGTACGATCTAAACGTTTTATAGCAACTATGGTATGCCCTTTCAAATGAACATGTAGTTCTCCCTTATATACTTTTCCAAATCCTCCTCTCCCGATGCAATTGCTTTCAGCAAAATTGTTGGTTGCTGATAATATAGCTTCTAGTTGTATTTTGAGGTGTTCGAACTTTTTTGCGATAGACAACATCTTGATGGAGGATAAAAATAGGAAACAAGACTAACCTTCAACGAGTTACAGGTGAACGGTTTGAAGGAGATGATATCAATATTTGTGAAGATGATATACAATGGTATATACACGTAGGTCTCTCTTTCTCACTCATAATTGACGACCTTGCATCAATAATTCCATTTTTCTTTTTGGCCTTTTCTAAGTTTGCTCCAGCTGTAAATCAATGACAAATGTGGTAGTGGTCCAAAATTATACAATTTCTTTTAATAATTTAATTTGCTGAATTTTACTTTATCTGGATAGAAAAGCGGACACTGAAATTAATTTTATATATATATATATATATATATATATATATATATATATATATATATATATATATATATATATATATATATATATATATATATATATATATATATATATATATATATATGGATAGGTTCAACATAGAACCAAAATATATCACCTAACCATAGAACCACGATCTTAACCATTTGATTAGATTCCTTCATCAAGGGTATCATGGTAAAATGTAAATACTAGAAACAACAACCTCCAATAAATACGTACAGTAAATAAATATTCATCAATGAATAAATGTTCATCAATGAACATATGTTCATCAATGAACAAACTTTCTACTGTATATTCATTCTTTGTAAATAAATATATGTTCATAAATAAACATATGTTCATCAATGAACAAATGTTCATCCATGAACATAAATCCATCTCGTTCTCTCTCTATATTCATATTCTATAATTGAACATTTGTTCATAAATGAACAAATGTTCATAAATGAACATATATACTCATTCACTATAAATAAACATATGTTCATAAATGAACAAAAATGGATGCGTAAAAAAACCAATATGCCCTTTATTGGATATGCCATATACCGGATATGATTCCCTGTAAACGGGTACAAGTTTTATGCACCCTTTAGAATCTAATCCACTGAAATAATGATCTAACGGTTAAAAGAGTGGTTCTATGGTTAGGTAATATATATTGGTTTTATGTTGAACCTATATATATATATATATATATATATATATATATATATATATATATATATATATATATATATATATATATATATATATATATATATATATATATATATATATATATATATATGATCGAGATCAAGAGAGAACCAAAAAAATCTTAGGAAACTATAAACTTTTTTTCTACACAATGTTTTTCAAAAAAATTGCATCCAATTTTTTTATTTAATGCGTCTAGAGATTTTTAAAAAAATTCAAAAAATGCATATTTTTTATATTTATATGCATATGCATATAAAATTCACATGTATATGCATATGCATATATATAAACATTTTTTTTCAAAGTTTTTTTTTTCAAAGTGACGGTTTCACACCGTCTAAGTTATTTAAAAAAAATCAAAATAATCATTTTTTTCATATCCATATTTTATGCATATGCATATGCATATGTATATGCATATGCATATTTTATGCCAAAAATTTTTTATATCCTACGAATAGAAGATTTAAAAAAAATTAAAAAAAATCATTTTTTATATGCATATGCATATGAAAAAAATATAAACAAATTATTTCTTTTGAAATTTATTTTTTAAATATTCTAGTCGCAGGATATAAAAAATTATGGTATATTTTTTTTTGAAAAATATTGTGTAGAAAAAAAGTTCATAAAATGGGTTCTTAGGTTCCTTGGTTTTTTTAGGTTCTCAAATGAACATTTATATATATATATATATATATATATATATATATATATATATATATATATATATATATATATATATATATATATATATATATATATATATATATATATATAATAGAGAGATGAGAGAGAGAGGGAGACGAAAGGGCGGCAATTTCCGGCAGGATTTTGATTCGCGCCGACGGGTATTCCGATGGGTCTCTAGAGATTGGATTCAGAGGTCTTGACTTCAGGTGAACTAGAATTCCAAAGACACAACCACGTTTATATATATATATATATATATATATATATATATATATATATATATATATATATATATATATATATATATATATATATATATATATATATATATATATATATATATATATATACACATATAGTTAATATTAAATACATTTGGTAAGTATTGTGTGATTGTAGGACCAATTCTGGACCATTAGATTGAAAAAATCAAGGGCTTAGATGATAGTGGCATTTGTGTAATTAAAATGAAATACTTAAATAAAAATAATTAAAATAATCTGATTAAGGGTATAATGGGCATTTCAATATACCTACAAATAAGGAAGCGATATTTTTTTCGAATCAATCTTGAAGATCGAAACGAAAATGATGGAACGTGCTCGTAATTACGGTTCCTTTATTTTACGATTTCTGGGGAAGAATATCATCACTTGGGTACACAAAGAATGACTCACATTCTCAAAGAATGGGTATTTTGGGTTTTATATATTTGTCTGTTCTCGATATCAAATATGGTGTAACACACATTCTCAGAGAATGGTATATAAAGAATGACTCTCATTCTCAAAGAATGGAGTACACAAAGAGATGCAGCCACTTACGTTCAACTGGGAATGACTCTCATTCTCAAAGAATGGGTCAAAAAATACACTCAATTCTCAAAGAATACATTATTATTTTCAGTTACGTACTTTTGTTTTGGAATAACACATAACTCATTCTCAAAGCATGCACTTTATTCTTGCCATAACACACACTATTCTCTGAGAATATTTTGTAGAAGAAAGAAGATGTGCACTATTCTCAGAGAATACTCTTTATTTTGGTTTTCTAATTCTCCAGAATAAAGATGTGGACTATTTTCAGAGAATCCCATTTTTTTCCAAGCGAAACCTTTGTCGACATCCCGATTTTACTCCGCCTCCGTCTCCCACAACAGATCGACGTATGCGTGTGCGTGTTTGCGATTGCATATAATTTTTGAATTCCGGTCATGGTGTGCGTGTTTTCGATTGCACCACCTCCGTCTCTTCGATGATTGTGAAAGGTTTTCTGCAAATCTATGAACTAAAACCCTAAGTTCACATGCAACCTAGATTGGATCTATGTTGTCTAACTTTGAACATATAATAATTGGTAAAGGCCAAACAAAAATTACTAAAAGAAATAATAAAGAAAAACTAACATTTTAGTTGTTTCTTGCAAGCTAAGCAACGCAAATGCCCTGCCTCGAATGGAGTCACACCCAGAAGCTAGGAAACTCGAAAAAACCAGAGAGAAGGAGAAAAACCCTTAAAATTTCGTGGTCCTTATGGGGTAATGGGGCTCCCTATTTATAGCCTCAAGGGTTTAACAGATAAGCCTTACAGATAAGCCTTATTCGAATTCAAACCGGATAAACCTTTTATCTTTAAATTCAAACCCTTATTTATATATATATATATATATATATATATATATATATATATATATATATATATATATATATATATATATATATATATATATATATATATATATATATATATATATATAAAATTCGAAAATTATAGATATAAATATCCTAATTTTCGTTCTCCATATATATACTATAATTATCTATTGCTCAACTATTGAACAATTACAAATCACCCCTACACCTTTAATTAATTCAATTAATCACCAAATTAATTCCAATTAATTCCAGATTAATTTCTAATTAATTAATATAGTTTCTAATTAATATATTATCACCATAATATATTAATAAACTATTTATTTTATTCTATTAATTTATTAATCACATAATAAATCAACCTTTCTCTCTCCCGGTTTTTCTGTTCAACCTCTAGCTATGAGGGCAACCCAAATGGACTTTGCCACTATCAATTAGGTAAATACAAATTATTAGTCATGGCTTAGACACCTAATCCAACAGTCTCCCACTTGGATAAGTCTATGACTATAATTTCCAGTTAACCTTCTAATTGACAAGCAAATTGTAGCTTCGTAGAAACTGCTGCCGAACTCTAATCTAGTCAATTCTGTCCATAGATAAGTGATCATATGATCCTTCGTCCAACAAGATATTTTCAGACACGAGACATGGATTGAGATCAATCTCTGTCCGACACTTTGTTTCCCGATTTCCGATTCTGCTTATGACTATGGGACTTCTAATTGAACACATCAATTTAGTCCAGGCTGGCCAGCACTTTAGTCAACTTCAAAATCATCGAGAGGCCTACAGATATCTGTTTCCCGTCAGGGTCAAGGGACGAATAAGCTTCGAATCATATGCTTATATCTTTTACCAGACAAATTACTAACAACAGCATGTTTTATAACATCGAGTTACCGATGCGTTTTCATACTATCAATGAACAACCGCCTCGTAAATTATAACTCATATCTCTCCACTTCAAGATCATAAGATATTATCGTCTCAACATTGCTCGTGATGTAATCCATGAAGCAATCTATTGAGCGTGGGTTTATCCAATACACAAATCTCCATTTCCAAGTACTCATGAACGTTGCAGCAATCTTATTGCAATGTCTAACTCATTAGACAATCTACAAACCAATTCATGACAGTCTTCCTTCATACTTACTCCCTAAACGTATGAGCGACTATGGATATTTGAATAATCCAATTATTCAGGAAGTAAAATATGCGAAAGCGAAACATATAATCTGACTGGTAGCTACTCCTGCTTATTACCAAGTCTCCACGAGGTAATCACCAAGTCGGATTTATCATAACTATTATCGGTTTCTTATTCTCTGTTAAACTTTCAATTCAAACCTTTTATATCTATGTCTATTTTAACTAAATGACCTATTTCACTCTTTCTATGTATCCAAGTGTCTAACACTTATACACTTTATTGCAGATAATCCAATCGGATACTCTTCTGATGATATCTCAATTTGTCATTCTGTCTATTTCTCTCACAACTCCATTCTGGTGATGTGTACCGTAACAGCCCATGTTTCTTGGGGTCTTTAGTCTGCATGACTGCACCCTAAGACTATTTCAAGGTATCGTGATGTGCCGGTGAACCACACACGCTCCATCAGAATGCCAACGGAACTCTTTAACCATGAAGTCCTACAGCACTACGTCCTGTTGTAAACAATTACTGATTTGAAACTCCTTTCAAATCATTCACCCTAATCGTTTCCCAATGATTTCTCACATGTGTTCAAAATCCATTTAGTACTCTCAGCCATGTCATATCCTGAATCCAACTTACTATGCTCTAAGCATCAAGTCATCAGGATACATTCATAACACTTCCGATTGGTCCAAGAGGCTCGTGGAACCTGATGTATTCTCATTCCAAACCCTTTTGAAATCCAAAGATTACCAATAATCCTTGTGTCATGACTTCCGGAAATCATTTCCTTTCGGAGACTCTTTCTTATACATCTTGAATCTCATCAAGATCATATTTTTCAATGGCTAGGTCTATACTGTCAGTTTCATCTATCCGATAGATGTCCGTGAACTACGTGAGTATGTTGTACCTTCTTTATTTCTTTCATGCCAAGTCATCACACTTTGCAATGATAGGAAACTCCTTTCCCTGGGTTATGTATCTTGAATCTCATCAAGATCATATCGGCAGAATTTCGATCTATCTAATAGATGTTCACAACTACCTAAGTATGTTGTATCTCTTAAAGTTTTTCATAGCGAACCGTTTCTTAACACCAAGTCATTACACTTTGTAATGATAAGAGACGTTTCCTATAACCCACATACAGTTATAGCAGATAACAACGATACTCCCACTGGCTTTGACACGGTTATATAACTCTTTAGGACTATTCACAAAATCCAGAACTTTTGGCACATTTTGTGAAACCGAAATCCAAACCTTTCCGACATACTAAAGAATATCTTTCAGGCTATTCACAAAATCCAAACCTTTTGGTTTATTTTGAGAATCCGAATATCCTTTCTTGCGAGATGCCCATGGGACGAATCCCAGGGCCATGTACCTTTTGTAATGGCATGCTCTATGTGAGTCCCTATTAGTGTGCCGGTAAATCACACACGCTCCACTAACGACTCACACTATGCCACGCAGAATCCTCTCGGATTGGCTCTTCTATTGACAGTGCCTCTCTCAAAATCAATTGCTTGACCCCAAGTGATGACTCATTCAACCAAATATTCTGTAAAAACATTTCTATGTTCCCTTCTTTTGATGATTCAATTACTCTCATTGGTTCCTAGACCAGTTGTAAAATCAATCAAACTGTCACATAGACTGTGTCTCGCGCTAAGGTTCTCTTATTTGGCAGCAACCGGGCTCACCAATGCTTCCTAGTAGTCGGATTACTTAACTGTACCATATTTAGTGTTTTACAACTAATCGGTATGTCACCCAGATCATATCTCCTTATGACGGTGACCAAAACTACATGTCAAGCGAAGAGAGGGTATGCCAGGTTTAATAGGAATCCTATTCCTGGTCAAGGCCCAGTGGTGACTAAAGGTTCTTTCACTTGGCTAATCCTTGAACTCCTTCAGGATTATTCTTACTCCCACTGTTTCCTTAGAACATGAGCTCTTTCTAAAAAGACTCTTCTTTCAAAGGATAACCGGGATGGCCAATGAAACGACATCGCTGATCAGTTTCAGGCTTGTAATGAGATTCAGACGAATGCTACATGACCCTGGACTTTCTATGTACTAGCGGGCCGATCCCAGCTTTACATTTCAGACTGTGTCGGCATAACCTACTTAGTCTAAGATATGGTCGGAATATGGTTTCTACGGTCTGACTGGTTGAATATTTAATTCATTGAAAATACTAATCGGAAATGTATCTTATGCATCGAGGATCAAAACTGTTTCGATCAATGCTCCATCGTCTTCCCTAAGACACATTATAACCATTAATGTTCTTGGAAGAGGATAAACTGTGAAACATTTTCTCAGTCTATGTTGTCACTCAGGTTCTGTTGATCTTATGCTTCCTTTGAAATCCTTGAACACTTCAAGGTTCCAATCAATCGCTTATTTCGATAAGTGAAGCCCTATTTGTCAAACTATTTGGCAATTATCATGAAGTATAACTAATCGTGTTCTGTTCGAAGATTTGAGCAATACATAGTAACTTATGTGTCTGTTGCTCAAAATCTTAAGGTCTTTTACATATATATGTAGATTTATGACTTTGTTAATATTGTTCAAGACATGCAATCATCACCTGAATCCAAGTCAATTGATTCTAAAATCATATCCATTGGATCTTTGGGTGATGCATTTCATGCAACAACTGGTTTTATTGAGAACTCAATTCATCATGTGACTATAAGTCAAATGATTCCAAAGTCCTGTCCAACTGGACCTTTGGTTGAAGTGATTCTCATAAAATTCACTTTAACAATCATAGGGAACACAATTCATAAATCCAATCCCATTGGATGTATCAACATTCAAGTTATTACCATTTACGTCATTAACACATTCACATAACATTTCGAGGACAATTAAAACAATCATGTTTTAAAAGAAAATATTTTATTAAACTAGAATTATCCTCAGAACAATGTACTATGCGAATCCATGTCATATGTATCTATAAACTAATAACAAGAACAAATATCTAGCCTAACTCCAAAAATGCACGACCTCCAGATCCAATCTGAATATGCTCCTGTGCGACCACATCCCGCATCCTACAGAGTCCGTGCATACAGAGCAAATGTGATAAACACATCCTGTATCAAGGAAATGAGGATCATGTATTCTGAGTTTTAAGATATTACTGAGTTTGCCAAACGGTTTGGTTTTGGAGCATTTTTCCAATCTTTTGGTGACTGTGTCCCACCTTATGGATTCCCAGTTTGAAACATCGAACAATCGGTCCAGACGATCTGGATCATTTCTTGATGCACCTTAATACTGGACTCAATCCTGAAGCAGCTGAATCAATGGAACTATGCTTCTCCATGAACGACTCATACAGAGTCGACATTGAATGCATTTCCACGATTGTGTTATCCGGTTACCCTTTCTGTTCATCTAGATGAACAGATCAGCGAGTCGAGCTAATGCTTAACTCCCGATCACAAAGGGAAACCAGTTTTATACTGTTCGCCTATGTATCCCTCAATTTCGGGAACACGCAAACTAGTGCTACTTCCTTCTAGCTTGCAACTTCAAGCTCTTTGAAGATCCTAGTTGGTTCCCTTCATTCAACCAGTTCTCGGAACCTTTCCTTAACCAGCTGCGCTAACTTATCTGACCCCAGGAATTCTAAATCCCTGCGGAACTCGGGTCAATGATTAATAGCATAAGACAACGAACTTCCTTGGACTTAATAGTCAAGGAGTCATGCTCATCACAAGCTGCTGTGTGATGCCATGTTTGGGAGCAGACACTCAGTCGGATATGGTTCGCCAGCAAAACTAAGAACTATTCTCTAATTGCAAAACCATATCACACAGTCAAGGCCAGTCAGCCTTACCATATTTAACAGGTGCTTTCTGAAGCTCTCAAAAATGGGTGAAGGAGGAGAATGACATTTTCTTCAGACATATATAAAATTTGAATTTATTAGTTTAATTAATCCTTTTAAATAATTACCCAATTTATTATTTAACAAGGCTAGGATCCAAAATACCCCAACTATGGTGTGAAGAGGGATGCCGTAATCACAACATATTCGTCATTAATGTAAGACCCGTATCCTGATTATAACATATACTTAAAATAAGAGTGTTAGGAATTATATGATTTTTGGTAGTTATAAAGCTAAGAAAAACTTTAGTTACAATTTCATATGAAAATCAGCATTTTGTGTCGTTTTTAGAAAATCATAATTAATTCTAGAAAAATCGTTTGGACCTCAAACCAGTGCACAAAGTTTACAAATTGAGTCTAGTACAATTACCAAAAATAATAGTAAGCTTGAAAATGACATTATCTATGGTAAAAAATGCAATCTTTACTGATTAGTTCGGAATTGACAAATTAGATAATCTGTTTACAAAAATTCATAATAAATCACAGAAAAATCGTATAAATACGTAAAATACATCCCTGGAAAGGTATTGAGATAAATTTCTGGAATATCAAATAAAAACGTGAATTTCATGGGTTTAAAGTCGGTTAAACCAGTCTTGAACAGACTGATTCTAAAAGGTATTAATTTCAACAAAGTTATATTATTAAAATCTTTTGTCAAAAGTGTCATGCCATTTTTTATTCTAGAATTCAAGTATAAATACCCCTCAAAACATCTCATAAACCACACAACTAAATCTCAATCCAATATATAGAGGTTTCTAAGCACTAGAGTGTAAGCAAGTGAGCGGAAGGAAGCTCAAAAGCCTAACGAAGGAGTTATAGATCTCGACGACCGGTCATAAGGTAACTACAAACCTTTCTATAGCTTAATTAGGTATTGTAAAATAGTTTTTGTTAAGAAGTAGAATATTTAATAAGTATAACATATCTAATATTATACTCATTTCTAACAATAGTAAACAAAAACCTTAAAATGTCGTTATTATAACAATTCGTAATTTCCGAAAATAATACAGATTGATTTACTTACGAGGACGGTGACTAGGCCGATTACTTGGGATCTGGTTGTTGGATTTTCCGAAAGGCTAAAATGCTGAAAGGATCCTGCCACCCCATCTAATCTTCTACCTGGCCGTTCTTTACTTGATAAATCATGGAGTATCATATTGGAATTATTGAAGGGTTTAGTGATGCGACTATAATATAGTTAAGGATTAAGAAATGATAGATTTCTTATTATGTTAACAGTTAAAGTTGAAGGAAATACAAAGCCAAGAAAGATAAGCGATATAGTCAACTATAATCAGGTGAGTCTTCTCACTATACTATAGGTGATATTGCATGCGTAGGAAGGAAGATATGTTAGACTAAGGTGATCTTACCTGTTATGATAATTGTATGAATTATTGCTATGATAATGATTGTTTGTGGACGGAACGGGATAGCCCGCGAGCCAATAGGCGGAACGGGAATAGCCTGCGAGTCATTAGATGGAACGGGAAAAGCCTGCGAGCGATAAGACAGAACGGGAACTGCCCGTGAGTCTTCAGGCGGAACAGGGATAGCCCGTGAGTCTCACATACATACGAATGGTTATTGTGTGTTGTATGTTATGTGATGGATCGTATGGTATTTTGAGGAACTCACTAAGCTCCGTGCTTACCATTTCCCTATATAAACTACTGTTTCAGGTACATCAGGTACCATGGATGGCAAGGCGTGACGTGTATACACTGTGCTGCTTCATTGGAGGACTGTTTTTGAATGGATGTTCCGCTATGTTGTGATTTCATTAACTTTTGTTAATCCTGGGATGTTTTCATTAAACTTATAAGTTATGGAATTTTGTCAAAATTAATTAAGTGGCTTTTCTTATATTGAAGTATCCGTTTAATTTTTTTTTATTTTTACCCTAAAATTTTGGGATGTTACAAGTTGGTATCAGAGCACAGCTTGAGAGAATCAGGCTCACTTAGTGAGTTCTGGACTCAAGTTGAGGCTTAAGAGTTTTCTTAAAACATTTTTACGAAAGAAAGATGTTTTATAAAGGGTGAACTGAAGACACAGTGTGTACCGCCAGCCAATGCCAGTATGAGAAAAGGGTTAAGTATTTAATATTGTGGATGTTAAAAAAAAACATATGATATATGTTTGCTGAAATGCCTGGTAGAGATCACACATTGTTGTATTATTATCTGCTATTTGCTAATAGAACTGTATGCTAGTGCCGATAGGTTGCTTAGAGATTTCCACTAAGTTGTATACAATATGGACTGAATAGTCATAGAATGTGTGAGTTGACCTTATTGCATGTTCCTTGTTTGGTTGTTGCCTTAGGGAAGATTCTCTTATTTGAAAGATTGTTTAGTTCGATATTGTATACAACTACGTTCGCGAAACAATCTGTCATCACTGGAGGAAGTTCCGTCTTAGTTAGAATAGCAGGGTGGGGGTGGGATTCCAAGTATTCCTAGAAGGGTTGACATATGGGGAATTGGATATTTCGAGACAGGTCTTGGAACGAACATGGATAGGTGTGGATGGTAGTAGTAGAGCTCCTACTATCGAAAGCACAGGATCTGCGTTTGAGTCAGGAGTTCGTCACGAAGGATCCAAGGAGCTGAGTATGTGAGTGTCTAGCATAGTTGACCTAAATGCTAGTGTAATATGGTAAACCTTTATCTATTCGATTGTTGAATGTTGATTGTGAGGTTCAATAGGAACAATTAAGATGTGATCATACCAGTTTGGTTGGACCGATCATGCTTAAGTTGATTACTGAGCTTAAAGACTGTTGAAAGGGAGAATGTCAAAGTGCTATTGTGGTAGCTATTTTTCATGCAACTAATGGGCGCACAAGTTAGACAGGGACTAGAGGATGCAAGGGTGAGTTTTCCAACTCACGGTCAAAAAGGTGCAAGCGGTGCCTGAGATGATAGCGGGTATTTTTGAGTCAACTCTGTACATGCCACATGCCTAGTTCTGTGTAATAGTGGGGCTACCTACCCTTGTATTGATCTTGCTTGAGTGATTGATGAGGTCGTGTGGGTTGAGAGTCTGGATCACTCGCTCGTGATTGAGGTAACTGACGATAGAGGTATTGACTAGGGTCGCAAGCGGATGAGTAACCTATGGTGGTTGATGTAAACGTCTTTACATTATCGAAACATGTTTATTGAGATGGTGTTTGCCCCTGATGCAAGTTGTTGGCTGAGCAGAGTGGGCTTGGTTTTTGTTCGAGAGTAAGGGCTCGTAAAAAAAATTATAAATCGAATAAACAGACTTAGACTTTAGTCCAAGTGGGGGAGGAATACAAAATTAAGGGAACAACATGAATATTATATTGAATCGATGAAATTATTAAAATTATAGTAACATGTCAATATATTTAATTCATTACTACAACTTTATATTAATACATTAAGAAAAGTTTACAGAACTACTAACATAAACCGGGGAATCGGAAAGAAGCGAGAAAAGATCTTCTACACTCCAATCTTTATCATCATTAGGTTGACTTGTACCTTCTTGAAGATTTGGAAGGGGTATGCTTTCAGTTATTGGAGGAGGAGCTCCAAGGTATGGGGTCTCGATAGGGTTGGAATCTGTAACCCCATGATTAGGGGCTAAATATTGACTCATTTGGGGCGTGTGTAAGTAGGGCAGTGATGAGGAAGGGATCTAATTCGGAACCAGTTGGGGGTAGCTATAAGAAGGAGGAAACCAGGCTAGGTCACCTACAAAGCCTCAAAAATTCTCCTCACTTGAAGACTCGAGTAAACCAGGGTTAATACTACTCATACCAGAATTAGATGGCGGAGATTGCTGCTGTGTATGAGTTCTTGATGAAGTTTCCCCCTTTTCCTGAATTTTTCTTTTCCTAAATTCAACCTTATGAGCAGCTTGTATTAGCTTCTTTGTGCCGTCTGTTAAACCCGATTGTGACCCTTCAATTATCGCTTCTTTTTCTTTTTTTAGGTTGGGTATTAAATCTCCCGATAATTCTGTTGCCTCAATAAATTCATTACCAAATTCCTGTGGCACAAATAACTTTAGTAATTTCAACCTTATGATATAAAGGAATTAAAAAAATGTAGTTCTTTACCTCAGCACGATCAATAAGGGTTTGCAAACTCGTAAGTTGTCGTTGGGGCCAATGATTGATACCTAATTCTCTACAACATTTTTTTAATTGTGTCGTTCCAATGTTGAGTTCCTTCGCAGCATTCTCAATTGGTTCGTTAAAGTGTTCATCTATTATTTCCTTACTTAATAAATGTCTGAAACCTCTTCCACTGCCACCTGCTATGTTTTCTGAACTAGAAGGTTCAAATCCAATTGTATTGTTATCATTCTGGATCATTTGAACATGATCCTGATTTTTGACCCAAAGATGGACATTGATTCATCAAAATTAGTGACCTCTATCGGTAATAATTGTTGGTTTTCAACTAAAATCTCAGGATTCTGAAATCCTTCTAGATGCCTTTGAATCAACCGAAGATGATCTTGATATTGAAAACCAACCCCAAACTCGGGATTCAATTCAATATTTATGTTATGAGTCCTCTGTAATTGATTCTCATCCTGAATACCATCCATGAATTCTTGATTCATGGGGACAAACTCACTGCTTGTTGGGTGCACGTCCATGAATGGATTGTACTCAGTTAGACCATCCATAAATAGGTCTACAAATAACACATGTCAAATGATAAAACAAAATAGAATACTTATAAATGAATCATTCAAAAGAATTTAACCTGGTAGAAGGCATGGAGTCTGATCAAGTGCAAAGTCAGATGCATGCACCAGATCATCCGAGTTAATGTTCAACTCGGGAAAAATTTCCGGCTCATCGTGGAGATGCTCTATTGGTGGTATATCTGGAAGACTGTACCATAATTCAAAATCAAACAAAACATTAGAAAGGTAATCGAAGTATGGATGATATATGTCTAGAATGTTAGAGTCACCAAACTCTATTAAGAATGCTTGGTTTGAAGTACCCTCTCCCTGCGGAAAACCAGGTCCAGGGTTCGACAGATCGCCCATTGAAGATCTGTTTTCCAAGACTCGACTTTAAATATGAGTTCGTTTACGAACAAACTAGTGATAAGAGAGGATGAGACTGAAAATGAATGATACTACATACATGTATATATAGTATCTTGCAGCTAGAACTGAAAGGACACACGGAACTGAAAGGACACCTCACGTTTTAATTACCGAAATTCAAACTAACTACAGTAGATGCGACTTTTCACTACCCCAAGTGACATTTTTTCAAAATTCCCTGCTTGACTCTGGTGAGAACGAGATAATAAAGAGACTTTTGAAATAAAACAAAATTTTATGTCTCCATATAATGGAAATAGTTTAAAAAGTGTTCAGTACTCCAAAAAAAAAAACTTACAAAAGATGATGTAAATTTTATATTTCGGTGAAACACAAAAATTTGAAGATTCTACAAAAATAGACTTATTTAGCCAAAAAGTATTTAAAAGAAATGTTGAATTGAGGCAAATGTGTGTTGAAATATGACGAATTCATATAAATACGAAATAGTGTTAAAATTAGGTGTTGCAAGTTAACTAGGTTAACTATGTATATAGGTAGATTAGAAAGTACTAAATATGTACTGTAGATAGTAGCCGGTCAAGTCGATGTGTGTGACTGTGAGAAACAGTTAGAGTTTTTTTGTACATCTAGAGTAATTAGAAGAAACGAAGTATGGAGTGAATGAGAATAATAGGACCTTAAGCATTATTACTGAGGTATGTGAATGTTGAAAGGGAAAGATAATTAAATCTTGTAAAGTTTCGGCAATAAGACGAGGAGGATTTTTGAAGGACACAAGGACTCGATGGGAAATACATAAAGGCGTTCGAGAATGCGGATTTCGGGACGAAATCCAAATAAGTGGGGGAGACTTGTAAGACCCGTATCCTGATTATAACATATACTTAAAATAAGAGTGTTAGGAATTATATGATTTTTGGTAGTTATAAAGCTAAGAAAAACTTTAGTTACAATTTCATATGAAAATCAGCATTTTGTGTCGTTTTTAGAAAAATCATAATTAATTCTAGAAAAATCGTTTGGACCTCAAACCAGTGCAAAACGTTTACAAATTGAGTCTAGTACAATTACCAAAAATAATAGTAAGCTTGAAAATGACATTATCTATGGTAAAAAATGCAATCTTTATAGATTAGTTCGGAATTGACAAATTAGATAGTCTGTTTTCAAAAATTCATAATAAATCACAGAAATATCGTATAAATACGTAAAATACATCCCTGGAAAGGTATTGAGATAAATTTCTGGAATATCAAATAAAAACGTGAATTTCATGGGTTTAAAGTCGGCTAAACCAGTCTTGAACAGACTGATTCTAGAAGGTATTAATTTCAACAAAGTTATATTATTAAAATCTTGTCAAAAGTGTCATGCCATTTTTTATTCTAGAATTCAAGTATAAATACCCCTCAAAACATCTCATAAACCACAAAACTAAATCTCAATCCAATATATAGAGGTTTCTAAGCACTAGAGTGTAAGCAAGTGAGCGGAAGGAAGCTCAAAAGCCTAACGAAGGAGTTATAGATCTCGACGACCGGTCATAAGGTAACTACAAACCTTTCTATAGCTTAATTAGGTATTGTAAAATAGTTTTTGTTAAGAAGTAGAATATTTAATAAGTATAACATATCTAATATTATACTCATTTCTAACAATAGTAAACAAAAACCTTAAAATGTCGTTATTATAACAATTCGTAATTTCCGAAAATAATACCGATTGATTTACTTACGAGGACGGTGACTAGGCCGATTACTTGGGATCTGGTTGTTGGATTTTCCGAAAGGCTAAAATACTGAAAGGATCCTGCCACCCCATCTAATCTTCTACCTGGCCGTTCTTTACTTGATAAATCATGGAGTATCATATTGGAATTATTGAAGGGTTTAGTGATGCGACTATAATATAGTTAAGGATTAAGAAATGATAGATTTCTTATTATGTTAACAGTTAAAGTTGAAGGAAATACAAAGCCAAGAAAGATAAACGATATAGTCAACTATAATCAGGTGAGTCTTCTCACTATACTATAGGTGATATTGCATGCGTAGGAAGGAAGATATGTTAGACTAAGGTGATCTTACCTGTTATGATAATTGTATGAATTATTGCTATGATAATGATTGTTTGTGGACGGAACGGGATAGCCCGCGAGCCAATAGGCGGAACGGGAATAGCCTGCGAGTCATTAGACGGAACGGGAAAAGCCTGCGAGCGATAAGACAGAACGGGAACTGTCCGTGAGTCTTCAGGCGGAACAGGGATAGCCCGTGAGTCTCACAGACATATGAATGGTTATTGTGTGTTGTATGTTATGTGATGGATCGTATGGTATTTTGAGGAACTCACTAAGCTCCGTGCTTACCCTTTCCCTATATAAACTACTGTTTCAGGTACATCAGGTACCATGGATGGCAAGACGTGACGTGTATACACTGTGCTGCTTCATTGGAGGACTGTTTTTGAATGGATGTTCCGCTATGTTGTGATTTCATTAACTTTTGTTAATCCTGGGATGTTTTCATTAAACTTATAAGTTATGGAATTTTGTCAAAATTAATTAAGTGGCTTTTCTTATATTGAAGTATCCGTTTAATTTTTTTTTATTTTTACCCTAAAATTTTGGGATGTTACAATTAAGGTAGATAAACACTTATCAACTTCATCTAATGAACTTCCTAGATCAGTTGAGATTCATTGAACTTTTCAATGGCATGTTTAATCTGGGATGTGCTCCACTGTTTGTGACTGGGATGCCGAGGATCACAAACTGGATGTGAATAACCATGCAAATTAGCTTGGTACTCTCGGGTTAATCACCATCTCTAATTGATGTGCCGGTAAACCACACACGCTCCATCAACAATTATAACACCCGGGAAACCCATTGCAACTATTTATGAACCCCTATTGGTGTGCCGGTAAACCACACACGCTCCACCAATGTTTCATAAAGTGCAATGTGCAATTTCATGGATTAGCACCAATTCACATTTTTCCTAAAGTAACTAGATTTGGGTTTTTATTAAGCTGTTCCAGTACTTTGAATAATATCATTATACTTTTAATGAGATTAAGTTGGTCCTATCAAACCCGTTCGGCTAACGACCCTCCACTGATCAGGCAAGCGGTGGGTGAGAGTGGACACCCATTAGACTACCATTTTATAGGCAGTCCCCTTATACCCACTTTATAGATCAGTTTCGTGAATGAGGCCTACTATTGATTTGACTAACCATTTAAATCTTATACATATAATATTAACATTTAATTATAATATATATAAGATGAATTTTAAACCCTTTAAAATGTTTTGGTTTATCTTTTAATTTATTGAAATTTAAACTATTAAATTTAAAATTAAATTAAACCTTTTAAAAATCGATTTAATTATCCTTTAATTAACCAATTAATTAAATTAATTAAATTTTGATATTTTAAACCTTTTAAAATGTTTTGGGATTTATCTTTTAATTTTTTCTAAATTTAAGGCTATTAAATTTAAATTAAATTAAATCCTTAGTTATCTTTTAATTAAACAATTAATTAAATTAATTAAATTAAGATAAGTATCACAAATTAATCAAATTAATTTAAACCTATCTTAAACCCCATAATTATCGAAATTAACAAATAATAGGTTTAAGGTTATCCATTTAAATAATTAAAGTTACCAAAAATAGAAAGCATTCTAAAACCTATTGTTAAAATCGCCAAACAAGGAGGGGAGGGGCTAGGGTTTTCAAAACCTAACCCTAAATTGATTTCAGCCCCATTAGGGTTTAGAAGCTATAAACCCTAATTTTTAGGAAAACAATTACAGCAGTTCAACAAGAAAACAACCAAAAAGCTTTGATACTGTGACAATTGTAAATTTTTGTCAACGAAAGTCAACTGTAGCCGAACGAAGTAATTTTTCCATAATTTTACGATGTATTATTAGATATTATAATACTACGAACGCTATTCAAAATATTTATCGAGTAAACGCCGAAAATACGGATATTAAACTACTATAGCGTAAAAATTCGATAATCGTACAATTGTTATTTTGAGAATAATAATATTCATAAAATGATGTATTCGTAAATACGAACCTGTGGATATATAGAACGTCGAAAACGGAGTTCGTATGTGAAAGTTACAACAGTTAAACCGCTGTGAACGGATAAATGTACACAGGGTTTGGACCTAAAATACAAAATGTGGTGCCTTAAACATCAAATATGAAATAACAAATCATATATTATGGAACGTAATACTATCTAGTATTTAATTTCAAAGCCAAATACAATTTTCGGTAAAATGCCGAAAATCGCGAAATCGAAAGAATAGTGCGCTTAAACGCGTATTTCAACGTCTAACGAGTTATAATTCAATCAAAATAATTGTTTGCAATGTTTTTATACAAAATATTTATTTAGAACTTCGTTTCGTCAAAAACTCATAAAATTTCACTAAAACGTCTTACGATTTTACAAAAATCACATATTTATATAAGTAGATTGCCATTTTTATAAAAACTAACCCACCCTACCCCCAACCCTACCCCCCATCAGCTGAAATCTCCCCATCACACCATGATCTTGGAGAGTACTATTCCATATCTAGGCATGAAGGCTAGAGTTGATTTCTTTTATTAAACAAATAAACACAAAATCTTTAAAAATCTAATAAAAGGCTTGGAAATTACTCATTTGAACACAACTTCATCCAACACTTCTCCCTCTCTCTCTCAAGATCTGATCATCTTCATCACTCTCTCCCTCTCATATCTCCACCCACCACCACAAGTCACCATAAACCACCTCAAACCACCACCATTTCAAGTGTAATTCACTCCTCTTTGGTAAGATACTTTTCTTTAGTGATTTTAAACCTTATTACACCACTTTTATCTCATTTACACACACTAACATCTACGTAAACCCGTTGGATAATAGCTTTGTCCAAGGGTCATTCGAGCTCCGAAGCTTAGATCTTGTCTTCTACCGTAAATCTCGCAAGAACAACCTTATTTTTAAGTAAAGCACGCATCAAGGGTGAGTTCATACCCCTCATTTTCATCTTTTCTAAACTTTTAGGGGGAGAATACAAGTTTACATGTTAAAAATGATGATTTACACAAGTTTATAAAACTAGTAGTTGTGTAAAAACGTTTTGTGACATGAAATATGGTTAGATCTATGTATTACGAACATTATGATGTATTATGTTTGTGTAAAAGTTACAAAAGTATAAATAAGTTGTGTAAAAATACTAGATCTTTAATATAAACGTCATAAAAACGAAAACTAGTAAAAACTACGTTTTTGTAACCGGAAACACTATTCTCTAACAAAAATGGTTATAACCAAGTTATTACACCATTTTTGTGGGAAATATCTTAAAAGATGTTATTTATAATCATCTAAATAAGTTATTTCGTTATTGTTCATAAAAATATGATTATTACAACGGTATACTAAAAATAGACTATTATAGGAATAGTATGTTTTTGTGACCGGAAATACGACTTTTCTAGTGATTTATAAAAAGCACGTCAATTTGACGTGATAACAACCATTTAGACTTATAACGTCCTAATAAACTTGGGAAATGATATTTTTACAACGAAGTTGGTATTTTAAACAAAAATGACTATATTCAAAACAATGTGTATGAAAAATGACCATTTGGAAAGATTACCATCATTTTGACAAAATGACAAGATTTAAAATGTTGCCATCACTTATGTAAGATGAATAAAACAAATTTCTTGTCATGACATGTTGATAAACTTTAAATCTATCGTATTAGTATATTTAGTGCCTTAGATGTAAGAAATTATACTTTTCAACTCATTGACATCTTTTAGGCTTAAATACGTTAACACAACGAAAACATTTATATAAATTATAATGGGTATAATTTATGGAACGAACGACAAAGATACGACAGAAATACTAAAGACAATTATATAAATATATAATTATTACATACTATAATTATCATAGACAATTTGATAATTACAAACGTAAAGGAGTTTTCAGTATATTTACATACTATAATTATCATGGTCATTTTGATAATTACGAATACAAATGAGTTTTCACTACATTTACAAGCAAGGTTTTACACTATAATTATCATGAGTATATTTTGATAATTACAAATACAAAAGGGTTTTCATTTTAGTACGAACTAGGATAAAACATCACGTTGGGTGGTTATGTGAGACATTTCTTCACAGTACTGAAAGATGTACACACTAAGTCCTGGATTATAACCTTAATCATTCATGAGCGAGATAGTTGTGTATAGATCTATACGGGATTGACAATCCCGCACCTAAGCTGCTAGCTACAGCTAGACCGGCAGGTCTGGGGTGACAAATGTCTTAACATTACGACGCCTGAAGAACGTCGTGGCAGGCCTACATACTAGTCACAGCAAGGTTATAATAACTCACATGAACGACAACGAATATCCTTAGTTTAGGGAAAAACATCTTCAAATGGTTTTATGTAAATATAAAACTACATGTTGCTCTACACAAAATATAAGTATGGTTTTTACTTATACATACGGGTTTATGGGATTAAAACCAAATTTTATCAAGATACAAATATAAGTACGGTTTTACTTATACAAACGAGTTTTATGGTATTAAAACTACATTCTAACAAGTTAAAAATATAAGTATGGTTTACTTATACACACTGGTTTTATGGAAATTAAAACTACAATTCAGTAAGATACAAATAAAAGTACGATTTTACCTACGTAAAGGTTTTACGGAATTATATCTACAATTAATCTACGAATAAACATGTATTTACATGGTTTTGTACAAGAATAAGACTATGTAATACTATTTTCAAGTATAGAACACTTATACATTTTCGGTCTTTGGGTTTTTAAAACTACGACTCATTTATAAGAAAATATTGGATTTTCTGGTTTCAAACACTATCTCTTTACAAGGAAAAACGACTATGGATTTTCTCATACAAAAATCTTATGAACTCACCAACGTAATGTTGACACTCTTTCAAACTACTTGTCTTCTCAGGTAACAATTAGTCAGGTCCGACTAACCTTTTGGAATGGGACGCGAAGCCGTCTCTTTTACTTATTTCGTTATCATACTGTAATTGGGTTGAAACAATACCGTTTGAACAATGCAACTTTCCAATTATAATGTATGATGGTTGTTTATCTACTTATGTTTCAATGTATGCAATGGTTGTGATACTATGTCCCGTTCCGCCCTCAGACGATTCCGCCATCGTGGTTTGGGGGTATGACAGATTGGTATCAGAGAATTGTTTAGAGTGAACTAAGTATATCAATCCATTTAAGATATACAACTATAAATACAATGGGACTAAAACTCTCTAAAACGTTTCGTACCTGTATACTTTTAAAATACAATGATATTTATATAAAAGTATACGCATACAAACAAAGATAGTATCACAATACAACAATACAAGAACATTAGAGTTTAAGTTGAACATTATGTTTAGACTTAGTATAATATATTATCAAACCATGGGGAAACGTAGCCTGATCAACTACGTTTGACTAGGGTTTGACCGACATATAACTAAGTGTGAACATAATGAGCAATGGAGTAAAAACTCGAGAATCCCACAACACTTAGTAACCACGTCAACACTTAACATAAATACTTTTGATGGTATTAGTTATTATTAAGAGACACTAATGACAATTCTAAGTCGACACCAATATCATTATTATCCCGATTACCTCTTTATCGTCTGCGTACCTGAGTTACGACTAAGAAAACAGTTCTAATGCCGACAAGGGAGACGACGGGAGCTTCACGTTAAGGGACAGTTGAGTCGCCATGAGTAGTCACGACTTGAAAACCATTAGTGAGTACTCTCGATATGACTCACAAGGAGACATGGAAGTTTAACTCATAGTTGACCGATACGTGAGACTTTCCTTTTGCGCTACGATTTCAGCCTTAGGATTATTTCTATCTCGAGCTTAGGATTAAGCTAGGATATCTCTTGATTCTAAACCTCCCTTTTTAGGAATGCTTACCCAACCACCTTTACTTCGTATATCGTAATGCACAAACCCCTTCCATTATGTCAAAAATTACTAAGTTTTAGTTCAAGGCCCTCAGAATACACGAGTGATATTCTCAAGTGTACCATCATGTTATACTCTCCAAATTACTCACATGTTTCTAGAACAATCATCGACCTTACGCTGTTCATTCCCAGTTCAACTTCGCACTTCGTCGACACATGGAAATTCCTACGACTTTGAGTTATCTTTCGACTCATATCGCTTCATACATTCGTTTGAGATCTTCTAACATCATTGGTATTCTCATTATTAACAAGGATTAAATCACCTTACGCCACACGTCAGACCTATAGCTCAACCGCTGACTCTATAAAAAGTACAAAACTGCATTCACACCATGAAACGTTGTGCAAACAATTTGCTAGGTCCTCTATCTTGAGGAGAGAAAAGTCTTAAATGTTATGATTCTCTATCCTCCAAAGGATTGCCATCCTAGAATCACTAAGTTGAGATTGTACAAAATCTCAATGATGGATACTTTTACACCTTCCTTCAAAGTAGCATTCTACCCTTACAATATCAAATAGTTCCTAACTCCTAAACTCATTTTTTTACTCCTTGCAAGTTTACAATCGGTGTGACTTAAACAGTTGAATAATTCATCAAAATCAGTAACCAAAATAGTTCTATATGAGTTCCCTCATTGACGATTTATCATAAGAAATTTCTTCATTCTCTTGCTACCTCGTTTGGTTACCACGCGAGCATCTTCATTCACTCAGAGGTGTAACGCACTTTGATAACAGTGAAGTTACTTATCGTTCTAAACCCTTCTAACATCACCTAGATCATGTGGTTTAATCTATCATGATCTTTCACGACCCCCGTTACAGACAATGACTCCCTAAACATATTCTTTAAATATGGTTCTATTGTGGTGATAGTACTCGCAACAGAAATTGTGGCTCCAAGAATCCTCGATCATTTCATAACTTGTTTTGTAGACGATGCTTGAACAGTCTTAACATTTGAGACATGTCAAAACTTCGCTGCCTATCCTTAGTATGTACCTTTAAGAAATTTATCGAAACAGTTCCTGGAATCTCCCAAAGCGTAAAAAATGCCGTTTTTCATCATACAGGTGCCTGTAGAGAGATGATCTACTATGAATGCAAGTAGAAGGGACATACAGCTCGTTTTTGTAAGACTCTGGCACTGGGAAACCAATCAAGCGTCCAACTTGGGTATAAGTCACACTTGTTTTGGGTATGACGAAACCGAGCACTTCAAGAGAGACTACTCGAAGGCAAAGGGGTCTAGTCAGATGCGATCAAGGAAGGAAATCACTGAGATACCAGAAGTCTGTGACTTTCCTGATTTGTTTCTAGAAGACCTTCCAGGGATACCCCCCAACATGACACGTCGAGTTCAGAATCGACTTGATCCCGGGAGCTGTCGCCTAGCAAAGTCTCCATACAGACTAGCCCTAATAAAGATGTAGGAGATAGCTAGCCAACTACACGAACTACTAGAAAAAGGATCCATTAGACCGAGCTTCTCGCCTTGGGGAGCGCCGTTTTTATTTAGGAAAAAGAAGAATGGATCCTTTAGAATGTGTATTGACTATAGAGAACTGAACAAGTTGACTATCAAGAACAGATACCCATTTCCCAGAATCGATGACCTGTGCGACCAGTTACAGAGATCCAACTACTTTTCAAATACATTATTTAGGACTCAGTATGGCCACTGCGAAATTGGTCACGACACCTATTGGGTTGACCAATGCCCCGACGATGTTTCATGGACTGAATCCAGACACCAAAGTTTGGCGACTTCAGGGAGTTTGTCCTGGAAGAGACTCGCAAGACAAAGTATACTGATGGCCAAACATGAAAGCAGAGATTGCTACTTACATGGGCAAGTGTTTGACTTGTGCTATAGTCAAGGTAGAATATCAAAAGCCCTCGGGTTTACTACAACAACCAGAAATACCCGAGTAGAAGTGCGAGCGGATAACCATGGACTTCATAACTAAGTTACCCAAGGCAACTGGTGAGCTGGACACCATATGGGTAATTGTCGATAGGTTAACCAAGTCCGCACATTTCCTACCAATAAAAGAGACAGAAAAAATTGAGAAACTGAACAGGACGTACATCAAATTGACTGTACGATTGCATGGTGCGCCAATATCCATTATCTCATATAGAGATAGTCGAATTACGTCACGTTTTTGGAAATCATTGCAAAAGACCTTGGGTACCAGGCTCAACATGAGTATAGATAACCATCCACAACCGACGGGTAAAGCGAGAGAACAATCCAAACGCTGGAAGACATGTTGAGAGCTAGCGTGATAGACTTCGGTAAGTTGTGGGACACCCACTTGCCGCTCATTGAATTTTCATACAATAATAGTTATCACACAATCATTGAGGTTGCTCCATTTGAAGCTTTATACGGACGCAAGTGCAGATCCCCTCTGTGTTGGGCTGAGGTGGGTAATACTCAGTTAGCCAAAGGCCAAGTACCTAACAGCACTCTCACCGGTCCTGAGATCATACGAGAGACGACAGGGAAAATCGTTCAGATCCGTGAACGATTGAAAGCATCTCGTGACCGACAAAAGAACTAATCGGATAAACGACGCAAGCCCTTAGAAATCCAAGTTGGCGACCGTGTTTTATTGAAGGTCTCACCATGGAAGGGAATGATACGCTTGAGAGGCGTGGAAAACCGAATCCAAGGTACATCGGGCCATTCGAGATCCTTGCTAGGATCGGCCCGGTAGCCTACAGACCCCTACTACCACATGAGCTCAATAATGTACACCCCACACTTCCACGTGTCAAACCTAAAGACGTGTCTGTCCGATGAGACTCTCGTCATTCCGCTTGATGAAATTGAAGTAAACGAAAATCTCCACTTCGTTGAAGAACCGGTGGAGATCATGAATAGGGAAGTCAATAGGACGAAACAAAGCTGCATACTAATAGTAAAGGTCCGCTGTAGCGCCAAGCGTGAACCTGAATTTACTTGGGAACGTGAGGACCAAATGAAACCGAAATATCCACATCTCTAACCAAACCCTTGAGGATCTACTCAAGTGCTAAATTTCGGGACGAAATTCTTTCTAACGGGTAGATGATGTGACAATTGTAAACTTTAGTCAACGAAAGTCAACTGTAGTCGAACGAAGCGTACGTTAATCCTTATGTTGAAAAGTAATTTTTCCATAATTTTACGATGTATTATTAGATATTATAATACTACGTACGCTATTCAAAATATTTATTGAGTAAACGCCGAAAACACGGATATTAAACTACTATAGCGTAAAAATTCGATAATCGTACAATTATTATTTTGAGAATAATAATATTCATAAAACGATGTATTCGTAAATACGAACCTGTGGATATATAGAACGTCGAAAACGGAGTTCGTATGTGAAAGTTACAACAGTTAAACCGCTGTGAACGGATAAATGTACACATGGTTTGGACCTAAAATACAAAATGTGGTGCCTTAAACATCAAATATGAAATAACAAATCATATATTATGGAACGTAATACTATCTAGTATTTAATTTCAAAGCCAAATACAATTTTCGGTAAAATGCCGAAAATCGCGAAATCGGAAGAATAGTGCGCTTAAACGCGTATTTCAACGTCTAACGAGTTATAATTCAATCAAAATAAATGTTTGTTTTTATACAAAATATTTATTTAAAACTTCGTTTCGTCAAAAACTCATAAAATTTCACTAAAACGTCTTACGATTTTACAAAAATCACATATTTATATAAGTAGATTGCCATTTTTATAAAAACTAACCCACCCTACCCCCAACCCTACCCCCCATCAGCTGAAATCTCCCCATCACACCATGATCTTGGAGAGTACTATTCCATATCTAGGCATGAAGGCTAGAGTTGATTTCTTTTATTAAACAAATAAACACAAAATCTTTAAAAATCTAATAAAAGGCTTGGAAATTACTCATTTGAACACAACTTCATCCAACACTTCTCCCTCTCTCTCTCAAGATCTGATCATCTTCATCACTCTCTCCCTCTCATATCTCCACCCACCACCACAAGTCACCATAAACCACCTCAAACCACCACCATTTCAAGTGTAATTCACTCCTCTTTGGTAAGATACTTTTCTTTAGTGATTTTAAACCTTATTACACCACTTTTATCTCATTTACACACACTAACATCTACGTAAACCCGTTGGATAATAGCTTTGTCCAAGGGTCATTCGAGCTCCGAAGCTTAGATCTTGTCTTCTACCGTAAATCCCGCAAGAACAACCTTATTTTTAAGTAAAGCACGCATCAAGGGTGAGTTCATACCCCTCATTTTCATCTTTTCTAAACTTTTAGGGGGAGAATACAAGTTTACATGTTAAAAATGATGATTTACACAAGTTTATAAAACTAGTAGTTGTGTAAAAACGTTTTTGACATGAAATATGGTTAGATCTATGTATTACGAACATTATGATGTATTATGTTTGTGTAAAAGTTACAAAAGTATAAATAAGTTATGTAAAAATACTAGATCTTTAATATAAACGTCATAAAAACGAAAACTAGTAAAAACTACGTTTTTGTAACCGGAAACACTATTCTCTAACAAAAATGGTTATAACCAAGTTATTACACCATTTTTGTGGGAAATATCTTAAAAGATGTTATTTATAATCATCTAAATAAGTTATTTCGTTATTGTTCATAAAAATATGATTATTACAACGGTATACTAAAAATATACTATTATAGGAATAGTATGTTTTTGTGACCGGAAATACGACTTTTCTAGTGATTTATAAAAAGCACGTCAATTTGACGTGATAACAACCATTTAGACTTATAACGTCATAATAAACTTGGGAAATGATATTTTTACAACGAAGTTGGTATTTTAAACAAAAATGACTATATTCAAAATAATGTGTATGAAAAATGACCATTTGGAAAGATTACCATCATTTTGACAAAATGACAAGATTTAAAATGTTGCCATCACTTATGTAAGATGACTAAAACAAATTTCTTGCCATGACATGTTGATAAACTTTAAATCTATCGTATTAGTATATTTAGTGCCTTAGATGTAAGAAATTATACTTTTCAACTCATTGACATCTTTTAGGCTTAAATACGTTAACACAACGAAAACATTTATATAAATTATAATGGGTATAATTTATGGAACGAACGACAAAGATACGACAGAAATACTAAAGATAATTATATAAATATATAATTATTACATACTATAATTATCATAGACAATTTGATAATTACAAACGTAAAGGAGTTTTCAGTATATTTACATACTATAATTATCATGGACATTTTGATAATTACGAATACAAATGAGTTTTCACTACATTTACAAGCAAGGTTTTACACTATAATTATCATGAGTATATTTTGATAATTACAAATACAAAAGGGTTTTCATTTCAGTACGAACTAGGATAAAACATCACGTTGGGTGGTTATGTGAGACATTTCTTCACAGTACTGAAAGATGTACGCACTAAGTCCTGGATTATAACCTTAATCATTCATGAGCGAGATAGTTGTGTATAGATCTATACGGGACTGACAATCCCGCACCTAAGCTGCTAGCTACAGCTAGACCGGCAGGTCTGGGGTGACAAATGTCTTAACATTACGACGCCTGAAGAACATCGTGGCAGGCCTACATACTAGTCACAGCAAGGTTATAATAACTCACATGAACGACAACGAATATCCTTAGTTTGGGGAAAAACATCTTCAAATGGTTTTATGTAAATATAAAACTACATGTTGCTCTACACAAAATATAAGTATCGTTTTTACTTATACATACGGGTTTATGGGATTAAAACCACATTTTATCAAGATACAAATATAAGTACGGTTTTACTTATACAAACGAGTTTTATGGTATTAAAACTACATTCTAACAAGTTAAAAATATAAGTATGGTTTACTTATACACACTGGTTTTATGGAAATTAAAACTACAATTCAGTAAGATACAAATAAAAGTACGATTTTACCTACGTAAAGGTTTTACGGAATTATATCTACAATTAATCTACGAATAAACATGTATTTACATGGTTTTGTACAAGAATAAGACTATGTAATACTATTTTCAAGTATAGAACACTTATACATTTTCAGTCTTTGGGTTTTTAAGACTACGACTCATTTATAAGAAAATATTGGATTTTCTGGTTTCAAACACTATCTCTTTACAAGGAAAAAGGACTATGGATTTTCTCATACAAAAATCTTATGACCTCACCAACGTAATGTTGACACTCTTTCAAACTACTTGTATTCTCAGGTAACAATTAGTCAGGTCCGACTAACCTTTTGGAATGGGACGCGAAGCCGTCTCTTTTACTTATTTCGTTATCATACTGTGTAATTGGGTTGAAACAATACCGTTTGAACAATGTAACTTTCCAATTATAATGTATGATGGTTGTTTATCTACTTATGTTTCAATGTATGCAATGGTTGTGATACTATGTCCCGTTCCGCCCTCAGACGATTCCGCCATCGTGGTTTGGGGGTGTGACAGATACCACTGAAAGATTTTCTGCAAATCTATGAACTAAAACCCTAAGTTCACATGCAACCTAGATTGGATCTATGTTGTCTAACTTTGAACATATAATAATTCCTAAAGGCCAAACAAAAATTACTAAAATAAATAATAAAGAAAAACTAACCTTTTAGTTGTTTCTTGCAAGCTAAGCAACGCAAATGTCCTGCCTCAAATGGAGTCACACCCAGAAGCTAGGAAACTCGAAAAAACCAGAGAGAGGGAGAAAAACCCTTAAAATTTCGTGGTCCTTATAGGGTAATGGGGCTCCCTATTTATAGCCTCAAGGGTTTAACAGATAAGCCTTACAGATAAGCATTATTCGAATTCAAACCGGATAAACCTTTTATCTTTAAATTCAAACCCTTATTTATATATATATATATATATATATATATATATATATATATATATATATATATATATATATGTATATATATATATATATATATATATATATATATATATATATATATATGTATATATATATATATATATATATATATATATATATATAATTCGAAAATTATAGATATAAATATCCTAATTTTCGTTCTCCATACATATACTATAATTATCTATTGCTCAACTATTGAACAATTACAAATCACCAAATTAATTCCAATTAATTCCACATTAATTTCTAATTAATTAATATAGTTTCTAATTAATATATTATCACCATAATATATTAATAAACTATTTATTTTATTCTATTGATTTATTAATCACATAATAAATCAACCTTTCTCTCTCCCGGTTTTTCTGTTCAACATCTAGCTATGAGGGCAACCCAAATGGGCTTTGCTACTATCAATTAGGTAAATACAAATTATTAGTCATGGCTTAGACACCTAATCCAACAGATTGCGACTGCAAATCCACGAGAAGGAATGTGTGTGAGTGCACCGATGGCCGTCGTCGATTGCTCCACGCTTCTCCCGGTTCTTCATCGTCGTTGTTCTTCGGGTTTGATTTGGGGTTAGGGTTTTGAGAGAGAGATGATGTAACGTGCTCATAATTACGGTTCCTTTATTTTACGATTTTTGGGGAAGAATATCATCACTTGGGTACACAAAGAATGACTCTCATTCTCAAAGAATGGGTATTTTGGGTTTTATATCTTTGTCTGTTCTCGATATCAAATATGGTGTACCACACATTCTCAGAGAATGATATATAAAGAATGACTCTCATTCTCAAAGAATGGAGTACACAAAGAGATGCAGACAGTTACGTTCAACTGGGAATTACTCTCATTCTCAAAGAATGGGTCATAAAATACACTCAAATTCTCAAAGAATACACTATTATTTTCAGTTACGTACTTTTGTTTTGGAATAACACATAACTCATTCTCAAAGCATGCACTTTATTCTTGCCATAACACACACTATTCTCTGAAAATATTATGTAGAAGAAAGAAGATGTGAACTATTTTCAGAGAATACTCTTTATTTTGGTTTTCTAATTCTCCAGAATAAAGATGTGGACTATTTTCAGAGAATCCTATTTTTTTCCAAGCGAAACCTTTGTCGACATCCCGATTTTACTCCGCCTCCGTCTCCCACACCAGATCGACGTATACGTGTGCGTGTTTGCGATTGCATATAATTTTTGAATTCCGGTCGTGGTGTGCGTGTTTGCGATTGCACCACCTCCGTGTCTTCGATGATTGCGACTGCAAATCCGCGAGTAGGAATGCGTCTGCGTGCACCGATGGCCGTCGTCGATTGCTCCACGCTTCTCCCCGTTCTTCATCGTCGATGTTCTTCGGGTTTGATTTGGGGTTAGGGTTTTGTGAGAGAGAGAGAGAGAGAGAGAGAGAGAGAGAGAGAGAATGATGGTGGAGAGAGAAAATAACTGATCATATAATAAGGAAATTGGTAGAGAGAGAAAATAAATATAATGAATTATTATTCTAATTTACTAAAGTGCCCCTCACAAATGATTGGTCCAGAATTAGTCCTACAATCACACAATATTTAGAAAATGTATTTGAGCCTACATCTATATATATATATATATATATATATATATATATATATATATATATATATATATATATATATATATATATATATATATATATATATATATATATATATATATATATATATATATATATATATATATATAATAGAGAGATGAGAGAGAGAGGGAGACGAAAGGACGGCAATTTCCGGCAGGATTTTGATTCACACCGACGGGTATTCCGGTGGGGCTCTAGAGATTGGATTCAGAGGTCTTGACTTCAGGTGAACTAGAATTTCAAAGACACAACCACGTTTATATATATATATATATATATATATATATATATATATATATATATATATATATATATATATATATATATATATATATATATATATAAAATAGAGAGATGAGAGAGAGAGGGAGACGAAAGGGCGGCAATTTCCAGCAGGATTTTGATTCACGCCGACGGGTATTCCGGTGGGTCTCTAGAGATTGGATTCAGAGGTCTTGACTTCAGGTGAACTAGAATTTCAAAGACACAACCACGTTATATATATATATATATATATATATATATATATATATATATATATATATATATATATATATATATATATATATATATATATATATATATATATATATATATATATATATATATATATAATAGAGAGATGAGAGAGAGAGGGAGACGAAAGGGCGGCAATTTCCAGCAGGATTTTGATTCACGCCGACGAGTATTCCGGTGGGTCTCTAGAGATTGGATTCAGAGGTCTTGACTTCAGGTGAACTAGAATTTCAAAGACACAACCATGTTTATATATATATATATATATATATATATATATATATATATATATATATATATATATATATATATATATATATATATATATATATATATATATATATATATATATATATATATATATATATATATATATATATATATATATATATATATATAATAGAGAGATGAGAGAGAGAGGGAGACGAAAGGGCGGCAATTTCCGGCAGGATTTTGATTCACGCCGACGGGTATTCCGGTGGGTCTCTAGAGATTGGATTCAGAGGTCGGGACTTCAGGTAAACTAGAATTTCAAAGACACAACCACGTTTTTTGTGTCCAACCTACCGAAGGAATGGTCAAGAGAGGTGATCAGATAGGAGTTAGGTAAAATGGGGACGCTTGTGGATCTTTTTATCAGCTCAAGGTTGGATAAACATGGTATGAGATTTGGTTTTGCCACATTCAATAGGGTCAGCGATATCCATAAAAAGGAAGAGATGCTTAATAGGATTTGGTTAGGAAAGCACAATTTTTTTGCAAAAGTGGCAATGTATGTGAGAGAAGATCATAAAAAAAAGACCCCCTAAACATGTTGACAGGAGGATCAAAGTTTCTAATAGCTTTAGGAGGAACGACATTTCATTTGCTGACATAGTTAGAAAGAAGGAAGATGGTACGTTCATAGAGAAAAAATCAGAAGACAAGGTGGATCAGGAGCATGAAAGTAGTCAGTTGAAGTCAATATGTTTGGACGTAGAAGAAATAAAGGAATCGGTAGAAAACCTAAAAAGAAAAATTGTGGGTGAGGTGAAATGTTTTAGTAGTATGGCACTCATAAAAAATATGTGTGCTTTAGAAGGGGTAAAAGAGGATGAATTTAAGTTTTTGGGTGGTATGTGGGTACTATTCAATACCAGCGACAAGGAAGAATTAGAAAAAATCATGTCAAGCCCAAAGAATCTCGCTTGTTTCAAAACCTTAAACCGCTGGGATGAAAACTTCATGATTCAAAATAGAAATAACTGGTTGGAAGTCGAAGGTGTGCTGGTCCACGCTTGGAGTCCAAATAGCTTCATCGAAATAGGAAGGATTTGGGGAGATGTGATTATCACGGATCCATGTCATGAGAGTCGAGACGACTGGTCGTACGGGAGGATTTGCATTAAAACAGAGTACAGCGACTTCATTAACGAAATTATCAATATTAAAATTGGAAATCAGGATTACAAAGTTAGAGTGTCTGTATTCAAAGGAGAACTGAGTAATCTTAGTGATATTATTATTAATCAAAGAAGACAGTCAATCGATTCAGAAACTAAGAATGCGATGGAAGAAGATTAAGAATCTTCTTCCTCGGAGGAGATGGAATCGGATCAATCCTCCGACGAGGATGACGAAGGGTCATATTCAAATTCCGTAATCCAAGAAACAATCATGTCGATCCCAACTCCAACAATAGCGCATGACCAAAGGGCGGCAAAAGCGGATGGAAACATTGAGAAGGTTAATGGCGAAAAAAAAGCTGTTCGTTGGAAAAATTGGAGATAAAAGAAAAAGAAAAAGAAGCGGAAAATAAGGAAGTCAACATTGAAGCAAGACAAGCCCATTTAAATAGCCCAATCTTAAGCTCATCAGGCGAAAGACCAGAAATTAATCGAAATGGCATTTTAAGTGAGGTGCAGGGCCAATCAACTTAACACTACGCAAAAGGAAGGAGAGTTACCTCATCCCAATTTAGAAAGCTGTACCGACAAACTCAAAATTCTTCTCTCCACTACACGCCAATTAAAGAAAATTTGAAGATGGTCGAGAAAGATTTGGAGCCTAATCAAGCTGAAATTGAGGAGTTTAAGAAGGAAGACTCGAAAAAGGAGATGATCAACCTATCTAGCCGTGTCACTCGTAGTCAATCCAGAAAGAACATGTAACGACCCAAAAAAAATCTTGAATTTATATTCGAGATAACGTTTAAGGTAAGGACCAAAAATTTTGACAGTTGTAAAATAATGTAGCGGGGAATGCAGTAAAACAGTAATAAAAAGTTATAAAAATTGGTTTATGTGAAGTTTGTATTGTAATGTGCGAATAGTGAAATTTAGTCAAAAAGGGGCAAAATGGTCATTTGACAACCAAATGACTTCTAAGTAATGAAAATATGATTTTGTGGGTGAAATGTAAGAAATAAAACTAGGTGTAATAAAAGTTGAGTTCTAGTGTTAAAAGTATGAAGAATTGAAGTCCAGGGGCTGTTTTGTCATTTGGCAAAGTGTGAAAAATATATATAGGAGAAAATATATCATAAATGGTCATAATTTAGGAGAGAACTTCTAGGAATTCTCTGGAAGAATCGAGAGCACGATTTCAAGAAGATGAGCGAGGGATTGAAGCGGGGATTGAAGAGTTACACTTGGAATTAGTGATTCCAAGCTTCTAAGGTAAGATTTCTATGATCTAAGCTAATGGTTTCAAGTTGTGGTGGGTAATCTCCAAACTGAAATTGTGTATGAAACTACGATAAAGAATTCATACACTTTATCTTGCTCAAATCAACACAAGAAAAGAATTTCCAATCATAAATTGTGGTTGAATCCATAGAAATGGGTTTGGAGCTCAAGAACCCTAGAAATTGGGTTTAAGAGTTTGAAACTGATTTCAAATGTTTTAGTAAGTCTAAAGAGTCATAAAAGATATGAGAAATCAGTTTCCTTCCTGAAAATTCATAAAAATGGTTTTTGGAGCAAAGGTGAGTGTTACGGGAATGTTTTAAATAAAGGAATGGAATTAATGATTTCATGGCTAAAATGTATGAAGGAGTTGTTATTTTAGTCCTAGAATGATTCTAAAATGATTAAGTCAAGTATTAAGAACTTAAGGTAAGGAATTAGTGCACCTGCAGTTTGGAAAATCGCCAAATAAGGCAACCTGCTTTCAGGTCGCGACGCGACCACTACCTTGGTTGCGACGCGACGCGGCGCCAGGCAGAATTGCAGTGAGTCCCCTGCCAAGTGAACTTGATTTTTGGAATTCGATACTAGACTTGTCCATTTGACGTCAAATTTTGAACATAGGTTCAATATAGTCTAAACCTTCATAGAAAATTGTCGGAATGAAAATACGGTCTCCCGAGAATACTGTAGCAAAATACGTATAATTCGGGAAAGTATACGACACATATAAAGTTAGATATTTAGAAGTTATATACTTGTCATGAACCATATTGGTATAATAAGGACTCTAATAAGCTATAGAGTCAGTTATAATTAATGTTAATGTAAAACATGTTAATTATAGGTTCATGCCAAGTGATTATTGGATCACAAAAGAGTATAAATGCAAGGAAGGTGTAGTCAATCTACTAGCAATATACGAGGTGAGTACATGCAGTATTTTACCCATTATGGGGTACATGGCAAGTAAGTATTTTCAAGATTTCTTATAAAATTTCTATATGTGAAATTATATGCAAGAGTATTGTTTCTAACATGTTGTGAAAGTATAATGCTATATTTGAAATTATGTTTTGAACTACAAGTTAAATTAAGGGAAAGTATGTGAAAGTATAATGCTATATTTGAAATTATGTTTTGAACTACAAGTTAAATTAAGGGAAAGTATGTTGGTCTATGAACCAATTACGTGAAAGTATATTTTGATTAAAAATTATATATGTTTTCAAGTATGAATGACATATAGCCACAAGATGTTTAAGAAGTATGTTTTGGTTACAAACCGTATATGTTTTCGAGTATGAATGGCATATAGCCATAAGATGTTGGGAAGTATGTTTTGGCATAAAGCTTAGTATGTTATAAAAATATGTTTTAAACGTATGATTATTATGTGATGAAGTTTGGCACCTAGCCACAAGCTATATGTATGTGAGAAATGTTCAAGCAAGCAGTAAGTATTTTGTATGACTGGTAATTTTATCAAGCAGCGTTAGTAAGGGAACTATGTTCCACCTACCCGGGTTCGGTAAGGGGTCTACTGGGTAAAAATCCCCATCGCGAAGTAGATTGCCTAAGCACTTCTATGGTGAGGATTGATCTGTTCTTTCTAGCCATGGAGACTTGGGGTATCACTTATGGTGATGAAAGCCCTAAGTATAAAAATCCAGCAAGCTTATAAAACCAGTCAAAGAAAGTAAGAAAGAAGTTATTTTTGTAAAGTATGTTATGGAGTGATTTTGAAAAGTAAAGAGTTATAGTATGTTACTACTATAAAGTTTTGAAAGATGTTATTTTTGTAAAGTATGTTATGAAATGATTTCGAGAAGTAAAGAGTTATAGTATGTTATTACTATAAAGTTTTGACAGAAGTTTTATGTTATAAATTTACAAAAAGATGGAAAAAGAAGTTAAAGGTTTGAGTCTAAAACTCATGTAACTCACGAGACATTTTTGTCTTACGTATTCTATGTTTTGCCATGTATTCCAGGTTAAGATGATATGCTATAATTGGATGAAGTTTAGCTGGAGTGGAGCTCGAATTAGCTCCTACCTTGGACTCAAGGTTTAATCCTTTCTTGCTTACTATGGTTAGTTTTGATATGGATTTGTACACCCACTGTTTTAAGCATTTAAATTATCGGTTTTTGATAAACCGTATTTTTGTATTCCTATATTTATACGAAAAACCATAGTATTTGCAAAAAGTAGAAATGGGGTGTCACAGAACAGGTTAAGAGCAAATTACTCTAACTATGATGATTCAGGAGACTCGATGATGGAGGCTTCGTCTTCCTCATCAGGAATAGCCATGAGATTGGAAGAAATTGGAAGAGCGGTGGGTTTTAACAAAGGCAATTCAAAGGAGAAAGGAAAAATCCAAAGAATATCGGGTAAGAAAGGTGGAGTTGTGTCACACCCTCAAACCGTATTGGCGGAAACGTTCAAGGGTGGATGACTTCATGAACAATATCATAACAAGTTGAAATATAGTGATTCCAAGCAACACAACCATCGTAAATAATTGTAAAGGTTACATAGTTCAGTGCATCATGTTTCGATTACAATTACAAATGGTAACAAAATATGCAAAAATGACGTCGTAACGTCCCTTCAACCAAGCCTGTGGTTTACCTTTTTAGTTTCCTGAGATACAAGTAGTTGAAAAAGTGTCAACAATTAAGTTGGTGAGTTCATAAGATTTTGCGTAAGAAAAGTCCTTTGTTTATAATCGATAGTGTTGAAAACCAAGAAAATCCAATATTTTCTCATAAAAATGTCCAAGTCTTTAAATCCCAAAGACTAAATGTAATACGTAAATTGTAGTGTAAAATTTCTTAGAAATTTATATTTCCACGTAAACAATTTATAAAAATATAAAGTTGATTATTTTCCCCTGTGAGACACCCTATAACCATACTGTGACTAGTTGGCCTGCGGCGACGCTCTTCAGGCGTCGGAATGTTAGACATTTGGACACCTCAGACCTGCCGGTCTAGCTGTAGCTAACAGCTCAGGTGCGGGGTTGTCAAGCCCGTATAGATCTATACTCAAATATTACGCTCTCTTACCAAGACTCTGGTTATAAATTCAAGACTTATACTAGGTACTTATAAAAGTACTGTGAAGATCCATCTCACAAAAATGTATGTATTCAATCAACTTGTTTACGTGAAATTTGTATATGAAAACCCATGTAATTATCCATTATCATTTTTCCATGATAATATAGTAATGTATAATAATTATATAATTTTATATAATTATTTTGTCTTGTTCAAAATGTCATAATAACTTTGTATTCATAAACTATTCCAATAATAGTCTATTTTTAGTATTCCGTCGTGCTAGTCATATTTTTACGAATAATAACGAAATAACTTACTCAAATGATTATAAATATCATCTTTTAAGATATTTCCCACAAAAATGGTGTAATAACTTGGTCATAACCATTTTTGCTAGAAAGTAATATTTCCGGTTACAAAAACGTAGTTTTTACTAGTTTTCGTTTTTATGACGTTTATGTTAAAGATCTAGTATTTTATATACTTTATTTATAGTTTTGTAACTTTTACACAAACATAATATGTCATAATGTTTATAATACATAGATCTAACCATATTTCATGTCAAGTCATTTGTACACAACTTCTAGTTTTCGTTTTTATAACATTTTTATCCAAGATCTAGCATTTTTACACACTTTATTTATAGTTTGGAAACTTTTACACAAACATAATATATCATAATGTTTATAATACATAGATCTAACCATATTTCATGTCAAAAACATTTTTACACAACAACTAGTTTTATGAACTTGTGTAAATCATCATATATAACATTTAAACACATATAAACTTGGATAAAACAACATTTATAGTGTATAAACTTGTATTCTCCTCCAAAAAGTTTAGAAAAGATGAAAATGAGGGGTATGAACTCACCCTTGAAGCGTGCTTTGCTTAAAAACTAGATTAGTCTTGAGAGATTAGCGGTAGGAACGAAGCCTTGGAGCTCGGAGGACCCTTGGACAATGCTATTACCCAAAGGTTTTTCATAGATGTTAGTGTGTGTAATTGGAATAAAACTTGTGTAATAGAGTTTAAAATCATGAGATGAAGATGTCTTACCAAAGAAACTTGTAAAAACACTTGAAAATGGATGATGGTGGTGGTGGCGGTTTGAAGACAGGGTGGTGGAATGGTGATGGTGAGCCGAGAATTCAGAGAGAAGGAGAGGAGAGAGTTTGGGTGGATGTGTTTTAATGAAGTCTTTCTAGTTGGTTATGGATTCAAGTTAGATTTAGGTTTGATTTTTATGTTTATTAAATTCTTAGCCAAGTCCTTTGCCTAGATTATGAATAGTAACCAATAGATCTTGTTGTGATGGGTTGAATTCTCCATGGTGGCTGCCGATTTGGGGGTAGGGGTGGTGTGGGGTGTGTTAGATTTTATAAAAATGGTAGTTTACTTATATAATTATGTGATTTTTATAAAATCGTAAGACGTTTTAATGAAATTTTGTGAGTTTTTGATGAAACGAAGTTCTAAATAATTATTTTGTATAAAAACATTGTCAAACATTTATTTGGATTGAATTATAACTCGTTAGACATTGGAATACGCATTTAAGCGCAGTATTCTTCCGATTTCGCGATTTTCGGCATTTTACCGAAAATTGTATTTTGCTTTGAAATTAAATACTAGGTAGTATTACGTTCCATAATATGTGATATGTTATTCCATATTTGATGTTTAAGGCACCACATTTTGTATTTTGAGTCCAAACACTGTGTACATTTATCCGTTCACAACGCTTTAATCGTTGTAACTTTCACATACGAACTCCGTTTTCGACGTTCTATATATCCACATGTTCATATTCACGAGTAGATCGTTTTATGAATATTATTATTCTCAAAATAATAATTGTACGATTATCGAATTTTTACGCTACAGTAATTTACTGTCCGTATTTTCGACGTTTACTCGATAATTGTTTTGAATTAGCATACGTAGTATTATAATATTTAATAATTCATCGCAAAAGTTATGGAAAGTAACCTTTCAACACATGGATTAACGTACGCTTCGTTTGACTACAGTTGACTTTCGTTAACCAAAATTTACAATTGTCACAAGTTGACTTGTCTCAATGAATATCTTATCTATCAATACCAATGGATTTGGAAGGGGCGATTATAAGGTTAGTTGGTTATCTAATCTTATTTCTAAACACAAGATCTTGATTGAGGGCATCCAAGATACTAAAAGAAAAAATCTTTCTGACCTTTTGGTCAAAAACATCTGGGGTAGTTCCGATTTTGATTATGCCAAGTCTAATGGTGTGGGTCAAGGTGGAGGTATTCTAACTATTTGGAATAAGAACTTGTTTGTTAAGGAGAACGTGATATGTAGAGACGACTGCATTGTCATTCAAGGCAAGTGGGTAGAAAGTAACTCCAATTTATGCATCATCAATGTCTATGGCAATCAAATCCCTACGAAAAGAAAAGATTTATGGAATTTCATTTCAGCTATTATGGGCAGTTGGCATGGCAGTGTAGTCACCTTTGGAGATTTCAACAAGGTAAGAGAGGAAAGCGAGAGGAGGGATTCTATGACTGACAAGGCTGCTTCTGAAAAATTTAACGAGTTCATAAGCCAAAACAATCTCGTTGATGTGAAGATTATGGGTTCTAAATTTACTTGGATAAAGGAGGGGATCTAAATCATCCAAGTTAGATAGGTTCCTTGTCAATGATAATTTTGAAACTCGATGGCCCAATGTGGAAGTTTTCGCTGATATTAGGTTATACTCGGACCATAAACCACTTATTCTCAAACATGTTACTAGAAACTTTGGCAATATTCCATTTAAGTTTTATAACTCATGAATGGAGGAGGAAGGCTTCGATGTTCTAGTGAGGAAAACTTGGACAGAATTTGAGATAGCAGGAACGCACAAAAAGGTGTTCCTCATAATGCAAAAACTCAAGGCAGTAAAATGCAAGATTAAGGAATGGAAGCTTGAAGAAGAAACAAAAAACAGGAAGAAAAGCTTAGATGGATCAGCAGAATAGAAGCTTTAGATAAGGAAATTGAGGAAAATATAGGTTCAAGTGCGATTCTACAAGAAAGACTCGAGCTGACTCAAAAACTTAGAGAAAAAGAAAAGAAAGAAAATGAAGACATAATGCAAAAAAACAAAAATAAATGGTGCCTTGAAGGAGACGAGAACACAGCCTTATTCCATGATTGCCTAAACAAGAAGAAACATTTAAGAAGTGTGAAAGGAATCGAGATAAATGGAGAATGGAAAGTAGATCCTAAAAAAATCAAGGATGCGTTTAAAAACCACTTTGAAGGAATATTTAAAGAAGATGAAGAATGCTCTTGGTCCCACGATTTGGGACAAACATCCAAGATTTCAGCTGTTGATAGAGAAAACTTAGACAAGATGTTTGAAGAAGCTGAACTTAAGGGGGCCATCTGGAGCTGTGGAAGCAACAAATCGCCAGGACCTGATGGTTTTTCGATCGAGTTTTTCAAAAGGTATTGGGATTTTCTGAAAAAGGATCTCTTAGAAGCTTTCAATGAGTTTGCCTCTAATCCCAAACTTCCAAAAGGAGTCAATTCAGCTTTTATCACCTTAATTCCCAAAATTCCGAACCCCTCCTTAATGAAAGACTTTAGACCGATAAGCCTTGTCTCTAGTATCTATAAAATTCTTTCAAAATTGTTAGCCAATAGAATAAAAAAGTCCTCTCGTCCATTATCGATAGAACCCAGTCTGCTTTTATCAAAAATAGGCAGATTCTCAATGGGCCTCTTATAGCCAACGAAGTTATAGACTGGGCTAAAAGAAAAAAGGAGTGAATGTTTATTTTCAAGTCAGACATCGCCAAGGCTTATGACTCAGTAGAATGGAACTATCTCGACTCTATGTTGAGACAAAAAGGATTTGGTAAAAAAATAGAGATCTTGGATTCGTGAATGCCTGAATTTAGGAACGTCTTCGGTTTTAGTCAACGAAAGTCCCACATCGGAATTCCATATTCGAAGAGGTCTACGTCAGAGAGACCCAATCGCCCCCTTTCTCTTCACATTTATCATGGAAGGGCTGAATTCAGCTATATCTTCAGCTTTAGCAACAGGAAATTATAAAGGCATTGCGATAGGAGAAAATAATTTTAATCTAACCCACTTGTTTTTTGCAGATGATGCTATGTATTTTGGTGATTGGTCCATTGAAAACGTCCTTAACTTGGTCAGAATTTTATATTGTTTTCAGAAATCGGCAGGGCTTAGGTTAAATCTGGACAAAAGTTTTTTGTTTGGATTTGGCGTAGATTATTCAGGAGTGGAGAACATGGAGATGATTATAGGGTGTAGAGCGAACAAGATGCCCACAATTTTCCTAGGTATGCCTATCGGTTGTAACATGAGGAATAAGAAGTTTTGGAAACCCTTGATTGACAAACGCAGGAAAAGAATGAGTAACTGGAAAACGAGAACCCTCTCATATGGCGGCAGACACACAATTGTTGCAAATGTTTTGGGAAGCATTGGAAACTTTTTATGCTCTTTGTACAAAGTTCCAAGTGGAATCCTAAAAGAACTGGAAAGTATGAGAAGAGATTTCTTTTGGGGTTGCACACGTGAAAAAAGAAGCATTCCATGGGTGAAGTGGGAAGAAGCTATCACTGAAAAAGCTAAAGGTGGATTGGGGATTGGATCAATGAAAGATGTTAGCGTTGCACTTCTAGCTAAGTGGTTCTGGAGATACAAAATAGAAGGAGATGCCCTGTGGGTCAAGGTGGTCGACATCATTCATGGGAAATTAACAAATTTTGACGAGTTAGTAAAAGTAAAGCAAGGCAACACTTGGAGACAAATCTTTAAACAATGGGATAAATTGAAAACTGATGATTTAGACCCTAGACAGTTGATTAAAAAAGCAATTGATAATGGTAAAACTATAAAGTTTTGGTGGGACTGGTGGACAGGAGAAAAAATGCTTGGAGTGGTTTTTCCCAGAGCTTGTAACTTGGATGATAATAAGAACAGTACAGTGAGTGAGAAAATTACTAATGGAGGGAACAATTGGCTAGGAAGAGATGTTGTTCGAGATGGTAGAACGAAGGATGAAATTGACAGAATTTCAGCTCTTATATCCTCGACTGTTCTGAACGAGAAGGAGGACATTTGGTGCTGTCCAGGTGGTCCTAAAGACATGTTCACGATGACTTGGATGAGGAAAAGGCTTAAAGACAAGGACCAGGTGATGATTGGCAGGAATAGATGGTGCAAATGTGTAACATCCGCCTAAAATGGATTCGGGTCAACCCAACCCAATTGGGAAATTTAATAAACCCTACTCAAGATTTACTTGACGCTAATAGGATCAAAACCTATACAATACGATATAAATTGACGTTAATAGCAAAATAGCATAATATAACGTTATAACTATAATAAAATTAAATTATGATACCATATTAAAATCAAATCAAAGTATGATACTCTAATTAAATTAAAAGAGTCAAACTTGAATACTATAATTAAACTTCAAATCAAAGTAGATTGTTATAATCAAATAATAACCTATTTTTTATAAAACTCTATTTTTATAAACTCTACATTAAATTTTATAAAATTCTTATATTAATTAGTGTATTACATAGAGATGCTTGTACTAGTGGGAAATTATGAAGACCACCTAAAGTCAAAAGTTATTCTCATGGTCTCCCACTTACACCTCTCATCATCTTTCCTTTCATTTTTCTTCCCACACATTATTCTCATCACCACTCAAACCCTCTCTATCCTTTCTCTCCCTCTCAATCTCGAAATTCATCTAAGAAATATCAATTTTCCAGCCAAGAACAAGCTCTCATACTCAAATCTTCATCCCTATTGAAGCATTCATCAAGGTATGTTGTTAAAAGTTCCAAATTCATACATGAAACAAATTAAATCCACCAAAATATCTAAAACTCATTTTATGCATAAACATGATTTTTCTAAAGATCCCATCAATAAAATAAGAAGTTCTGGAAGTTTTCAGAAAATAACTTATTTGTATTGAATTACTATAATTATTGCACTAAAATAAGGCAATAATTCACATAAAATACTTTTTCAGTCAATAAATTCTGGGAATATTTTGGAACAACCCATATATTGATTAAAGTGGATTTATAAAGTTTCATGCATTTATATTACCGTTTGATGCTTATTTTGTATTTTATTTTGTTGTAGATAAATAAATTTCAAAATATAGTTATGTATGTTAAAAACTAGATTTTATATTTTTCGCACCTTATTCACATATTAAAGACTCCTTGAATAAATTTACAGATTTTTGTAAGAAATGTTTCTTATTTATCTTGATTTAATGTTTATTTAATGGTTTAAATTGATAATAAATAGCTACACGTGTCCAAAAATTATAACACCTTATCCGAAAATCATATATAACATGGTAATCATAAATAAAAAGTCTAATTAATTTCTCTTAATATTTTCCTATTATTTATGATTTTATTGATTAGTTAATAATGAAAAACATAAGAAATACTTCCCTTAGTCCAAAATATCCAAACTATTTACAGTAGGCTCAATATAATGTTAGAAAACGATGGTTAATTTTCCAGAATTTGTAGGGATCATTTATTATTTTTGCCGAATTTTGTTGTTGTTTAATCATTAAAATACTAAATAAATACTAAAGCAGTTAAGAAAAATATGAAAATTTTACAGTAATTACTATTTTATGAAATAATTATTTTCTGATAATTTCATAATGTTTCATTGCCGTTTAGTTTTTAAAACCATTTTCCTAAATATCTAAGCATGTAAAAAAGCATTTTAATGATTATTTCATATAAATAATTGTTTATAATATATAAAATCTGTAAATACTTATAATTTGACTAGTTATTATTTTAATAAGAAATTATTAAAATATTTCCTAAAGTGAAAATATAAATTAATTAAGCAAAGTAATTAATTCAATTTAAAATTCATTTAACATATAAATACATTAATATTCAAAACAAAATTTGGATAATTGTTAATTCATCTAATATAATAATATGTGTCTAAATTATTTTTATTAATAATATATTCCCATTTATCGATTCCTAAACCAAAACTATTAATTATAATAGGTTCCACGTCGTTTTGACCCGAGCCGTCTATCGTACAACACACGCATTCCTTATTGGACTAATGTGAGTAATCTACCCCATATTTTATAATTTTAAATACTTTTGGGGTGTATCATGTGGTTTTAATATGTTCCAACTTCATTTTATTATTTTTTCACCATTGAGACATTGTTGGGACATTTATATGTGAATCATTATTTGTATAATTATTGTTTGTTTACGCTACATGTACTTGTAGTGCATTACTATTTTTAGTCTAATCTCCATGACTATGCCCGTATTCTTGAGGTACGTTATGGACAATAATAGCGCTATTGGGTTGACCACCCCGCCTTGGGACGCTAAGGTGATTGATTGCACGTGGTTGAGTGTGTATGATGATTAGATGCTCCATACTATATATATACTTATATGTATATATAGGGTGAGGACTTATTGTTGTTGTTATCATTTGTTAATCAATTTTTGATTTATAAATTGTTATCTCAATAACACTTGTTTGCCAACTTCAAAAGAAAACAAATTTCAAATTATTCAAACTCACAATTTTCTATAATAAAACTAGATTACTCACCAACTCTCGTAGTTGACCTGTTTTTACCCATGATGCAGATTTGAAGAATGAAGTTGATGAAAAGTAGGGTGTACCTTAGAAACCCACAATACTATTTAAATTTCATGTAATAAATGTTGTTGTATTTGGATTTGTATTTGTATGTTGTGGATTTTGTTTGCATACTTAGTACTTAATTGAATCTAATCATATTATAACATAGTTGTCATGAGACTTTGAACAATATATCACGCCTTGATCGATTCCGCCAAGGATCGGGGTGTGACAAAATGGATCCCGAAAAGGAGTAACATCTTAATTTTGGAGAGTGTGCAAAGGTAGAGTTGCTGTCAGAGAGAAGCATAAAGCAATAGATAATTCTGTTCAAAATACTACCTGCGTGGTCTGTAATTCAGGATCTGAATCGGTTTTTCAGGCCTTCTTTTGAATGCCCCTTTGCAAAAAATATATGGACTAGAATTGGCAGGTGGTGGAACATTAGAGACAAATATATTTCTTCGATTGAAGGCATTTTTGAGTGGCTAGAAGGAGAAGGGGCTGATTCAAAGGAAAAAAAGTCCTTTTGCGGTTGGAGCTGCTACGATTGTCTCCTTGTGGCACAATAGAAACAACGCTACTTTTTTTTTTGGATAAAAGGAGAAAAGAGGAGAATATTTTTGCTCACATACAAAGAGAAGCTTTCCTTTCGATTGACAGTAGAGCTTCGAAAATTAACATTGATCGGAGTAGTTGGTTCTCTTTTCCTAGGTTAGCTGTTACAATGTAAACGGTGTTCGTTTTGGCTTCCGAGTTCCTAGCTGGGTTTGCCTTTTTTTTAATATATGTCGCCTTTCAAAAAAAAAAAAAAAACACACACACACATATATATATATATATATATATATATATATATATATATATATATATATATATACATATACATATACATATACATATACATATACATATACATATATATATATATATATATATATATATATATATACATAATATATATATATATATATATATATATATATATATGTATATTATTATATATATATATAATATTATATATATATATATATATATATATATATATATATATATATATATGTATGTATATGTATATGTATATGTATATGTATATCTATATATATATATATATATATATATATATATATATATATATATATATATATATATATATATATATATATATATATATATATAAAACTCTCTCAATGATTGGCGATTTCCGGCAGGAAGGGGATCGCCGGACAACATTTTCATGGGTAAATCGGGACAAACTCAGCCGTCAGAAAGAGGAACAATGCCGGAGTATTTTCAATGGTGTGGGAAACGAAGAAAGTAAGAGAACCGGTGAAAATGGGAGATGGAGGTTCCCAAACGCAACGACTTTCTTTATCTCTAATCTTCCTTTAAGGTGTTACAGTGGGGTGATTCGTACGGAGCTTGGAAAGATGGGGTCGTTGGTGGATGTATTCTTGTGCAAACGTCGGGATAGGTTTGGCAATAGATTCGGGTTTGCAAGATTTGATTACGTTCGGGACGTCGAATCCATGGTAGAAGATTTACGAACGGTGTTTATAGGGGGTCAGAAACTATTCGCCCAAGTAGCTAGGTTTGCTAGAAAGGAAAATAGGAATAAAGAGAAAGACACTGGGATCAAGTTTCAACAATATGGTAACATCACAATTGGAGAGACAAGACCAAACGTTTCTTTTGCAGATGCTGTGAAAGGAAAGGGTGACAGTCAGACGGGGATCACTCCAGTTAAGAAGTCAGTTGCAATCTCCCCAGATGAAGGCATCCAAGCTGCTCAGAACTTAAAAACAAAACTTATTGGAGAGGTGAGAAGTTACATCAATCTTTCTTGTATTGTTAATCTGTGCCACTGTGAAGGTTTACGGAAAGGAATTGTGAAATATCTCGGGGGTAACTGGATCCTGTTTGACTTAAAAAACACAGAAGAAGAAGAAAAAGTTTTACAGAGTAAAGAAATCCGGGCAAATTTCAAATTTCTTAAAAAATGGGAAGAAACTATGGATATTGTAGATCGACTTGTGTGGCTAAGGATTGAAGGTCTCCCGATCCAATTCAGAAACTCTAATAGTTACATAGAGATAGGAAGGATGTGGGGGGAAGTGATTATCACAGACCCGTGTTTAACAGAAGATCAAGACTGGTCATTTGGAACTATTTGCATAAATTCGAAAATTTCAGATATTATCAACGAGACTGTAGAGGTTTCGTTCGGTGAAAAAAGATATCTAATTAGGGTGTTGGAGGTCGATCGAAATCTCTTTATTCCTTCTCGTCGAGTAAACATTGGAGAATCCGCTCACAGTCACGAAAGCAACATCCTTAGTGATTCAGAAGAGGAAAACGACTGGGACAGTGAAGATCAATTCTCCGATGAAGACCACCTACTTACGTCCGACGACGCTAGACAGGAGGGTTTCTCCGATGAAGAAGAACATCCGTTCTATCTCGAAGGCGATGAAGATTCGTTTGGTCGGAAATTTGAGCGCGAGGACGGAATAATTGCCTCATCCACGCGTGATCAAAAAGAAAGGGAACAATATATTAGGGGAGATGAGAGTTACGAAGCAAATGACATTATCAATACTATAAAAAAGGCGGAAGGGAATAAAGTTGCTCCTGTGTGCAGTTTACAAGCGTGCGACTCAAACAAAGACATTGGGAAAACTAATTGGAGTAAAAGCACGTCTCCTAATGGGATTCTGCCGGATTTTATTGGCCCAAAGGATATTACTCAACACACGACTATTTCCACCGAGCTCACTGAAGATTCTACCCAACCACCGGTACTCCAATCTTTTGGTCGGAACACTGAGCCCGAGGACGGCATAAACCACACTAACACGCGTAATCTACAACAAAGGGTACAAGAAGTTATGGGAGTGGATTTCGACGTAGTACACGATCCGCTAGACCTCGATGCTGCTGAACACTCATTTGGTCGGAACAATGAATCTGAGGAAGGAATAATAAACACGCGTGAACAAGAACAAAGGGAACAAGATATTATGGGAGCTGTGTATTACGAAGCAAATGAGATACCCAAAACAATAAAAAATCCGGAAAAGAAGTCTGCAAGTCCAGCTGCCAGAACTCACGTGTGCGACTCCACCGAGGAGATTGGGATAATGGAGCGGACCCAAAGAGTGTCTACAAATGGGCTTATTACGGATTGTAGTGGCCCGGAGGAAATTTCTCAGCCCACAATCGAGCCCACTAATGAATATACCCAAACACCTTTATTCCAATCTCGTGAGGAAATCAATAGCGTAGATGTGATTAAGGAAAACTTGGCAATATGCCAACACAATGATAACAGTCCAAAAAATTTAGATAAAGAACTTGTTCTTTCTCAGTTAAATTCCGTGGAACAAAATAGGGTGAATTCTTTAGAAGAAGAATCGTGTGAATCCGTGGGCGAGAGACAGTTAAAGGAGAATGATGTTAACCCAAATCTACAAGGGGTTTCTGATAGACTAAAAATTCTACTTGACAAAAATACGCCGATAAAAGCGAAATTAGAAGGGGTTGAAATCATGCAAAAAAAGGACAACAATGATTTAGTTAAGAAAAACAAGTCACCCGGTGAAAATAGTTCGGGAAATTATTTTCAAAGGACAACAAGGAGTCAATCAAGGCGGAAGAATCAACATAAAAGTGTGTGTGGAAACTTGGGAGGCGCGTCGTCTTCGGAAATTTCAGAAAATTCATTCATTACCCTTGGGATTTTGCAAGAAATGGAGGAAAAGGGTAATTTTTGTGGTTTCTCGAGGAGAAGCGGAAATGACAATGGTTAATTTTCCTAGGTTGAGTAGATTGGAGTTGCTATAGTCTTTTGGTTGATGTGGTTTGCTTTGTTGGTGTCACGGTAGGTAGGTCTGTAGGAGGCTCTGTTTGGTGTCTTAGTGTGGTGTTGAGTTGTATTCGTTTGTTCTGACCCGCCCTAGCTCCTTGCTGGGTTTGGCCTTTTGTTTTATAATAGTTGCCTTTCAAAAAAAAAAAAAAATATATATATATATATATATATATATATATATATATATATATATATATATATATATATATATATATATATATATATATATATATATATATATATATATATATATATATTTATATGTTAGGTGCGTACCCGCATGATGTGGCAGCGGCGAATAGTTCGTTGTGATGGTTAGTGTTCGTTCGAAGATCAATATTTTTTCAGCGATTTGTTTCTTTTCATGAATCATGTTAGTTTCAAAACATGTCATGTTTCTAAAAATAAACATGATGCATTGGTAGGATATAAAATTTAGTTAGTCTTTTTGTAATCTATATTTTTGCAACGAGAGATGTAAATTGTTTCCTAATATTTGGAAAATTGATTCAATTTGTGTTTTACAATAGCTAAATGGTATAATTTACGTTTTAATTCTATCTTTTTTTTTTAAATTAAATGGTTATTTATGAAAAAATTGATGGTTTGGTTTAGGAGTGTGCACAACACCGCACAAACCACATAAATCGGCCACACCGCACCGCACCACACCGCATAATATGGTTTTCAACCTACGTGGTGCGTTTGCGGTTTATATTTAGAAAAACGCGGTTCAAACCGCACCACACCGCAATATATATATATATATATATATATATATATATATATATATATATATATATATATATATATATGTATATATATATATATATATATATATATATATATATATATAGGGGTGGGTTCAATGCAAAACCAAATTAAATCACCTAACTGCAGAATCATGTTCATCAATGAACATAAATCCAACTGTTTCAAAACAACTGTATGTATCATGCAAACAAAAAATATTTCATAATTTCAATTATCCAACTATTTTTTGATTATCAGACACAAGAAACAAGCAATGTATATATTCATAACTCAATCAATAAAACAAACTAGCATAGGTAAACATATGTTCATTGATGAACATATGTTCATTGGTGAACATATGTTCATTGGTGAACATATCAAACCACAATACAGTCGTGAATGATTGAGCATGTATATTGAATTCCAATTTAAATAAACCACATTACTAAGAACTACGTGAATAATTGAGCACGTGTATTGAATTCTAATTGAAATAAACCACATTACTAAGAACTATATACTGAAATCAGTTTGTACACAATCAGTTTGTACACAAATGTTCATTAGTGAACATATGTTCATTAGTGAACATATGTTCATTAATGAACATATGTTCATTAGTGAACAACACAACTAGCGAGAATAAAAAAATGCCCTTGTTGGCATTTTAACAAGCACCTGGTGTGCACCTAAAAAGCTGAACTGTTTAATACCGGTTACATTCGAGATCACTCATTACATTTTTGGTCCATGGTTGCAATCGTGAAGATACTATGATTGAACCTCGTTGGTGTAACTACAATCGATTAATTCAACGAGGGCAAACCTGCAATCGATGACTTCATAAGCTAAACTTGCAATCGATTTTGATGAACCTGCAATCAATAATTCCAACGAGGAATGAGAACTGATCAGAGTGTTTGTAATCTGCAATTGATTTAATAGGTTCTGATATCTAGTATAGATATAACTGAATGTTGCTTATCATCCAAGGACAATTTGATAATATTCCAATGTTTTACAATATCAAGGGATAATACATGAGTATTCATTCATAAATAAATATGTCTCACACTATTACAGAAGCTTTTCTTTTATTCATTCTTGGATAAACTAGTGGTTTGTGTGGAATTACCTTGGTGAACAAGGTATAACAGTCCAAAAATCGGATCATGATGCATAGCATGTTCTTATGGATTCATGACAAAAATGAAAGACTACTATGTTGCTATTGTTGGTGAACAAGAAAAATAGCTGCAACATATGGAAATCTGTATCTGGCATTTCATCAAACAGTTGGTGGGCAAAAGGAAAAAGGACTGATTTCCATGTTTGAGTCTAGTTTTTAAAGGCCAGAAAATCACAAGAGTGTTGGGAGAAGATCCGTGGACTTTAGGCTAAAGTGATAACATAATAATCACATTGTTACAATCTAGACATCTAGTAATCACATTCTGAAATTCTGAAAAGTAATAAACCGTGCGCAGCAAGCTAACATACCTGATTAAAACGATTTTGATCGTCTCCCTAATCCAACGGGATTCGCGTCGACCAGTCTCTTCATCACAGAAACGGAGGAAGCCTTCTGATTGCCTTCGACGTCATCACAGAAACGGTGGAAGCCTTAACGATGGCGGATTTGAGAGCGAGTTTAGCATTGACAATGGTTTTGTGGGTTTTGGGATTTATGTTCATTAATGAACATAGTTCTGCAGTTAGGTGATTTAATTTAGTTCTGCATTGAACCCGTCTATATATATATATATATATATATATATATATATATATATATATATATATATATATATATATATATATATATATATATATATATATATATATATATATATATATATGGTTATTGTTACTGTAGCACTATCAACTTTGTGTTTTTTCCCGATTTGGTCACCGAACTATTTTTTTTGCACAATAGGTCATTAAAGTCACAATTTACGTGTCAATTATACCATTTTAAGTGATGTGAAGCAAGTCATCCGGTATCATTGCTGACTTGGCATTTAATTAATTAATTAAAATAGATATTAAAAGCCACGTTTATTAGAAAAAAATATTAAAGGCAACTTGTATTTGTTGTACCCTATCGACGCTTCCCCAAATCACAAATGTTCATATTCTTCCATTGTTGACACATGCCTTCATTCCCGATCAAATCTTTAATGGTGGCGGTTCGACTTCTGCTTTTGCTTCCGCCATCATTGCTCCGACGTCAATGAGTTGTTGGCGGTGCTTCGTCACAAAGTCAACTTGATGGGGCTCCGAAGAGGGTTGTCTCCGTGATGGGGCTCCCCCTCTTACCGGTGATGGATGCTTGGTGGTGCCGATCGGAGGAAAGAAGGCCGGAGCTAGCAGGAGGACCCAGAAAATGTTATCGGCTGATGTGGTGATGGACACTGGAAACATGATGGTTGATTACATTGCTATGGCAGATGAGGTCGATCGTGGGTGTCGATCTGAGATCTGCGTCGATCATTGCGCAGATGAGGTTGATCATGGGTGTCGATCCAGTTTACTGCAAAAAGTTTCATAAAGCTTCGATTTTAAGTTGTTTTTCCACCATGGATAGAGATTTTTTTCTTAACGCAGGGCTCCACTTCGAACCCTCGTCTCAATTGCCGTCATGGAAGTTGATGGCATCGGTGTTGGAGATGAATTGCCCGCCGGCTCGATCACCAGTCGACAGATTCAACAATTTTGAGTCTGCTCTTAGCCCAATGGTTTCCTCACCTGTTTCCAATTCAGTGGCTCCAAATGATACTTTTGCTGTGCATGAACTTATCGGGAAATTGGGTAGAATTTGCAATGGTGGCGGTGAGCTTTTTCTGGCGGCCATGGCTCCGGTTGCAGCAGGGCGACCTGGTACAGTACCCCATTGAATTCACCACCACTCAAGTTAAATTGGCCACCCATGGACCATAATGTGAAAGAAAACACACTGAATTTGCGAGATTCAATTCCTCTCAGTTCTGGTTTGCCGTCACTAGCAGCGGATCCTGGTTTTGCCGAGCGGGCAGCAAAGTTTTCTTCTTTTGGTAGTCGTAGTTTCAATGGTAGAACTAGTCAATCAGGGCTAAATTTGAACAACCCTGATTTGCAATTTAGATCTAGCGTTTCACCATTAAAAGGTGACTTGAAGATCCGTGCTTATTGATTTGCTTGTCGTGGTTCTCCTACAGATCCGTGGTTATTGATTTGCAATTCAGATCTAGCGTTTCACCATTAAAAGGTAATCATCGGATCTCACTTCTCCATATGATCTTGGTTCTCCTACAGATCCGTGGTTGTTGATTTGCTTGTCGTGGTCACCATTGAACGATCTATATACAACATCTGCAGAAGACGGCGATTAAGGAACAAATGGACATGTTAGGGCTTTTTTGAGCGGAAGGAACTGCCGTATTGAAATAAATAAATCTATATTATTTTCATTTAATTTTATTCATGGTCATGTAGATTAATAAAGTTGTGGACCCAAACTTATGTGGCAATGACGTGGCATGTTGTCTCCACGTCACTAATGCCAGCCGAGCATGGTCACCTACAAAACCGGTAATTATTGGGTTCGTTCCCCTATTATTTAACAGGTAAATTACAACTTTAATGGTCTATTGCGCAAAAAAAAAAAAAAAAAACTTCAGTGACCAAATCGGAAAAAACAAGAACTTGATTGTGCTACAGTGACAATAACCCTATATATATATATATATATATATATATATATATATATATATATATATATATATATATATATATATATATATATGGGCTTGGGGAATATGTGGCTGTCATGTACCTAAGCTTACATATAGAACCATCAAAACTATGTGATTTTGATTCAAATTTATCCAAATTAATCATTGATCTTTCAACTACTATTCTTTCGTAACTTAAGTACCTTACTAAACTAATCAAATATTTGTTATTTTGATTCATTGTGCCTAGGAGCAACATTGATAGTCATGATCAAATATATTGAAAAAAAGTACTAAAGCATGTCATTTTTTAAAATTAAAACTAATAAAATAGAAGTAAAAGAAGCACATACAAATTACTCAATCAATGTTCAATCATGTTTTTTGGAAATACTTTGAATATAATTTTTTTCATCGAATGACCAATTGTTATGCGTTGTATTATTGAAAAATATATTATTTCTTCAATTACTCTATAAACTTTGATGGATTTTTGTAATAAAATGATTATATAATTTATCTTTTTCATTCCATAACTTGACTCAAATTTGAAATTGAATCTTTTTGGTTAAAACTACATCGTTTTTAAAAGGTTCTATACCTAAGCTTAGGTACATGACAGCCACATATTGACTTTTTTCTAATATATATATATATATATATATATATATATATATATATATATATATATATATATATATATATATATATATATATATATATACTAGTTGTAAGACCCGTGTATTACACGGGTTGATTAAAAAAAAATGTTAAATACGAAAATCTAAACAAAATAGATATGAGATTAGTGTTGTTGAGTATTCAATCCTGTAATTAAGTAAAATTAACAAAATCCCAAATTTGTACTATCTTATCTATAATTTTTAAAATCATAAATGTTGTCGTTCAAGCTAAAAAACATTATACACTTATAATCCATGTTTTTTTTTTCAGATGTATGTAAGAACCAACCTATACAACCCAACAATATATATGGTTTGTTTTCTAGTTTTTAGTTTGTTATGAAGCCTGACTTGTTCAGGATCGATTCGGTTATTCCTAATTTAGACCCATGAACAGTCCCGCCATGATTGTCTGTTGCTAGAAGATACATAAAACTTGATAAAGACTATATATATATATATATATATATATATATATATATATATATATATATATATATATATATATATATATATATATATATATATATATATATATATATATATATAGCATTGTTATTCTATCTTTTTCGTATTAGGTATTGTAGTTAAATTTTTTTTATCTAATTACAGTATTGCTTTGTATTTAGATGGTATTGCTATAATTGGGTAGAGTTTTCAAAGTTCAATACTCCAATAAGAAAACAAATAAATGAAAGTACGCTACTATTTCTTGAAGTAACCACATCTATGCAAAATATCATGTTAGAACAAAGAAACTTCAAGAACCCACCTGGCCACCAGTGAGAGTGGCAAGATCTTGCAGGTTTGCCTTTCTATTTTCACCAAAACCAGGAGCTTTAATGGCACAAACCTATTCAAAATAGTAAAAATAGTTAGTTGCATTAACAAAGAACAAAACTTTATTCTAGAAAAAAAAACCCTTAATGCCAGCACGAAGCTTGTTGAGAATCAAGGTAGCCAATGCTTCACTCTCCACATCTTCAGCAACAATTAGTAACAATCTTTGTTTCTGGATAAAAATCAAAATACATCAATATATCACATAAGATCTTTTAAAATGAAAATAATCATTTTCAGCACATTTGGGGAATCTTTACCTTAAGTGCCAACTCTAACACTTTCATAATCGAATTAATGCTTCAAATCTTCTTCTCATGGATTATAAAAAAATAGGGTCCTCTAGTTCCTGTCAAGAATAAAACAGTTGGCCATTTTTTTCAAGAACCAACTTTTGATAGCGATTAGCCGTAATCCATCGGTTTCAATTTTGGAGATGATATGGTTTGCCAATTTGTTGCAAATTAAACATTCGCGAGAGAGAAATTACAACCGAGAGATGGTGGTAGACTCGGTTTAGCATTCGCGAGAGAGAAATTGCAACCAAGAAACCATTGGTAGCTTTGAACACTGAGATGCAGTAGGGTGGCGTGTTGATTATTCCATAATTTGTTTTTCAAGCCAAACTAATCTATATTTTTTAATATCATAATTAGTATTCATAATGATAATAAAAACAACAAATAGTAAAAGCAAATAATTTAAATATTTAAAAACGACGTAGGGACAATTTAAATATTTAACGGTTAATGATAGTATACACTATATATAATATAAACAATTAAAGTAATTACATATTCCCACCGTTAGATATATTCTAAGTATAATATGACCATAATAATGAAATACTGCATTCGGCACCTACAACAAATACACTAAAAAGAACATATCATATTAGCATACACACAGTAATACAAACGCAACATATGAAGCTACCAGTTTAACGACTTCATTTTCTGAAGTCCATTTAATTGCAACTTGTAAGACCTAAAAAGAACCAGAAAATATAGTTTATAATAGATCAAGTTAATAATGTAAACCAAGATTAAAAAGAGCTTCATAACTAATGTCAAGCATACGGTTCTGTGTCTAACTAATGAGCCAACATCAATGGTAACTCCTCATAACCAAGATGACTTCAATGTAAACGAAGATTAAAAAAACAAATTGAAAAACTATAAGGAAACAAGTTGAAAAACTAAATGATCTTAGAGATCTGATCAAAGAGCTTTGTGGTTGAAATTTTGAAACGGATCCTGGACATAGTGCTTCACAAAGAAGAAAAGTCGATAAAGGTAAAAAATTTAAAACTATATAAAAATATGGGGGAGAAAGATGATACTTGAATTTCTTATCTTGTACACAAAAAATCAAAATAACTCCTTTGTTGAATGTTTTTGTCCATTATGATTTCCTGTGAAAATGAAACCAGATAATACCATTAAGAAAACTTACAAAAAACACAAGTTCTTTTAAGAAATTAGCAGCAAAATAAAAAAGCACCACTTCGTTGCTTGTGTCTAGCAGAAAGAGATAGAGAGAGGGGAAATATGCCAGAGATTGTTCCGATTGTTCCTGATCAAACATTTATGTTACCTCCTTCGATGTACATCATAATGAACTCCTGCAAACGTCCAAAATCAGATCCAGCATAACTACCATGGGAGTTGGTTTCCAGCCATGGATTTAGACGAAAATCAAAATACTTTTTTAAAGGAATTTGAAGCATTAAACCCTGCAGTACCTTGTTAAATCCAATTTCATATATATTAAAGAGAATAACAGAAATCATTTTCCATGGTTATCTATCAAAACTTAACCTGAATACACTATATATGTACCCTCAACACTTGAATGCACATAATCGAATATATTAAGATTGAATCAAACCTTACCTTCCCTCCTTCAACGGACTTATGTGAACAACTTTAAGAGTAGAAGACGCAGATGTGATGGTCCCACTGCCTGTGATTTTTACTTAGATTTACCAATCAGAGCAACGACGGTGGTGGCTTAGCATCTGAAACCTTTGCGTAGCCTTCAACTACAAAGGTGAAATTTCAGTAGCGAAAAGTCAAATACTAAACTTAAAAGGGATTAGAAGATGGGTAAAAGAACTCAGAAGAAGTAGAAAACCTGATATTTTGGTTTAGGTTTGATCTTCTCAGTTTGTTTCTCCTTTTCTACTTATTATATCAATTCATGCATCACAAAAAATATCACACTGTTAGGATTAGAAATGTGAAGAAGCGTAAATCAGGTCAAATTCGATTAAACCAATTAAATAACATATAAAGCTTATCACTTTGTACCTGTCGACTCCACTTCACGTTACTAATATAGGGATTCAGAGTAACAAATGGAAAATAACCCTTCTGCAAATGCACTTATTCGTTCTAATATGTGGGATTTGAAAGGGAAGAACCGATAGGAATAGTATCATTGCCAGATTTTTGGCGAGATTTGAGGAAGATGGAGTGTAATCGGGGGAAGTAACTGCAGACAGATGAAACTGAATATGAATTGATATCAATTCGCTAGAAATTAGGAACTCAAATAGGTAACTGTGAATTCCTGGAACCGGGAAACTTTAAACACAAATGCTATTTTTTAAAGAACATCAAATTTACCAGAAAATGACATGTGTAAAATTCAATGTGGTGATGACAAGTGTACTTGAGTTACTTATTTATTAGGATAGGATATATATATATATATATATATATATATATATATATATATATATATATATATATATATATATATATATATATATATATATATATATATATATATATATATATATATATATATATATATATATATCAAACTCATGAGGAAACGAAAAATTCAGCTGATAATGAGATGTCAGCTGAATATGAGATGAGATACGATTGAGATGAGATTCCAGCTGATGGCAAAATTCCAACTAATGATAAGATGAGATCCCTGTTGAGGTGAAATTTCAACTAATGATGAGAACGAGTATTGATATTGCCTCATTTATACATATATTTCGGGCAATATCGAGTGCCTATACACGTGTTTATGGTATGATATCAAGATAAAAGGTACTTATACGTTTAAATTACCAAAACACTGGAAAAATGGCTTTGCGGATAAAGAAGGAGCTGAATACGAGCCTAAAATTGAACAAAAGGAGTAAAAGATCCATCGGGAAGGAAAGAGCTAAAGAAAGCGTATTCTGTGCGTTAAAACGAAGAAAGAAGTCCAACAGGACCTAGATCGCGACCCGATCTCAACATAGATCGGGACCCGATCTGCTGACCATTGCGTGACAAATTGCTGACACAAGGATCGCGAAAACAGCCTAAAATCGCGTCCCTACAGCGATCGCGACCCGATCACTATGCGGATCGCGACCCGACCCACCAACTACAGTCCACTGAGTCGGGATAGTGTCCAGCGCAAAAGAGCACTACGCAGCACATCGTGACGCGACCACCTATAGGATCGCGACGCGATCTCCTCTGGCCAGGACTATAAATTGAGGCTTTCTCTTGCTGTTTGGGACACTTACACTTACATCAACCTTCACACCTATACCTCCAGAAACACGATTCACAACATCAAACTCGGCAGTTTGCCTACTGGTACGGTGCGGATGGAATCGAGAGCTTGAAGAATGCTCGGCCGGGACTTCATTCGATTTGCTTTATATATGTTTAGCATTCTACTATGATTTCCTAGGCCGTATTCTTCAGATCATGTTATATTTGTTATCTGCATTATTCATTACTTAGATTTGAATACTATCTAATTATGATTTGATTGTTATTTATCGGATATTGAACGTTTTATATTTTATCTTGCATAATTCATTTGACTATCATATATGTTAAGGAACCTTCCTTTTGGACTTATTGCTGAGTTATTTTAGTCTAGAGGACCAATCTGACTATATGACTTTTATCATAACTGTGTTATGACCATTAGACAGATATGACTAGTGATGGACCAAATCCTAGGGTTAAGTCACGAAGGTAGAAACTTATATGTGTATGGCAAGTTTGTACTAGAGGACCAATCTGTACAATACCATTTTGATTTTCATGACCATTGAGATCAAAAACTCGAATGAATCTTGTATGATACGAACCAATACATGATTATTTGGAATATGGAATTGCATGACCATTGCCATTAATGACCTTATAATCATAGGATTAGGTAGTTGGACCAAAACATCTAATCACTCTAGAAATCGATATTTAACTTTCAATATCCATTGCACTAATAGCATATCAAACATAACTAGATGGTTGAATCGAATCTAAGTATAAATGTTTACTTTTATGTTTTGTAATTTATATTTATATCTCCCGTTTCTAATAAACTTTTGCGTTGTCTCTTGACACGATTCAATACATTTTCTCAAACTCCCCCCTTTTTAATTACTGTTTGCTAGAATAATTGTTAATAGATAATTGATTTTCTTAACTTAAAAATATCCGTTTTCCCTTGGGTTCGACAACCCGGATATACCATTACTATACTACAACCGATTAGGTACACTTGCCTAGTTGTGTTGTTCTATTCATACATGGTATTTCCCAGTTCAGAAATGTAAAACTAATGTGAAAACCAATTGCTAATATCATATATACGCTCGTAACACACCAATTCTTTGGTGCCGTTTCTGGGTATTTTATATGTATGTTTGAAAACACATCAAGTATGAGTATGAGCATGAGTTGAGCGTAAACTAAGAGTCGAGATATGTGGGTGTAGCTGATTACACGCAAGAGTTGAGAGTCGAGGTACGTGAGTAATTTTTTCCCTTTTTGGGATTGATGCTTGTATAAGTTATATACTTTTTTGTGTAATTGTGAATAATATAATAAAAACATATTGTGATGAGTACGTTTTGTGCGTGTGCCTTAGTGACAGATTGTGTTATATGTGAGTAACTTTATTTAATTACTAATGATATGAATTGTGATGTAAATGAGTTGTAAGTGAATATAATTGGCTGAGATAGCCAAAGAGCATGAGTTAAAGAGATTGAGGACCATTGTTGGTAATTGAGTTGATAGTGTGACTGAGTATACTAATTGGCTGAGATAGTCAAATAGTATAAGTACGAGTCGAGTATGAGTTGAGTATGAGTTGACATGAGTTGAGAAAGACAACGAGTGTGTAGCTAATTACACACTACATCTAATTATGAGTTGATATGCGGAGTGTTGAGTTTTTGTGGCTTGGAGTTGTCACATATTGAGATCCTTGTGATAGAGATATCAGAGGACATCTGTGTAACCGCATAAAGAGTACCTTGTGGTTAGAGTTGAAAGAACCTAGAGTGTTTCATAATGGCATTTGTGGCCTAGAGATTGGGTTAATCGCCCAATATATGTGGTTGAGACCACATATTTTGTGGGGCCACATAATGAGTAGTAGTGGTTGAGACCACATCTTCTATGGGGCCACATAATGAGTAGATGTGGTTGAGACCACTTTGCGGGGCCACATAATGAGTAGTGTTGAAGTCAAGTTTGTGTTGAAGTTGGTCAATCCATCCGAAGGTCATACCATGCGAAGTGTCAAGTTTTGGTCTGAAGGTCCGAAGGTCTTGTGTTGGAGGATCCGAAGACACACGTAACAAACCTTATCTCTGCAACACGTTAGAGTGTCAGACTTCGGGTTACACGATGTTGCACTCTTATTGGATAGTACTATTGTAGAATATACCTTTTGTATGAATGAATCTTTTGTACTATTGATATCCTGATCACGTATAAATATCAATGATATCATGTCCGGGTCGAGTGTGCTTGTTATCACCATTACTAAAACAACCCTCTCGAAGTTAATACGAATCATTCGACTCCATGTTTCCTCATTTATCATCTGTTCATTATAATTATTTGAGTTGATTGTTGCTTGAATCATTTTGCTAACACTATTGTCGTATATCATTATTCGAATTCTTTAGTCAACACGTGGTATCAGAGCAGGTTTCGGCTCGAAACCTGTGAGAGAATTTCTTTGTTCTTCATTACAACTTCTAGTTCTAAGTTTTTTCCGAGATCTAGATTTCTGCAAGTTGTATTCACTCTTTCTTAAACGTTTTTCTTAAAATGACTCGTTCAAAGAATTTCGAAACAATGGCTGATTCAACATCAAGTTATGCAAACATGCTCAACTACGCAAATCTGATTAGTTCTTCAACCTGGGCACCAGTTCTTATTCCTCCTTTCTATGATTATTGGTCAGATCGTATGGAAGATTATCTCACTGGTCTGGATAAAGACCTATGGGGATTTGTGAAAGAAGGACCTCATATCGATATCAGTGCTAGATTTGTTCTTGCTGAAGGTGAAGATGCTGAAGTAGTCATCGCAGATAATCTAAAGAATCGCAAATGATGAAAGAGCCATAAGGGAACTACGAAGTCGCTTAGGTCCTGATGTCAGACATCATATTCAAGGATCTACATCTGCCAAAGAAATATGGGATCAATTGGCGATGAGATTTGCTGGTGACACCACTCTTCAATCTATTATAGTAAACGAAGTCCGTGTTGACTTTGGAAACTCCAGCAACAAGAGAGACAAATTCAACTTCTAGAGCTTTGGCATTCGAGTGCAACTTGGCACGTGCCTACATCGCCGCAAGAACTGAATCGTTACAGCCCCCCACTAAGAAATTGCTTTCTTCAAGAAACGAATCCTTGACTATAGTCAACATGTGCCAAGTTGCACTCGAATGCCAAAGCTCTAGAAGTCTGAACGCGCTCAATGGAGAAGGTTTGCACATCTCCTGGCACCAAGAAGTTTGGGAAGAGCTAGCAACTTCAGAAGTTCATCAGTTGAAACCAAAGCAACATCAGCTCATTCTATCAGCAGCTACAAGAAACTTTCAAAATTTTTATTAACTATAATTTTTCAAAATTTTGAACATATAACGCGAATCACTTCTATCTAATAAAATTTCATGACTAAAAAGATTTTCTCAAAATTACTAACACCCCATCAACTTTTGGGGGGGGGGGGGATCCAAGATCACAGTACAACTCAACCAGCAGTCAAATTTTCCTTCAAAATTTTGATATCCCAACCCTCAACATTTCAAATCATTTAGGGGGATATTGTTGAGTAAATGATCTGAAATATTGAGTGTTTATTCAGCAATGGGATTGAGGAAGTTACCATGAACTGTTCAAGAATCACACTCAACATATATCACCATTTAGGGGGATATTGTTAATGTAAATGCCGAAGATGTTGAGTGATTCAACTTAGGAACTTTCAGCAGTAGAGGACCAAACTTGGAAAATCCAAGTTTGGGTCAGAAATTAATATTCCAGAATTACACTGCTGAACCAAACCGAAATTACAATGATCGAAACTTGGATCCGAAAATACAAGTTTCGCAAGCAAGTTCCGAACCTGGTACCGAAGATCAAGAGTTCCGAAGTTGGATCCGAAATGAATAGTTCCGAAAGTAATGCAGCATCCTGATCCGAACATGGATGTTCTGAACTCGGTTTGGAAGTTGATTCAGCAGTTGGAGTACCGAAAGCCTGAATTCCAAAATGGACTATACCGAAGATGTACTCCAAACGAGGCTGATCCGAAGGCTGTTCAGAAGTTCTTGTACCGAAATCCGATCAGAACTTGGAGGATCCGGAAGTTAGCTCTACCGAACCAGGTTCCGCACAACACCTCCGAACTCTATAGCGAAGGCAGTTCAGCAAAGGCAAAGTTCCGAACCAGAAGAGGAGTTCTGAATCAACAGGTCCGAACTTGGGATTCCAAAGTCAGACTTGAGGATCCAAACTTGAGAGGATCCGAAAGTCACAGTTCTGAATTTCACAGTCCAGGAATTCAAGTTCAGAAAATACTGTGCCGGTTCAGAAGTTACGGATCAGAAACGTCCGGTGCTGATCCGTTCAACAACGAAAGTACATAGCGGGTAGATCAAGAAGTTCAAGACTTAGATTATTTAGGCCAGCTGTGGGATTGTACTTTTGTAATAGATTAATAGTATTTGTTGTACTTTAGAATCCGTTAGATATCTTCTCTTCCTATAAATAGGAGGCTCGGGTCATGAAGGTTAGAGTGAGATTCTAGAGAGAAGTTGAGGAAACTATCACTCCAATGTAGTCTAAAGTAACTGGAGGAGGAGCAGGAGCCAGCCACCTCAAGAACCTCAAGAACATCCTCACTTCTCCTCCGTGCTATTCTAGATCTCCATACTTCTTTTCTATCTTTTATTCTATTCTTCCTTCCTAGATCTTTATATAATTCAACTTAGACTAGAAATTGTGTTTGAGCTTAACTTCCAATATGTAACACATTTCTTATTATCAATGAAAAATACGAATTACATTATATTGTTTAATTATTGTCTTTTAATTTCCACACTTGTTCTTTACGATTTATTTAATATTCTGCAACTTTACGTTTCACATCATTTATATTCCTGCATTGTTTCTTTACATTTTAGCACTTAATATTTATATATCTTCGTTTATTGTTGAGCAAAAGATCTTGGACCCCGAAAACCTTCGAGTTTTCGCTTTTTATATTTTCAACATATATGACACTCCTCTATCAGGAGTTCCTTAATTAACATTATGAGTCAACAAGAAGGCATCACCCTCCGTTTAACTAACCTTAGAGTATTTTTATAACTTTACTAGAATACTAACCAAGGGTTAGAAAAATGATCAAATACCCTTGGAAGGTCATGACACCATTTGTTGGAATAATGTCCAAGGTCATCAATTTGTGGTAATATTTCTAATAATGGTAGAGTCCTTTTGGGTTGCCCTCATGACCCAGAAAAACATATAGAGTCAGAAACCGTAAAAGAGAATGATTAGTTTATTAATTTATTGAGAATTAAATTAATTACAAACTAGATCAATAAATTGATAAACGAATTTAGAATTAATTTAGAATCAATTAAAGGGACTGGATTGCAATTGGTTAAAGGTTTAATCAACGGAAACAAAATCCAGGGGGTGCGGCTGTCAAAAGGCTCCTAAGTTTGAAACCCTAGGAGCCTTGTATTATAAATAGAGGCCTTGGGGTTCAACCCTAATGCATCCCATACTCCAAGAGGTGCCGCCACCTCTTCTATTCTCCCTCCCTCTTCTCCCTGTCAAAATCTTGAACCCTTTCCAAGGGTTTCTGAATTGAACTTCAAGCATAGAAGAATTTCTGATCTATCTAGTTTTCTGGTGTTCCTGCGCATGAGTCATTAGAGGGTTTCTGGATCGATCTTCCGCTGCATATGTTTATGTGTTATTATGATCGAATCCCAACAGTGGTATCAGTGGTATCAGAGCCTCAGTTGATATGTTATTTTCACTTTTGCTTGATATGATTAAATAGTTTAGGTTTTATGCTAGAAACTTGTATGAACTTGCATGCTATTTTTCGAAAAATCCATAGGTTATGCTAGACTGATTCCAGAAATTGCATATTATGAATTTTTGACTGGTTTATGAACTCTAGAACATGATTTTCAAAATTTTGATTGTTTAGGAAGGGTTTCCTTACCCTTGGCGGCTAGGGTTCCCATTGCTTACTTTCCTTGCAAGTTTCCATAGCTGGCTTGTTTCCTTGTTTGCCTAATTGCCTAAACTGCATGCTATTATCGAAATTACCTGTTTTCTTTGTGCCTCCACATGAATTTCGAAATTATTAAGGTTTTTAGGAGAGTTTCCTTGGCCTTTGCATGCTACATGGCGGCTAGGGTTAATCCATTGCTTGCCTTGCAAATTTCCATAGTTGCCTTACTTGCTTGGCTACCTTATATGCCTATTGCCTTAATTTGATTATTCCAACACGATTTAATTGTTTATAATTAATTTTTAAAAGGTATTAATTTAATTGATTAATAAATAAAATGTTTTACATTGTTTGTTTAATTAACAGTGAATTAATATTAATTGAATTAATTAAATGAGATATTTTAAATTGTTTAAAATACATTTATATATATTAGAAGATTATATATATAAAATAATTAATTAAAGCAAAAAAATTGGTCAAACCATGACTAGGCTCACCTACGAAAATCGTGAATGGGGTTTAAAGGAGGGTTCTTATGAACCCAAATGAGGCCGGTTTTTAAATGACATTCATTGCCTACCACCCTCACCGCCCAACACATTTTTCTATGTGGAGTTACCGAAAGGGTTTGATAGGGCAATGTTTCTCTCTCTAAGTTAAAAGTATTAACTTAAAGTATTAAAACAAAAAGTCGTTTTAATTAAAATAAAATGTGAGATTTTATGCTACCCATGAGAAACGCACATTCTCTTTATGCTCTACTGGCGGAGCTATGTGGTTAACCGGCACGTCAGGTAAGGTCATAGTTGAGGGTGATGTGGCACTTACGATTCTCAAGCGTATCTTGAGCCAGGCATCACGCGGAGTCTGCATGGTCAATTCACCATCTGATTCATGATCTACAACATCCATGTCATGAATTGGAGATGAGGCACAAACAAGATTAACATGTCATTGACACTAGTCAATGAATATCACAGATCTAGGAATTTCATAGAGAATGAAATTGACAAAAGGTTTTGTCTACCTTGATGACCATTGTGGTGTGATTATGGCATCCTTCTTCACATCACAACTGGGAAATCTTGGATCCTAGCCTTAGTAAATAAATTGGGTAATTTCTTAAAGAATTAAAATTCAAACTAAAACTAAACATTTTTCTTATAGATGTCATTTGCTGACATGTCCTCCTCCACTGCAATCTCGATCTGGTGAGATCGATATCCTGACGTTTGCTGACATGTCCTCCAAACTCGAGAATTGTTTCAAGAGTGTCGGGGAACCAGCAAAGCAGGAACGATTCGAGATCGTTAAATCCCTTAGGGCATATAAACTAGAAGAAGGAACATTTGTGTGTACGCATGTTCATAAGATGAAATCGTACATAGATGAATTTGATAATCTTGGTGTCCATTTAGGAGTTAGCCATAGATGTGGTGCTTAACTTGCTTCCTGGTTCATGTCATAAGGGCTTTATGAACTATGACAAGAACCATTTGGACATGACCTTCATTGAGCTGCACGGTTTGCTGAAAACTGTCGAGGCTGGTTTAAAGCAACACCGTAGCTCAAATTTCACCGCTCCTATCTTGGTCATTCATCATGGTGATGCTAAGATGAAGAAAGTTTCTCATCCCAATGGAATGGAAGGGCTAAGGTTGGACGGTCTAACCAAGGTTTTAAGAGAAAAGCTGATTCTGACATAGCTCCCACCAGTGACCCGAATGTGGCCATATGTTTTACTGCCATCTAAAGGGATATTGGAAACGTAGTTGCCCAATATGCCTGAAGGATCTGAAGAAGATCCGAGTAAAGGAGTTTGACACCTCAGGTATATCTGAACTCCATAATATGTCAACTTCTCATTCTTTAATCCTCAATACAAGATATGTTGACTCACATCTATGCTGTATACATGGACTAAGTGAAAGTAAGAAGTTGAAGCATAGGAACTTGATCTGATTTGCTGTTACAAGATCGATAATTACAAGCTCATGCAAATTAGTGGCGTTTAGTTAGATTATTAGATTTTGCTACTCGCCAGAAATGGCACAATACATTGTTTCATGTTATGCATTGTTTAAGGATATTTTGTACCTTTTCTTTTGATAATAAAATTTGTGATTTTTCCTTTTAAGCATAGTTGTTTTATTTCAAAAATGAATCCTTACAATGGCATATATGAATGTGTTAAGTAGTAGCAATAATAATATTGAATGTTGATTCATCCAAAAGGTGTGTTTGATAAATCATGTTTATGGCATTGTCTCCTTGTCCATTAAAAGAATTGCATCACCATGCTCCAATTAGACAAGATGAATCATTTGACTTAGAGTCAGATGATGTATGCAAATCTTGCTTACTTGGAAGATGACAAGAATGCCATTCACAGGATATGAAAGAGACAAATGATTTGTTGCAACCGATCCACACAAGTGTTTGTGGACTGTTCAAATCTACCACAACACATGATGAGCGATACTTCGTTACGAATACTGATGATTTTAGTAAATATGTTTATGTTTATCTAAGTGAACATAAGTTGGAATCTTTGAAGTGATCAAATAGTTTCAAGATGAAGTAAAGAATCAACTGGGCTGGAATATCTGAGTATCATATTCTACGAACATCTTAGGAAATGTGAAATGGTTTCACATGTTGTCTCCTCTCAGAACACAACTGCAAAGTAGTGTGTCTGAAAGGAGAAATCGAACATTGTATGAAATGGTTCGATCCATGATGTATCGAGCTACACTTCCAAATTAGTTTCAAAGGGTTGTACCCTAGAAACAGAAACCCACAACTTAAACCTCGTTTATAACTAAGTAGGTTGCAAAGACGTGTTCTGAAATGTGAAGTGGGGTTCATCCCCCACTAGCATATAGAAAGTCTGGGGTTGTGAAATGTTCATTCGTCACAAGGTTGAACCCAGATCAGAGAAAGTGTCATTTTTCATTGGTTATCCCGCAAATTCTTTGGATACTTGTTTTACAAGTCATTCGAGAACAAAATATTTGTGTATCATAGAAGAGTCTTTCTTTGGAAAGAGCTCATATCCAAAAAAGCCAGTGGGAGTAAGATTAATCTTGAAGAGATTAAAGATTCAACCAATAAAAGAACCTTTAGTTAACACTAGCACTTAACTAGAGGATTGGATTCCTGTTAAGAAATTTCACATATCTCCACCTCTTTGCAATTCCAGTAGAGTTAGTCACTCTCATGAGAATTATGGTCCATAATAGTGAAAGTGACACACTGATTAGTGGTAAAACACTAGTTAGTAAAGGATGGGTCATACAACTACACGGAAGCCAGTGGGATGAACATATGCACATGTTTATTTATGAACATATGTAATTTTCATGTGGTTCTATGGTTAGCTGATATAATTTGGATCTATATTGAATTTGTCTATATATATATATATATATATATATATATATATATATATATATATATATAGGATCAATTGAGAACCTAGAAAATATTGAGAACATAAGAACAGATCAGAGCCATTTATTATTTTAGATCAAAGACAATAATTAAATGACAATTTTGTAATTACTAATATATTTTAAATCAATTAATTTAAGTTAAAATAACCTAAAGGGTATTTGGTATTAAAATTATCCTAATTATGTAATATCCTAAAATCATGTTTCTCTCTTTAAATTGTTAATTCAATCTTTTAAAAGTTCATAAATAATCTTTAAAATCATGAAGAAGATAAACATCACTCATGACTTCTACATCATCTCTATCATCTTCAACCTCCTTCACAACTAGTTAGTCGCCATGACCCCACCGACAGATCCCTAGGCAACCATCTGAGCACCACCATCTTTTACACTACTACATTCGACTCCAGCGGCCAACACCAATTACAACCATGTCCTCACAGCCGAGATCGTTATCACCACAACCACCACTAGAATCTAACAACTATCTAGCAAATTTTTTCTAGGTGATATATATATATATATATATATATATATATATATATATATATATATATATATATATATATATATATATATATACTATACTATAAACCATATATAAGTTACAAGCTTTTAAAGCATGAAGTCTTAATTTTTAAGACAGTACAATCACTTAATGCGTATGAAAATTGGGCGGGTATTAAAAATTTGAAATTCCACAGGTCATTTGTGAAGACGCGTGCCTGACAAAAGCATGGACTGCTTTTTGCTTTCCCGAATCCCGATATATGCTTTGAAATTGAACATCAGTTTCCACCACCATGCTCACCTCTCCACCGCCTTCTCTGCATGCTGGATTTCCGCTACCACCACAGTACTATATATATCAAGTAGGAGTATCGAAACAAATCAACCCTTACTCTCAAATCCTCTGGCCGACGGCGCAGCTACCAGCAATACCATAACCAAACGGCGGTATACTCACTCCGGTATTACTCTTATCCCTTCTCCCCTTTCTTCTTTCTCTTTCTGGATCCAACCTATTTTCGGCCTCTTTGTAAACTCCCTATGTTTTGTTTGTTCCTCTCTATCTCGCTCTCGATCCATATCGCTAACATGGTATAGATCTATGATGTGGTGCGACGGTGGATCTGTTTAGAGATATGGATCGAGAGCGAGATAGAGAGGAACAAACAAAACATAGGGAGTTTACAAAGAGGCCGAAAATAGGTTGGATCCAAAGAGAGAAAGAAGAAAGGGGAGAAGGGATAAGAGCAATACCGGAGTGAGTATACCGCCGTTTGGTTATGGTATTGCTGGTAGCTGCGCCGTCGGCCAGAGGATTTGAGAGTAAGGGTTGATTTGTTTCGATACTCCTACTTGATATATATATATATATATATATATATATATATATATATATATATATATATATATATATATATATATATATATATATATATATATATATATATATATATATATATATATATATATATATATATATATATATATATATAGTACTGTGGTGGTAGCGGAAATCCAGCATGCAGAGAACGCGGTGGAGAGGTGAGCATGGTGGTGGAAACTGATGTTCAATTTCAAAGCATATATCGGGATTCGGGAAAGCAAAAAGCAGTCCATGCTTTTGTCAGGCACGCGTCTTCACAAATGACCCGTGGAATTTCAAATTTTTAATACCCGCCCAATTTTCATACGCATTAAGTGATTGTATTGTCTTAAAAATTAAGACTTCATGCTTTAAAAGCTTGTAACTTATATATGGTTTATAGTATATATATATATATATATATATATATATATATATATATATATATATATATATATATATATATATATATATATATATATATATATATATATATATATATATATATATATATATATATATATATATTGGGAAGGGTTCAAATGAGAACCACTAAAAGGTTGAGAACTGTGAGAACCACTAATTCACAGTTTAATAAAAAAATTTACGTTATAGTATTCACAGTTTAATAACTAGAAATTTTATTATATTGTGAATATTGTAAAACGTATTAAAAATAAGAAAAATTATTAAGTTTGATGTATTTTCACATAATAAACAAGTGAGAAAAAACAAAAAAACAAAAAAAAACATAATACTTAATGTGTGAATATCGGTTCTCACGGTTCTTAACCTTTTAGTGGTTCTCATTTGAACCTATATATATATATATATATATATATATATATATATATATATATATATATATATATATATATATATATATATATATATATATATATATATATATATATATATATATATATATATATATATATATACACCCAAGTATTTTACTAACAATTAGAGCGTTTTAAAAAATTTCAAAAAAAAAATATTTTTATATATACATATACGTGTCTATATATAGAGAGAGTTAGCATAATTTGAAAACCAATATATCAATGAAAACCCATATATCAATGAGAAAAATATGTTAAAGAAAAATCTGTTAATACATTAATTTTGCATCCAATGTATGTTATTACGTTGATCGATTTTCTTTATATGGTATTATGACTTTTCGGCCCCACTAATTGGCAGATGCTTGTGTTCGACTATTGGTGACGTCCTTACGTGGAGGCATGGTTGCAATGATGAAAGCACCAAATTGACAGAGCCAAGTTCGAGATGGCCAATTTCCTGAGAAGGTAACATGGGAAAAGTAATCTGGAGCAATTTTCTTTATCCAATGCATTTACAAGATTTTAATTATGCCAGCTAAACTTGTTGCTAAAGCTAAGGAAGTCATGCAAGCAAAATTCGAAAGGTGATCCTACTTTTAAGCTATTGACAAGGTCTTCTCGTAAGGAGACCAAGTCTTTATGCAGCTTGCTTTTGTCAATTTGTCTTCCACTGTGGTTCCAATTAATACCTGAACCGGGCCGGTTTCTTCACTCCCTACAAGAATTTGGGTCTGTAAGGACGAACGAACCCTATAGGGACGACGATTGTCGTCGCAATAGATAACCCTATAGCGACGACATGTCGTGTCTATAGGGTCTACGGTCAAAGTCAAACGTATTTAGCTATAACGACGACCTGTCGTCGCAGTAGGGTGAGGCGGGAAACGAAAAACTTTTGGCGCTTTTCTAAATAAGTATAGCGACGACATTAAGTTTCAATAGATTAAAAATAATTTTATTTTTTATTTTTAAGTGTATTTCAGTCATTAACGGTACGACGTCGTAGTTGGGTTCGGCTATAGAGACGACATGTCGAAACTATAGCCTTACCAGATCCTAAAACTTACGCGAACATCTTTTCTGCTCCATTTTCTCCCTCGCGTTTTCTCTCTTCTGCTGTGGCGATTCCAAAGATTCTCGCTCTTTTCTGGTCCATTTCACCCCGCATTACAGTTTCCCCGGCCAAGCATAGTGTGCAATCGTCCTTGCTGTGGCTTTTCGTGGCTGATTTCAAGAATAATTAACGATTTCGGGTTGTTTTTGCAGGTTCCTTGTTGTGGCTGTTCGTGGGTTGCTCCGGTGTCAGTGGGGGAAGGTCCTGTGGTTCTCTTCTCTTCTCTCGGTATCTCATTTTCTCTATTTCTTTCTCTTGCTTTTCTTCTCTCGGTATCTATATTCCACCGGTGGTAAATGATATTTACTGTGATTTTTATGGGACCTTGAAGTAACAGTTCACATCTTCTTCTCTGGCTCGAGTGGTGGCCGGATTCCGGCTGTTGAAGGCTTGGGTGGTCTTTGGTTTTTCGGTTTGCAGAAAATCAACTAGTTTGGTTAGTAGATCCCGTTTTCTGATTTTATCAAGCTGCATATTTGTTTGTATATGGTTTATTTGTTGATTACTTGCTTATAACTCAATTAGGGAGTAATGTGTTCCCGTTAAGAGGTGTTAAAACGAATTTTAGGACCTTTTATGTAAATTTTTTTGAAACCGGCATGAGAAATTAGCTACAAATCATGTGTTTATGTATTGATTAATTGGTTATATGCAACCTTATGTAACATTTTGTGAAATCTGCATAAAAATTCATGTAGAAATTAGGGTTTAAACGATTTTTAGGACCTTTATGTAACCTTTTTTTCAAATATGCATAAGTTTCAATTTAGCCCCTTGAAGTTTGCTGATTAGGACTAGATTGTAAAGAATTCTCATATTTATCAAAATTTCAAATTAGCCCTTGAAGTTTGCTTAGTTGCTGTATTTTACTCATATATGAATTAGATTGTCTTTGGAAATTTTATTATTTTAATTATATTTTAATTACCAACATATATTTTAATTATATTTTAATTACCAACATAAATAGAAACATAAAATAGAATGGAAAAAAGTTATAAAAAAATATCATAAAGAAATAAAAAAAGAGTTGTACAAAAGACGTAACAAATTGTAATAAAGTTTAGAAACGTATCAAAGATTATAAAAAATAAAATTTGTTAAAAAAAACTTAGTTTGATGCAAATTTGTTTGAAAAATATTTAATCAAATTTGTGACAAAATTTAAAATTTATATAAAAATTGTAATAATGAAAGTTAGGGACATTTCATAATCATTAACCTTTGATGTAATAAAACTGTTCTTATCTAGTTTAGTATGTCATTATAAACATTTCGTAATTGATTATATTTGATAATAATAAAATATGTATATTAGTAATTTGGGAATAATCAAAATAATACGTCTCTCAAATATATATATATATATATATATATATATATATATATATATATATATATATATATATATATATTGCACTAACTTTAGTTGTATCCCCGCCCGAAATGAATTCAGAAATTCATTTCGGGCAGTCCCCATTTTGGGACTGCTTTTTAAATATTTTGTCTCATTTAGGATGTGAATGAATATTATAGATTGAGTATTTAAGGAAAATTCGACACACATTTCTCTTTACTCCTACGAGTTTGTGTTTCAAACGCATACTTGGGGAGTTAAGGGGAAATGTTGTCGATTTTTTCTTAAATAATCAATCTGATAATATTCATTCACATATGAGACAAAGTATTTAAAAAGTGGGTTAGGTGGCCACCTTTAGACAAACAGGTAGTCGGTTCATACAGTGCATTCATCCAATCAGCCTCAACTTACACAAATCCTAAAAAAAGTCTAACTTATTATAACTAAACACAAACTAATTAGCATGCATACGATCTAAGTCTTAATAATGAAACAGTAATGACAATTGATAAAAGCTGGATTAAAGTGCGAAATCGGCGGTCTCCAGAGTTCTTGGAAGGTCTAAGGAACTTCATAGAGATTGCCAAGAACCATGTAGACGATGAAGGGAAAGTGTTTTGCCCATGTAGAGATTGTGTGAATTCGTACCGGCACGTTATGTCTACGACTTACGCCCACATACATGATCGTGGCTTTCAACAGACGTATAAGATATGGACTTATCACGGCGAGGAATATCCCGCTTCCGATTTAGACACACTTTGGGCTGCAAGAAGACGTACTACAACAACGCATGAAGGTCCAGCCTATAACCTGGCCTGGGGTTGGGCGGACTGCTGTGTGAAGGTCCAGCCTATAACCTGTTGGGTGCTATCAGGTTGTGTAGCATTCAGGGGCGGACATAGGTGCTACCCCTCAAATTTTTTGGTGTAGTGCAAAATTTTTGGAAAATTTTTCATCGTAGTGTAAATTTTTCGGTGTACTACCCCTAAACTATTATGTGCTACCCTTGAGATTTTGTTTAACGTCCGCCACTGGTAGCATTACAGGGCCACTGCAGTTGCAGAACCGGAAACATGAGTATATGGAACAGAGGCTAGGACCGTAAATTTACCAAAATGGGAGCATGAATGTAACTTGAATTGTGCCTTGTTGAGACAGTGATTCAAGCCCACCTAACTACTTGAAAAAGGAAACGTATTTCCATATAAATCAAATAAGGACTACACGAACTGGCATTGCATGGCTTTACATCCTAATTAAAGGAGTGGAATTAAGGATGTAATTAAAGAAACAAAGAAACAGCAATATACTATAGTTTACATAATGAATCAACTAACCAGTAAACATTATAAGGTTTGAGCTTATCAGAACCTGCTTTTCCATACCATGCCCTCCATTTGTTTGAATTGTTGTTCTTTGGAAGCGGAGGTGGAGGTTGTTCTTTGCACGTGATGGTGGTCTTTTCCATTCAAAAACGCATGGGCATATACTTGTGCTTTGTACGTGGAAGTTGAGGTTGTGATGGGACATTAGAGCTCTCTGGAAGGGGAGATGGCAGTGTATTGTCCGTTGTTGGTGACGGTAGAGTTGAAGGTGACGTATTGCTGTTGTTGGAAAGTGAAGGAAACTCAGTACTCCACTCGGACATTGGAGCTGCAACTGGAAGTGGAGGTGGCAGTGGCGAAGTCTAAACACGATATGTAGATTATGTTATGTATACACAAGTAATCAGATTATAGTATACATTTGAAATTTGGAACATAGAATCTATAAACAAAAATATTGTACTTAAAGATGCAACTATCCATCATTATATAAACATGTTTCAAATTAATCGGTTGATCGGCAAAATTGGAATGTACTCTGTTTATTTATATATAAGACAACTATTACTTAAAAACTGTTTTAAAACCTCTTCTTCGTTTTAGTTTTCTTGAAATTAATTAATAATGAAATAAATAGATTAAGATCCATATGGAAAATGAGTAAACATAAAAAATAGAGGACCATACTTGGTATATGAGTGCCGTTCCAAGTTCTCTCACAATCTCGTTCATTGATGGACGTTGTTCACGGTCTCTCTTCAAACATCGATAAGCAATCGTTGCAAACGCCTTCAAAGAATCAGGATGTATTTCATCCTTTATATTGCCATAAATTATTTCACTTACTTTGTTTTGTTTGTAACTCTTACGAACCATTTCCGTAAAAGAGTGGGCCTTATGGTTGTTGCCAATACACAACCTGCCACACAAAACTTCAAACAAGACTACCCCAAACGAATAGACATCCGACTCTTTTGTTAGTAACCCCGTCTCTATGTATACTGGGTCACAATACCCAAACGTGCCAACCGTATTAGAGACGAGAAATGTGTATGGTTGGTTAGCTGGACCAAACTTGGATAGACCAAAATCTGCGATCCTCGCATTCCAATTTTCATCTAATAGAATATTCGAGCTTTTAATATCGCGGTGCAACACTCTTTGTTGAGTCCCAGCAGGATTATGAAGGTAAGCTAGACCTTGAGCTGCCCCAATGCAAATATTCAATCGCCGATCCCATGTTAGATCAGAGCTATTGAGATACAAGTGAAGACTTTTTTTGGATGCATATTCGTAAACAAGGATCTTTTCGCCGCTGTCATCACAAAACCCTAAGAGAGATACGATATTTTGATGCTTGTAAAGAGAAAGCATAATGATCTCCTTCCAAAACTCAGGGTCTCCTTGCCCAAATGTACGATCTAAACGTTTTACAGCAACCGTGGTATGCCCTTTCAAATGGACATGTAATTCTCCCTTATATACTTTTCCAAATCCTCCTCTTCCGATGCAATTGCTTTCAGCAAAATTGTTGGTTCCTGATAATATAGCTTCAAGTTGTATTTTGAGGTGTTCAAACTTTTTTGTGATAGACAACATATTGATGGTGGATCAAAAATAGGAAACAAGTCTAACCTTCACCAAAATACAGGTGAAGGGTTTGAAAGAGACGATATATAATTCTATCTTTCTGAATGATTTACACGAGATGATATACGATGCTATCATCTCTCTCTCATAATGGAGAGCGAGCTTGCATCAATAATTTCATATTCCTTTTTCTAACTTTACTCCAGCTGTAAATCAATGACAAATGTTGGAGTGGTCCACAATTATACAATTTCTGCTAACAATTTAATTTGCTAAAGTTTACTTTATGTCACAGTGTATATAAACGCTGACGTAGAATATATATATATATATATATATATATATATATATATATATATATATATATATATATATATATATATATATATATATATATATATATATATATATATAGGGGATCTTTTGAGAACCAACTTCACCCCATGAACCCGAAAACTCCCAACTCCTTTTGGATCAATCCTATATCTCCCAAACCGATATTTTTTTCAAAAAACCGACCACATAGGCCTCTTAGACGCTCAAAATGGGGCCGGGTCGCTGAAAAAAATTTCCGAAAAAAACGACTTTTTTTTTGAAAAAGTTTGTACATTTGCAAAAAAAAAAAAAGTTTGCACATGTGCAAACTTTTTTATACGTACAATTTTTTTCAAATTTTTTTATGGATGTCTTTCTAACATTTATTTAAGACGTTCTATAAAAAAATTTGAAAAAAATTGTACGTATAAAAAAGTTTGCACATGTGCAAAAAATTTTTTTTGCATATGTGCCAATTTTTTAAAAAAAAAAGTCGTTTTTTTCGGAATTTTTTTTCGAAAATGCTTAAATATGTGCGTTTTAGAGGACTATGGGGTCGGTTTTTTGAAAAAAATATCGGTTTGGGAGTTCTCGGGTTCTCGGAGGACTTGTGGTTCTCAAAAGATCCTAACTCTATATATATATATATATATATATATATATATATATATATATATATATATATATATATATATATATATATATATATATATATATATATAGACTTAGGATCTTTTGAGAACCAACTTCACCCCCGAGAACTCCCAACTTCTTTTGGATCAATTCTATATCTCCCAAACCGATATTTTTTTTAAAAAACCGACCCTATAGGCCTCTTAGACGCTCAAAATGGGGTCGGGTCGCTGAAATTTTTTTCCGAAAAAACGATTTTTTTTTTTGAAAAAGTTTGCACATGTCCAAACTTTTTTATACGTACACTTTTTTCAAGTGTTTTTTTATGGATATCTTTCTAACATATATTTAAGGCGTTCTATAAAAAAATTTTGAAAAAAAGTGTATGTATAAAAAGTTTGCACATGTGCAAAATTTTGTTTTTGCACATGTGCAAATTTTTTCATAAAAAAAATGTTGTTTTTTTCGGATTTTTTTTCGAAAATGCTTAAATATGTGCGTTTTAGAGGCCTATGAGGTCGGTTTTTTGAAAAAAATATCGGTTTGGGAGTTCTCGGGTTCTCGGGGGACTTGTGGTTCTCAAAAGATCATAACTCTATATATATATATATATATATATATATATATATATATATATATATATATATATATATATATTAATAAATAAGTAGCTCTTGTACACTTGTCATCACCATATTGATTTGGACACATGTCAACTTATTAGCACAATGCCACATGTCATCCTATTTGGAAGCATCGTTGTTGGATACGTGTTTGTTTAACATTTTCAAAATTTGTCAGTTTACATTCAAATCCCGTTAATTTTGGAAACGGTGGAATTTAATCGGGGAGGTGGATGAAGAATCAGTGCGAGTCTCGAGTCTGCTCATCAAAGCCGAATCAAAGTTCCTAACTTCAAGCCAAGAAATTAGCTTATTGATTACCGAGATTTATGTGTTGATCTCGATTCAATCGCACGCGTTCCATGTCTCTATGAATTCTTTTGCAGATATGAACCTTAAGAGAAAATCAAATTGCTGAGTTTTTGGGAATTAAAATCAATTCCAATCGGTCTGTTACAAAGAAGTCAATAAATTAGCAATCCATTCTCTCTATAAACCCTAAACTGCCACTGCCGGCCCATCACCACCACCACCAATCGGGCATCACCATGACTATTTTCTATGTTGCCATTCTACACGACGCGATTCCGAGTAACGTCAAACAATATCTGGATGCGGTTTACTTTGTTCATCCGAATCCGCAATCCAGATTTTTTCTCGCATGTTTGGCCGGTTCATTTTTTACGGAGGGTAAGTTATATTTTTTTCATCGATAATTCAGTTTTTCACGGGCAAAATTTGTTGTACTCGGTGCCGAATTTGTCACAGTCCAATAAGGTAATGCTATAATAACTTGTACGTTATTCATAACAAACTGTTCAAAATATGGTTTTGGCAAATTCGGCTTGGAAAAACGACTGTCGTCCTAACCCCCAAATTTTAGGGACGGGTTCGTAGTTTCCTTGTGTTTTTGGATGGATTATGCTAAATGATAAATTTGTGTTTTTAGCTAACGGATGGGTCTCAAAGGATAGCAGATGGAAGAAGTTTTGACCATCAAGAACATGTTAGTTTAGATCCTTGGTGGAATGAAATTATATATGATACTTTTAAATTATATACATATATACAAAAAGGGGAAACTTACTTTTTTTACTTAGAAAACGTGGCTATCATATTAGGTTCTTAAAATATAGTTATCAATATTTTGCTTTTAGTTACTTATCTCTTCTGTTGCTTAGAAAATCAAATAACTTTAAATCCCTCAAAATGATTCTTTTTTTTTTTCTTTTCTTTGTGCAGATAAAGGACAATAAATTTCAATGGACAACATTTTGTTGTGTTTGTTTGTATAAACATCACACATATATGTATTGATCTTCTTCATAGCAACTTTTCAGAATTATACAATTGACAGGGAAATCTTGGGCAAATGTGAACAGGTTGGTACTCGGATCATAATTTTTTGTGCAACTTTAAATACTAATATATTTAAATTATCATCCCAGTTCTTCTTTAGAGCTCATAAAAGTGCCATGTGTTGGATGAAAATTACGTGTTTGTCTGTTCACAATTCAATGTAACATACAGGCATCTTCATTTATCTCATTACTAGAGTGCTAAAAATAGCATGCTACTTTCATTTTTTAGGTACATATAGCATTCTACTTGCATTCTTATGCCAAAAATAACAGACTACAGTTCTCTTGCTATATATGTCATAAATAATTCGAGAGAGCATCAAAGTGTGATTATTGGCTAAGTTTTCTACACAATTGTCATTTTAAAAAATTTACTGTAATCATTATTTCATCCACAGGTGCCTAATTTGACAGATAAAGTGGATTTTCAACACTGTTAATCTAATAACTATGAGGATGATTCTAGGTCTTCTGATGGGGCTAGATGTTGCTGAGAAAGGCATACTAAATAGTGTCTATAATGAGCCCATTCCTGAAATTGTAGCCAATTTCAGGACTTCTGATGGCCTGCTACAATGCATCTGGTATGGAATAATATCAAAATTCAAAAGTATTATTTGAATATTGGAAAGCCTACTCCTGAAGTTTCTGCTACAGTATTGGAGAAAGTGTATAGTTTAAATTTCACTAACATGTAGTATTTTAAAAGTTACAAGTAGAAAATTGCATTTGTTTTTAATTATCATTAAAATTTGCAAAAAAAAAAAAAAAACCCTTCATTAATAGCATCATATTTTGAAAAAATAACTTTTTGGATTCTTTTTAGATGACCAGGAATAGTTTCATTTTTTTTGGTACATTGAAGCTCATTCATAAGACAGTTTTTTGGTAAACGGTTTTATCAATGAACTTTGCAAAAAAGTTCATTAGTAGCAACATACTTTGAAAAAATGAGTTTTTTAGCTCTTCCAATGCTTCTCAAGATTGGGAACATAAGATCAGCATTGTTGAATGGATAATAATTATAATCATTCATCCTAGTACATCTAAATGGTTTGCTTTTTGGATTACATCTCATTTTCCAGCAATCGTTTCCATTTAGTCTATCCTATGCCAACGATGTCCGGTAGGTTTTTACTATTTTACCAATCTTCTAATTTCCTCTTAAAATTTTGGATTCCTTCGTGACATAAAACATCTTCCGTTTTTGTTTTTTATTACTTCTTTGAGATAGATAACTATAAACACTTACATGGACCACATTGCAATTCAGATGGTTTAAGCATGGTGCAGAAACATTCAAGAAGGTTCTGTTTTTAGGAGTTGTCATATTTGACTTTGTTTAGCATTTGCAGTTGTACAGGCTATGTATAGCAGTATGTCCTTTGTTTGGGCAGGTTAGATATACTTGCATGATCATTCTGTCATATAAATTTAATTTTCATCTACTTTAAGCATATATATAATACATTAAGTTTAAATGGATGAAATAATTGAGAAGTAAATGTTTATTATTCCTCTTAATTCAGGGCATCGATGTCAACATCTATTTTATTATGAAATTATATGTTCTATTTACTTTTTATCAAAACCACCTTTATCATAATTCATAATTATCAATTTCTGTATTTTTAACGACAATATTTCTTAATTAACTGTATATTTTGAAAGGGCGTTGATTTTTCCACGGAATGTTTTTATATATCCACAGAAAAAATATCATATTGACAATTATACCCTTATTTTAATTTGAGACATTGAAGATTTAAATATCTCATGTTTGGAAACTCCAAATTAGACGGACAGTGCGATCGAATAACGCTTCTTCCTCCTTCAATCTGGCCCTGCATCTTAGTTGGCGCTGCCTCAATCGACACAGTCGGTGTTGCTGCTTCAAACCACTCTTAAACGGTGGTAGTTGAAATCGATTCATGAATGAACTTGAATGAACAAAGTGGGTTATACGGTGATAAAATTGATTCTCAAATGCATAGATGGGTTTAGGATATACCCTTTGAAGCACTTTCTTCTGCATGCCAAACTATTGGCACCAATTAAATAATCATGCATATACATATAGAACTGTCGTTCTTTTTCTTTTTCTGATGGCAAAATGGTTTTAGTTTACTTGTACTTTATGGAGTAAGTGTTTTACGTTGGATTGGAAAATGCTTGAGTTGATATGTTTGACTTTAATGGTTTGCTGTTAATTAATGGTTTTGTTAGTACTTTGTGGATCAAAATTTATAGGTTTAAATGTTTTTTTGATAATGATTTGTATTGTAAATTTACAGAGAGTTAAACCTAATGGTAAAGTCAAATATGACAAATGGGTTGTATTGTGTTAAAATTGGTTTATGATAATGGTGTCGTAGTAGAGTTAAATATTAAAAAGAATGGTATAAATGTCAAAAGAAGAATAAGTTCATGTAAATAAGTTCATTACTAAAATGTAAAATTACTATCTATATATTTTTTGTTTCATGATTTTTTAGTTAGTATTTATACTAATATATTTGCACTTCGTTATTTATTTTTTCTAGAGTTGGAGTTAAAGACACAAATGAATTGAAATTATTAATTTTAGACAACGATGATAGATTTAACGATAGAACATCTAATGTTATATTCAAAGAAGTCTTTTAAGTTTGTGATTTATAACAATTCTTTAAAATATTTCAACAATATTGCTCTATTACTTATTTGAAGTACCTACTTATTCATCAATTTTGTCATATCTTTGTGTACATTTTCTTTTTAAAATGCTTAATATTTAGATCTTCTTATTTAACATTTTTTTAATCAACCCGTGTAATACACGGGTCTTACAACTAGTATATATATATATATATATATATATATATATATATATATATATATATATATATATATATATATATATATATATATATATAGAAGTAGGTTCCATTGAGAATGAAAAACAAGTTGAGAACGCGAGAATGAATCTCAACCACATATTTTTTTCTTGCCGCTCTAATGCTTTGGCCCGTCGGAGTGTTAACGCTTTAACGACGAGATATATTATTATTCACATATGATTTTCACCACCACTACCACCTACACCACCTTCGTTACCACTACCACCGTCGTCGCAACCACCACCACTACCGCTGCCGCCGCCATCTCTACCACCACCGTCGCCGTCGCCGCCGCCACCTACCCCAACGCTACCGCCACCAATCACCACCACTGCTACTGCCAACGCCGCCACCTCCCCCACCACCGATGCTACCACCTTTACCACCACCTCCACCATCGCTACCACCACCCACCGTCACCACTACCACCTCCATTACCGCAGCCACCGCCACCACCTTCATCACCACCCACTTCCACCAACACCACCACCCCATGAACACCGTCGTCACCATCACCACCATCATCGCCACCCTCTATCGCCATCACCATCATCATCGGCACTCTCTACCACCATTTCGACTACCACAACCATATATGTTTATTTATATATGTTTATTCATATATGATTATATGAATATTCATATAATCATATATGATTATTCATATATGATTATATGAATAATCATATATGAATATACCCATTCATATATGAATAAATCATATACGAAAAAAAAACCCAACTCGTCGTCGTGGAGTGGCGCGCGTCAGCGCTGGCGCATCTAGTGGCCCAGATTCATTCTCATGTTCTTAACAGTATTTTCATTCTCAATGGAACCCTCCCCTATATATATATATATATATATATATATATATATATATATATATATATATATATATATATATATATATATATATATATATATATATATATATATATATATATATATATGTTATAATAAGAATTGCAATTATTGTGTTACATTGTAACCAAATCCTGGCCATCAGATTTCATTCTCGTAAGAATTAATAAACTGAAAATTTTTCATTCTTAAAAGAATGAACTAAATTTTGTACATCAAAACAACAAGAATGTAATGAATTGTTTCAATTATGACAAAATTACTGGAAAATTTACGTCGCAACAATAAGAATCTACAAAAATTGTAACAATTCTGGAAAGAATGAAAATATTTTACATAAAACACATTATTCTAAATGAACAGATAAATCATTCTTAAAAGAATCTGTTTTAAATGAATGGTCTATATTAAGTTTCAAGGTTACACAATACTTGTGAGGATATATTTAATCCTGGCCCTATATATATATATATATATATATATATATATATATATATATATATATATATATATATATATATATATATATATATATATATATAATAAATAAGTATCTAGAGGACACTTGTCATCACCATAGCTATTTAGCCACATGTCATTTTAATAGAATTCTGATTTTCTTAAAAAAAAAAAATTTGTTTGATGGTTACTCTAATTTCCTTAATAATATGTTTAATTACAATTCAAATGTTAGCTGGGTTTTCTCCGTCCGTTTCCACTTTCCTTTCTCCTCAATTTGTATATCTTCTCTAAAGTTCTTCTCAATTTGCAACCTAACCAGTAGGAATTATAGCATGCCGACAAGGGCTAATGGTTCACTAAAGTTCTTGTCTTCATCGGCTTCGTATCCCTTCTCCGCCTCCTACGTCGGTCACCACCTCCATCGACGATGGCCACCACTTGCTCCGACTGCTACTCCAACATCTAGGGGAACTGGTTGGCACGAAAACGTGTAGGTGTATGCACACCAAGTGTTCGACAAAGTTTTTTGAGAGAGATAATAAATTTTTCGTCAAACTCAAGATGAAGAGAGACGATGGGAAAGGTAACGTGATTCAATTTTGCTTCGTGATAATGATGCTACAAATACCGCTTTGTTGTGAGTATGAGTAGCATAGAGGAAAATCCTAATTTTATCAATTATCAACCATTTATCGTTTGATTTATAGTATTGAAATCTGAGCAATTAAACTAATCTGGAATTTTTATATTTTTGGATGTAACATTAAAGCTTCTATCATTTAAATTTCTTGAATTTTATCGGGAACTTTAAGATGTTGATTTTGGTTTTTGTTGAAACAGGGAAAGAATGGATACAAGAATTGAATGCTTTCTTTTTACTCTTCTTAACCAATATTTATGTGATACTCGGAGGTAAAACTTTTCTTAGCTTAAAGTTATATATGAACCACAAAAAATGTAGGTCATAGAACCGGGATCACATTTTAATAGCCCTTTTCCTATTGCTGGCATATTTCTTCTAGACGATGGCTCAGAAAGTCAAACATGATTATTTATGTGAAAATTTCTAATCGGGTCGGCTTTCTGCACTATTACACATATTTACCCGTGGCTTTGGTTTTAGACTGCAGCACTAATGGCTACTCTTTGTGGTTTGGGTCGGTTTGAACCTTGGTTCCACACTTGGTGGACCATTGGGTGAAGCTTTGTGTCTACATACTCATAAGATATTTACAGTAGGATCATGGTTGGAGAGCAACGCTAGCAAAAGACGAAGCCATGGTGAGAACAAGATGGACAAGAAATACACAACATAAGTATGCCTTTGAAACAACTTGTATCTATTTGCATTCTACATTTCCCACCTTTGTAGGACAAATGCACTTAGTTATAAATTTGAAAATCAAACCAACTTCTTTAAATTCTTGAAACTTTTTTCATGGACTGAAAAGTCAAAATCAATCAATATAGGAATAAGTTTCCGGAAGCCAAAGTTATGTGACGAACTCTGTGGAAAGTGATTTCAAACCATGCGCATTTAGTCAAAAGTAGATGAGTTTCCTTTTCTCTTTTTTTGACAAATGAGTAACACGTGAAGAAAGAAAAAAAGGATATGACTTCAACAATTGCAACTGCAGCCATTGAATTCAAATACGGATGTTTATTTGTCAACAATATCAACTGCAGTTCTTTTCAAGAATCGCATTATAAAAGGATCGAACGATCACACAATTTTACAACACACAACATTTCTCTTCTCTTCCTCTTAATACATAAAGAGTTTTAACTCTTTGTATTTTTGTATTTCTCCCAACGTTTTGTAAACACCGCAAAATATAGTGAATTGGTTCTCGGCTTCCTCCGCCCGTGGTTTTTTCCCGATTTGGGTTTCCACGTAAATATCCTGTGTTCTTTCTTTTACCGTTCGATCTATTCTTGGTTGATTATTCAATAGTTTTATATTCCGTTGAATCATTATCGTGATATTTGGGTTTTATACTTCGATCTTGAAGTTAATCGATTATTTATTATAGTCGATTTTGTCTACAATTGGTATCAGAGCTATCCAGGTTTTCCGATAACGATTCGTAAAAACTATTTTCAACCATGTCATCGATGAAGTATGATATCCCTTTACTTGACAGAAACACAAGATTCCCTCTCTGGCAAGTAAAGATGAAAGATGTGTTGATCCAAATGGATCTCCACAAAGCACTATTAGGAATGGAGAAAATGCCGGCAACTTGGTCGACTTAGGAAAAGGAGATGAAAGATCTGAAGGCGTCGTCGCAGATCCGTTTGCATCTTTCTAACGACGTTCTCCAAGATGTGTTGAAAGAGACATCCGCAGCGGCTCTCTGGCTAAAACTCGAGCAGCTACTTATGACGAAAAGCTTGCCCAACAAGCTACACTTGAAGCAACGACTTTTTAACCTAAAGATGAGTGAAGGTAGTTCTTTGTCTGATCACCTCTCTACCTTTAAAGAGCTTGTAGGAAATCTGGAGAATTTGGATGTCAAATACGAAGATGAAGACTTGGCGTTATTTTTATTATCTTCTCTCCCAGACTCCTACGATCACTTTCGTGACACCATTATCTATTCTCGGGACACTCTTGTCCTTGACGAGGTAATGACTGCTCTTGATTCAAAGGAAAAGATGAAGCAGATAGTTGGGAACAGTAGCAGCGATTCTAAAGCCGAAGGTCTCAACATCAGAGGGAGACCTAACGAGAGAGGTAGCTCTTCACAAAACCGATCTAGATCTAAGTCCAAAGCCAATCGCAAATATTGCAATTATTGCCACAAGAAGGGACATCTGATCGATGAATGTTTCAAGTTAAAGAACAAGGAGAAAGCGAAGGAAATCGCAAAGGGAAAAACAACCAATAACTCCGTTGAAGCCGATGTTGCCGAAACTGGTTCCGATGGCGAGCTTCTATCCGTTTTGGACTACGATTTAATAACCACGAGTGAGTGGGTACTTGATTCAGCGTGTACTTTTCATATGAGCTCCAACCGAAGCGTTTTTCATTCATATGAAAAGGTTAACGAAGGCCACGTTCTAATGGGTAACGACACTTCGTGTCGTATTATTGGACGGGGTACACTCAGGTTCCGCATGTTCGATGGCGTTGTTCGAACGATTCAAGATGTGAAGCACGTATCCGGTCTTAGGCGAAATTTACTAAGTCTCGGTACTTTCGAGAAGAAAGGTTACGAGTTTGTTGGCAAAGACGGGAAACTCCATATTTTCAAGGAAGGTTCTGTGGTCATCCGAGGAGTTAGAAAATCCGCAAACCTTTACATTATGGATGGGCAAGTTATCTCCTGCGAAGTCTCACTATGTTCTAAATCCCTCTCCAACGTTGATCGCTCTCGTCTATGGCACCTCAGGCTCGCTCACATGTCATACCATGGTATGAATGAACTAAGTCGAAGGGGGTTGCTCGGGGAGCACAAATCAACCGAACTTGAATTCTGTGAAGATTGTGTATTTGGAAAGCAGAAGCGAGTGAGTTTTATCGGTGGCGAACATACGACGAAAGGGCCACTTGACTACATACACTCTGATTTATGGGGGCCAGCGAAGGTTACATCGAAAGGTGGAGCCTCTTATATGCTCACGATCATTGACGATTTCTCAAGAAAGGTATGGTCGTTCTTCTTAAAGTCAAAGGGAGAAGTATTCCAAACTTTTAGAGATTGGAAAGTATTGGTTGAAAAGCAATCAGGTTTTGAAGTGAAATACCTTCGTACTGATAATGGACTGGAATTCTGTTCTGAAGAATTCAACTCCTATTGCCGTAGGGAAGGAATTACGAGGCATCGCACCGTAGTTCATACACCACAGCAGAACGGCGTAGCGGAACGTATGAACCGCACCATCATGGAGAAGGTTCGATGCATGCTATCTCATTCGAAGTTGCCGAAGTCTTTTTGGGCCGAGGCCGCTTCAACCGCATGCTATATTATCAACCGCTCCCCCTCACGTACTATTGGAAAGAAGACTCCGTTTGAGCTATGTTCTGGTAAGCCTGCTGACTACACAAAATTAATACCGTTTGGATGTCCAGCATATGCCCGAGTTGATAACGGTAAATTGGAACCGAGGGCAATTAAATGCGTCTTTCTCGGATATCCGACAGGTGTTAAAGGGTTCAAATTATGGAGCCCGGAGCTAAGCAAGGTTTTTATTTCTAAAGATGTGACCTTCGATGAAAAAGCCATGCTTCATCCTGTCTCCAACATTCAGACCAGAGAAAATGAAAATTCGGAAAAAGACAAAGTTCGAGTGGAGGTGGAGCTTCCTTTAAATTCATCTTTCGAGGACCAGTCTCATGAAGGTGTCGAGGTTTCTCAACCCTCGAATAATCAACATTCCTCTTCTCATGAGCCAGCCGAAGCTCCAAGCCAACCTCACAGTCCCTCCATTGCAAGAGATAGACCTCGCAGACAGATTGTACCTCCAAAGAGATATGTTCAAGCCAATTCTGTCACTTATGCACTTACAGTTGCCAATGAAGTTGAGTCTGTTCTGGAGCCTACAAGCTACAACGAGGCCATTCAATCCAAACATTCTAATAAGTGGACGGTTGCCATGCACGAGGAGATGGAATCTCTTCAGAAAAATGGCACATGGGATCTCGTTCCAGCTCCAAAGGGTAAGAAGACAGTTAAGTGCAAATGGGTCTACAAGTTGAAGGAGGCTATACACCCTGGTGACAAACCAAGATATAAAGCTCGTTTGGTAGCCAAAGGCTACAGTCAAATCCCAGGTATCGATTATACCGACATTTTCTCTCCGGTTGTGAAACACACGTCAATACTTGTCTTGTTGGGATTAGTTGCCTCTCATGACTATGAGTTAGAGCAACTTGATGTTACTACAGCATTCTTAAATGGTATGCTTGAGGAAGAGATATATATGCAACAACCTGAAGGTTTTGTAGCTCCTGGCAAGGAAAGCTACGTGTGCAAATTGAAGAAGTCTCTTTATGGCCTCAAGCAATCTCCGCGACAATGGTATAAAAGGTTTGACTCATTTATGACCAGTCACAAGCTGAAAAGGTGCACCTACGACAGCTGCGTTTACTACAAGAAGTGTGACGATGGTTCAATGGTCTATCTACTTTTATACGTGGATGACATGTTAATTGCAGCGAAGAATATAAAGGAGATTCAAAAGATAAAAGACCAGTTGAATGCTGAGTTCGATATGAAGGACTTGGGTGCTGCCAAGAAAATTCTAGGAATGGAAATAGTGCGAGACCGTAGTGCAAGAACTCTATACCTTTCTCAACAAAGCTACATTGAGAAGGTTCTGCACCGTTTCAATATGCATGATGCAAAAGAAGTCAGCACTCCTTTCGCAGCCCACTTCAAGCTATCATCCGCCTTAAGTCCTACCACCGAAGAAGATATAGCATACATGGCAAAGGTACCATACTCCAGCGCTGTAGGATCTCTTATGTATGCTATGATTTGTACACGTCCAGATTTGTCATATGCGGTAAGCATGGTAAGCAGATACATGGCGAATCCAGGAAAACAGCATTGGGCTGCTGTTAAATGGATTTTTCGGTACTTGCGAGGTACTTCCTCTTTATGTCTACGGTTTGGCAAAACCGATAGTGGAGTACTTGGTTATGTGGATTCCGATTATGCAAAGGACTTGGATAAAAGACGATCAATTACAGGGTACGTGTTTACTTTGGGTGATTGCGCAATTAGCTGGAAAGCGCAGTTACAGTCCACCGTAGCGTTATCCACCACCGAAGCCGAATACATGGCTACTACGGAAGCAGTGAAAGAAGCCCTCTGGTTGAAACGGTTGATAGGTGAGCTTTCAAACAAGTTATCCGTTAAAACTGTTTTTTGTGACAATCAAAGTGCAATATTTCTGACAAAGGATCAAATGTTCCATGATCGAACGAAGCATATTGATGTTCGTTATCACTTCATCAGAGATGTTATTGCTAAAGGCGAAATTACGGTAAACAAGATCAGCACCAATGATAATCCTGCTGATATGTTCACTAAAAGTCTTCCAATAGCCAAGTTCAAAACATGTTTGGATTTGGTGGGTGTTTCTGATCGCAGTTGAGCCTGATTAGGCTCGTGGTGGAGGAAGTATTTCAATTTTTTTTTTCAGGATCAATTTTTTCTCTATGTGGTGATTGCAGTTTCTTATGGAAATTTGGAGTTTGATGAGTTGTTTTATGATGGTTAAGCATATTGCAGAATTAGTCTGGTACTTGCTCTGTTTTGAAGTCAAGGTGGAGATTGTGGAAAGTGATTTCAAACCATGCGCATTTAGTCAAAAGTAGATGAGTTTCCTTTTCTCTTTTTTTGACAAATGAGTAACACGTGAAGAAAGAAAAAAAGGATATGACTTCAACAATTGCAACTGCAGCCATTGAATTCAAATACGGATGTTTATTTGTCAACAATATCAACTGCAGTTCTTTTCAAGAATCGCATTATAAAAGGATCGAACGATCACACAATTTTACAACACACAACATTTCTCTTCTCTTCCTCTTAATACATAAAGAGTTTTAACTCTTTGTATTTTTGTATTTCTCCCAACGTTTTGTAAACACCGCAAAATATAGTGAATTGGTTCTCGGCTTCCTCCGCCCGTGGTTTTTTCCCGATTTGGGTTTTCCACGTAAATATCCTGTGTTCTTTCTTTTACCGTTCGATCTATTCTTGGTTGATTATTCAATAGTTTTATATTCCGTTGAATCATTATCGTGATATTTGGGTTTTATACTTCGATCTTGAAGTTAATCGATTATTTATTATAGTCGATTTTGTCTACAAACTCACTCATCAAGTGCACTTGCAGGGTTGGAAGCTATGTTTGTCGCTTTTGGTCACTTCTCTTATGCTGCAATTAGGTATATTTGTTCTGCCATTGAAACAACTTTTAATTATATCAGCATTTTAATATTTATTGGTATTTTGTATTTTTTTCGATTTTCCTTGCAGATTGCGTTCACATTTCTGGTTTACTCGACACTCATACTTTCATATATGGGTTGAGTGGCTTACTTATCGAATTATCTATTAATTCTCGGTCCCACGTATTTTGTTTGCTAATTCAATGGCAAAATCATAAATTAGCAAGTGGTTTTAATTTAGCCTTGTGTGATTGCAGAAAGTTTTGTAGGGCTCTTGCTGTTGTCCTGTTTCTTGAGAACAAAAAGTACATGGATAGGAATATGAGGTAACGGTTTTTCCATTTTGGCATCATTCAATTCATGGTTACTTATATGATTGTTTGCAACATTGGCCAACCAAATTCCCTTATTTTGCTGTCAGTGAATGGTAATTAAGACCTTTTGTTTTACCTCTTTGTTCCAGTTCATTATTTTTGTTTTCTCAATTTGGATGCTAGGTCGAGAACCTGGACTTGCAGTTGCTCATGGAAAATTAGTTGATTTCTAGCAAAGAAAAACTAAAAAATAGATTAAAAGATAAGAGCGTAGTTGTCAATGTTGGATGGAATAAAAGTCGAGTAACAAAGATGCTGATGAAGAACTGCCGAACTGGTTATGCGATGAAAGAGATGATGATGTCCTCATTACAGGTTTAAAAAATAGAGGGTAGTTGATCAAATTTATACTTTGCAGAGTTAAATAAGCCCATTTATTCTAATTATCATTTGCCCATTCAACAATTATTCACATATCACTTAAGTGGCTTTGAGGAACGATATTTGGACCATTTTTTCCTATTTAATAATATTTTGATTTAATTACTAAAATAATCTTAAAATAAATTGAGTTTAGTTAAAGACTCAAATTAAACCTTTTTTAATAATAAGCTTTTTAGTTAGTTGTACTTTATAAAAACCGTGAATTGTATTCGCGAAGCGAATCAAGCTGTTGTGTGAAGCGAAGACCATCACAAATTTAGGATAAGAGGTGCAATGGAAAAAATAATTTATATAACATTGATGTTTGTTATTGTGACATCCAAAAGAAATGAATTTTGGGTGTTTGTTAGTCGTGCTTTAGAAAAACCGAGCTGCAAAGCAAAGCGAAGCGAAGCCAGTTTCAAAATTCAGAACATAGGTGCAATGGAAAAAAATTTAAAATGACACATATAGCATTGATTTTGTAATTTTTGACATCCAAAAAACTACATTTCGGTTTTTCAGTTAGTCGGATTAGATTGTATTTTTCAAATTGGATCAGATTCTCAAATAATGCTTTTAAAAATGCAATTGAATGTAGTTGTGTAGCCGGTCTATTACACAAATTTTTGGGTATGTACTCCTACATTTCTACTATATATGTGTTTGGGGTACCTACATACTCATCAATTTCGTTATATCATGTGAAATTTATTTTTTAAAAAATTAGTATTTATATTTTGTTATTAAACATTTTATTTATATTATCCCGTGTAATACACGGGTCTTACTATATATATATATATATATATATATATAAACACACACACACACACACACACACACATATATATATATATATATATATATATATTGTTAACTATACTCGGGTCGTTGACCAACCCGGTGTTTGCTTGAATAGTTGTTTTGTATGACTTGGGTGTTGAAACAATATTTTATCTCTTATCTTTATTGTTGAATGTATGTTCTGAATGGTTTCAATGAATATGCCTTGTTATGGTTTACTTATGTTTGATAATCTTTATTTGTCCAAAAATATGTTATACCGAAATCCAATATTGGATTTCGGAACTGTGCAACAAAGTTATCTTTGGTGCAAAGCGCAATTTTGGAAGTCAAGTTCAGAACCATCAAGAGCAGAAGATAATGATCGGAAGTCCAAGTTCGGAAGTGCTCAAGATCAGAAATTAAGACACCAAAATCCATCCTTGGATTTCTATTCAACATTAGAGTTACTTCCAATGTTATGCAATCCTCCATAGCAAAGTTAACACCTAACTTTGGTACCTATCAGAAGCGTTCATATCAAGATAGAAGATCAAAGTAAATCAGCAATGAAGATATCGACAGAGATAATCAGACCAGTCTGCATAGCACAAATTAAGAAAGTCAACTAGTGACTACAAAAGGAGTATGATGTTTTGAACAGTGTCATCAGGAACATTTATTGTTAGATAGTCATATCAGACTTAGGTTTTTTATCTCGTTGTGTAATACAAAATGATCTGGCTTGTAGTTAATTTTGTCCATAGGTCTTTGTCCAGTGGATATTCTCCTTGAACTATAAAAGGAGAGTTCCGCCCCCTTGCATCTTCATGGTTTGGAGAACTGATATGTAACTCTGCTTCTATTATATAAAATATTCTCCCATTCCATCAAATATTGTCCATACTTGTTCTTATGTTATCTTTTCTATTTCTCGCACTTCTATCTTATTACCTCACTATTTCTTTCTTTTAAATTGTTTATGCATTATTGTTGAGCTAAAAGATCCATCTAAGTAATCTCTCAAGTTTTTAGACTTGTTCTACATTCCGCATCTTACACTCAAGTCTCCGGACTTGTCCATTCCTTCCGCATCTTTTACTTAGATTTCGGTTCCAACAATTGGTATCAGAGCCTGTGTAGCTATTTGCAAGGTCCACTGTGATCAGTTTGCTCAAGCTAGCTTAAGCAACAACCTTTGGACCCTCTACAAATCTTGCATGCTACAAAGCTCAAGTTCTTAAACTTTCTTTTTTCAAACAGTTCAAAAATCCTCTTACAACCATGCAAATGAATTATTCCTTGAACATCGCCAACAGTGTTGGGAGCGTTACCCGAGCCCCAATACTTATTCCAACATAATATAATGGCTGGGCGTCACGGATGAAAAATTATATGAGGAGGCAAGGCAAGGATGTTTGGAGATCCGTAAAGGAGGGGCCTCATGTTCCTACTTACATCCCCCAGGCGGACACCGCTGAAGGTTCCCTCGGAGGAGCTCCTCAACCCAGACTGACGCCTTTGGAGATCGAGAAGATGGATAACAATCAAATTGCTTTCACAAAAATTTCTTGTGGTATTCCCCCCGAGTTGTTCAACCTTATTCAGAACTGTACCACAGCCCAACAAATATGGGTTCTATGACAGAACATGTTTCAAGGAACTGAAGAGGGGAAGGACAAGATACTGACCACAAGCCTTACCGAATATAACCGGTTCTCAGCCCTTTCAGTAGAATCTTTAAGTGACTCTTTTACCCGTTTCTCCCTCATCGTGACTTGACTCCTGGGTGTAGGAGCAGCACAGACAAATCAGGAAATCAATCTTCGGTTTCTTGAAGGTCTCGGGAGAGACTGGATGATGGTAAAATGATACTTCATGACTCTGGGAAGCTCAAAACTTTTAACATGTATCGGCTGTACAACAACTTATTAGGTTAGGAAAACAATGTGAAGAGCAACCAATCTCAGATGGGAGGACCTCTGGCCCTGGTGGTCGAGCTTCCAATGTTGGGTAATTCACCACAACATCTCGTACAATATCATCAAGTTGTTCAGAACCCAACTTACCTTCTACCCACCAACCACCAGAGTCTACAACAGGAGATAAGTCGGATCTCTTATCAAACGAATCCAGCCCCATCCTATCATCCAGCGGCTCCATAGATTTCCTACCCTTCCCATTACCAAATACCTCAGAACCAAGCTCAGTATCAAGCTCCTGTTCCTAAACAATCTTATCAGCCCAATCAAGCTCCCACATTAGCCCTACCAGCAGCTCCTTCTGACTCTTGTTGTTCAGAATACGATGACGAAGAAGAAGCTGCTTATCAACAAGAGATTGCTCTTATCAGCCAAAAGTTCAATTGGATAGCATATTTCACTAGCCCAAAGAAAAATTTCTGGCAAACTAACCAGCGTGCAGGATACCCATCCAGAAATCACAACCACAACCAACATAGAAACCATTATCAATCGACTCAGAATCAGCATCATCCTACCGCCGAAGAACAGCGCACAGAGAAACCAAAACTGCTCCAACACCCACTGCTAGTTACAATCATGTCCGTGCACCAGAAAAAAGTGAGACGGATGTGATAAAGTGCCATAACTGTGGTGGATTTTGGCACTACACAGCGGACTGTCGAGCCCCTCGGAACTATAACAAAGAAAGGATGAAGAAAAGGTCAAAGCTTTTGTGGCAACGTCAAGAAATGTAGAGGTCTGGTCGGCAGGTGATGAAGATGAAGAAACGTATGAAAACAAACGTAAGCGTGGAAAGGCTGTAGCAGAGTGCATGATCGTCCAAGAATCTTCTAAAATTCCAATCCCTGGAAGGCGCCACTTCCACTCCGAAAAACTATGCGTTCACGGTGAATCATAACACAAGAAACGGAGTCAACATCATAGAACAGGTACGTGAAATGCTTTACTCTAATAATATTTATTCTGATAATTTAGAACCCTCCTTGGAAAGGATTGCTAACACCTGTGCACCTGTGCAGACGAACTAGTGTCATACCGAAGAGTTCTGGACGAGAGGGACAATGGTTTTGATGAAGTAATGAAGCTTAGAAGTAGACTAGAAGATCGAAAACTTTTGTGTGATAAGTTAGGCGCTTATTTAAAAATAGAAAAGTCATCTAGAATTATGACAGAAAATGCAAATCAGCTTTTGATATCGCAACAGGATTTAGCCCGAAACGATAATGTAAGACACAATCGTTTAATAGATCAGTTGTACCATGCAACTGAAGTTTTTAAATCTCTTGCTAACACGAACTCTTCCGAAAACACCTTCAACTGGGGCTGGGCTCGAACTGCCAAAAATAAAAACTATCTAGTGTACTCCAAACAAAGTCCATTTTTTAAATATCCCCCAAATATAAACAATGATAAGACCGAATTAGACTTGACCAGAATGTTAACCGAGACTCCGCTGATTGATTCCGAGACTGCAACTTTGGTATTATCAGAAGGAGCAAAATCCCATTTTCATACTTCTCGGAAATTCCAAGTCAGAAAGTTGACACTGCTGAAGGCAGTAAATTGTCAACATCATCGGTCCCATTTGTGACAAGACATTTGAACTCGGTCCCTAGTGATATTCCTTCAACTTCTCATCAACATTCCTTCTTCGCAAACTTACAAGGCAATTGCGTTGCTGAAGAATTTAACCCATGTCAGGTCGACGTAGAGGACAATACAAAGGAAGAAGAAATTGACGACGAAATTGAAATGGAAAAATGTTCGAACAAACAAATTATCATCAGGAATGACTTCAACGAAATTACAATTAAAAGTCTCATTGCTGTCAATACATCAAATATGACTGGTGAATCATCTGATTCAGGCACCAAGACATACGTTGATGCCGTACAGCAAAATCTTCCAAAATCCTTGAACTCAGACAAAATCATATCTCTCAACAATCTGAAAACCAGACAGGAGGAGCTGAATACTTTAAATGATTCTTTATCTGACTCTTCCTCACCCAGATAGAATTTTAAGAAGGGAAAAGGACTAAATTTAAGTAAAAACGGGGTAAAACCAATTCTTAATAGAAAAGACATTCGATCTTTAAGATCCCATGCGAGGGTGGAAAAGAAAAACTATTTTTATACTCAAAGTAAATCAAACTTCACTTCATCAGCCATCACCAAGTCCGTCACTCCGAAACAGACTCCGAAACCAGTAACCTCGGTACCAAACAAGTACATCATAATGGTTTACTTCTGACGCCACGTGTTAATTTTACTCATTATCGTCAAACTACAAATTTCTTAGATTACTATTCCGAGTTTCCCAAAATTGTCCATGTTGCGAGAGCAGCAAAGTCTGCTGTCCCAACTACAGGAAAACATGATATTGAGTACAACAAACCAAGCTCGTCACATTCAAAACACGTCAAATTTTCTGTCACACCAAAAAGAAATACCCAACAGCAAAATACTTTCAAACCTAGAAATCCTAATTTCAAAAAGGAAAATCTGTTTTAAAATATCAGAAAGTTGAAAAAATCAAATGTTTCATAATGGCAGACAGCTCCGAAAATACTAAAACGTGAACAAACCAATATTTGCTGTCACAGCTGTAAGAATGTTTCGAAACCGTTATCTGTAACTCCTTCGGTCAACACTAAACCGAAAATTCTTCACAATCAAAAAAAAAAATTCTTTTCAGAAAATTTCAAAAAGGACTGTTCAAAAATGGGTTGTCAAAATTCCAACTTTGGACTTAAAGCCTTATGACTCAACCATTCATGTTTCAGATGTCGAAACTTCTACGGACAGGACAACCAAGAAAAATTTCACATCTCTGGAAAAACCAATGGCCCCAAACAAGTTTGGGTGCCCAAACTAACTGCTTAATTTTCAGGCATTTTGTGCGGAGGAGCAGGATGATGAATGGCTAATAGACAGTGCCTGCTCGATGCACATGACCGGTGACACGCCTAGGTCGTCGTGCGGTCAAAAATAAAGAGAACCTAACACACACACTAGTACATGTCACACCCCGATCCTTGGCGGAATCGAACAAGGCGTGATATATTGTTCAAAGTATCATGACAACTATGCTATAATATGATTAGATTCAATTAAGTACTAAGTATGCAAACAAGATCCACAACATACAAATACAAATCCAAATACAACAACATTTATCACATCAAATTTAAATAGTCTTGTGGGTTTCTAAGGTACACCTTACTTTTCATCAACTTCATTCTTCAAATCTGCATCATGGGTAAAAACAGGTCAACTACGAGAGTTGGTGAGTAATCTAGTTTTATTAAAGAGAATTGTGAGTTTGAATAATTTGAAATTTGTTTTCTTTTGAAGTTGGCAAGCAACTGTTATTGAGATAACAGTTTATAAATCAAAAATTGATTAACAAATGATAACAACAACAATAAGTCCTCACCCTATATATATATATATATATATATATATATATATATATATATATATATATATATATATATATATATATATATATATATATATATATATATATATATATATATATATATAGGATGGAGCATCTAATCATCATACACACTCAACCACGTGCAATCAATCACCTTAGCGTCCCAAGGCGGGGTGGTCAACCCAATAGCGCTATTATTGTCCATAACGTACCTCAAGAATACGGGCATAGTCATGGAGATTAGACTAAAAATGGTAATGCACTACAAGTACATGTAGCGTAAACAAACAATAATTATACAAATAATGATTCACGTATAAATATCCCAACAATGTCTCAATGGTGAAAAAATAATAAAATGAAGTTGGAACATATTAAAACCACATGATACACCCCAAAAGTATTGAAAATTATAAAATATGGGGTAGATTACTCACATTAGTCCAATAAGGAATGCGCGTGTTGTACGATAGACGGCTCGAGTCAAAATGTCGTAGAACATAATATAATTAATAGTTTTGGCTTAGGAATCGATAAACAGGAATATAGTATTAATAAAAATAATTAGACACATATTCTTATATTAGATTAATTAACAATAATCCATTTTTTTTTAATATTAATGTATTCATATGTTAAATGAATTTTAAATTGAATTAATTACTTTGCTTAATTAATTTATATTTTCACTTTAGGCAAGATTTTAATAATTTCTTATTAAAATAATAACTAGTCAAATTATAAGTATTTACAGATTTTATATATTATAAACAATTATTTATATGAAATAATCATTAAAAATGCATTTTTACATGCTTAGATATTTAGAAAAATGGTTTTAAATACTAAACAGTAATGAAACATTATGAAATTATCAGAAAATCATTATTTCATAAAATAGTAATTACTGTAAAATTTTTATATTTTTCTTAACTGCTTTAGTATTTATTTAGTATTTTAATAATTAAACCACAACAAATTTCGGGAAAAATAATAAATGATTCCCAAAAATTCTGGAAAATTAACCATAGTTTTCTAACATTATATTGAGCCTACTGTAAATATTTTGGATATTTTGGACTATGAGAAGTATTTCTTATGTTTTTCATTATTAACTAATCAATAAAATCATAAATAATAGGAAACTATTAAGAGAAATTCATTAGACTTTTTATTTATGATTAACATGTTATATATGATATTCTGATAAGGTTTTACAATTTTTGGACATGTGTAGCTATTTATTATCAATTTAAACCATTAAATAATAATTAAATCAGGAAAAATAAGCAAACATTCTTACAAAACTCTGTAAATTTTGTCATGGAGTCTTTAAAATGTTAATAAGGTTCGAAAGATATAAAATATAGTTTTTATCATACATAACTATATTTTGCAATTTATTTATCTACAACAAAATAAAATACAAAATAAGCATCAAACAATAATATAAATGCATAAAACTTTGTAAATCCACTTTACTCAATATATGGGTTGTTCCAAAATTTTCCCAAAATTTATTGACTGCAAATAGTATTTAATATGAATTATTGCCCTATTTTATTGCAATAATTATAGTAATTCAATAAAAATAAGTTATTTTCTGAAAATTTCCAGAACTTCTTATTTTATTGATGGGATCCTGAGAAAAATCAGGTTTATGCATAAAATGAGTTTTAGATAGTTTGGTGGATTTAATTTGTTTCATTCATGAATTTGAGACTTTTAACAACATACCTTGATGAATGCTTCAAGAGGGATGAAGATTTGAGTATATTGGAGTGTTCTTGGCTGAAATATGAAAATTTCTAGAAGAAATTTCGAGATTGAGAGTGAGAGAAAGAATAGATATGGTTTGAGTGGTGATGAGAATAATATGTTGGGAAAAAATGAAAGGAAAGATGATGGGAGGTGTGAGTGGGAGACAATGGGAATAAACTTTTACTTTTGGTGGTCTTCATAATTCCCCACTAACACAAGAATCTTAAGAGTTTTATAAAATTTATTGTAGTGTTTATAAAAATAGAGTTTTATAAAAAAAATAGGTTATTATTTGATTATAACAATCTACTTTGATTTGAAGTTTAATTATAGCATTCAAGTTTGATTTTTTAAATTTAATTAGAGCATCATACTTTGATGTTATTTTAATATGGTATCATATTTTAATATGGTATCAAAATAAAGAGAACCTAACACACACACTAGTACAGTGGTAGTCAGGGTCGATCCGCAGGAGCTTCGTGGTTAGACCAGATGACAGATTACCAACTAGTAGTGTCACGCTACAGTCGGAGGACCTGGTTTCTAAGTTCTCAACTACTCAAAAAACAATCACCAACCAAAGTCAAGCTAAGCATAAGCTAACTCAACTCAAACCAACCTAGCCACTTTCTGAAATCAGAAGTGCATCTCTGAATCAGAAGCAAACAAAGGCATCCAAACCAAACAAGGCATAACCTAACTAATAACTAGGGTTCTGACTGAACAGCTATTAGCTAAAGTTCAATGCCTAAAGCTAACCTAATTGGCTACTGATTTCAGAGAAGGAAAACAGTTCCAAACAAGGTCAAACAAGATCCAAACACAATTCAAACAATCAAACACAAAAAAACATCCAAAACACCGAAATACCAATATTACTTGTAACCAAATGCTTCTCATTCATCAAACTCAGATCCAAACATCAAAACAGTAACTAAATGATACTAAAACAGAAACCAAAGCTTGATATCAGTGGTTGTCACTCCCAAAGATACAAACCAAAGCTTACAAATATCTAACTAATTGAAAATAAAATCCAAAACATAAAAATACCAATTGGGAACTTGCTGGAACGAAATCTTGGAGTCAAACAGCTTCAAGGTCGATTTTACACCCGGTCTTTGCTAGGGTTTTCGGCTAGAATTGCATCTATTTATAGTTGCAAATTTCTCGCAGCCGCGCCGCGCAGATGAAGAATCCGCGGCGTGCGTACTTATCAGATCCCGTTTCTTCGTCATTTGAATGTGTTACACCGCCTTAAGCCCGCGTCGCGCGTTTCATAGATCCGCGGCGCGCGTACGTGTTTCCTTGATTTTTTATTCTTTTCCAAACTTCTTCCTTTTGCACGCTTTTAGTCCCTGTTTCCATTATTTTCTTCCAAACAAGTCCTGGCAGGAAAAGTGAGAATACCTAGATATATCTGATGTAATTTCATCAAGAACGGGGCTCAATAACACCTAAAATACTTGATATCACTAGGCATTGTCAAACACCCCACATTTGTGCCTTGCTTGTCCCCAAGCAAGAGAGTTTTTAACAAATTATAATAAGGACTCAAACAATTTTTGACTGTGTTCAGTTTCAAAGTTTATTGCTCTATGAGTTAGAGTGGAATAGTTCGCGAAAACATAATTGAATTGTTGTTTGGAATTCATGGCTTTCTAGAGAACCCTTGATTACAAATTTTCTGTCCACAATGAAGTGTACTTACTTATTCAGATTCTAAAGGCCATTAAGGAATTGTCCATGACTTTCGATGTTGTCCGTGTAACGAGCTTTCAGAAATACCATCCCAGACCAGATGATCTTAGGTGGTAAGGTGCATAAGTCCCACCCATTTTAGACCTACCGGCTCGAACAACAAAGGACATAGATTGACATCTCCTTCCTAAATTCCAATCCTAAAATAGCTCAATCTTCTAAACTCATAAAACTCAACTTATTTAACTACCTAATAGCATGATCACAACTAAACAATATTTCTTGAAAAATGCTGATGCTATCACAATCACAAACCATTCATTTCAAAATTGCAATTTATTAGAAATTTTGAAACAGTTGCTAAAATTTGAAAATTGATCATTTCTGCAAAAATTTCAAAAATTACTCTTTCGACCGTCCACACCCCACACTTAAAACCGTACAACTTCTCCGTTGTACAAAAATTATTTTTCAGCATAAGGGAGAAAGAGTTACCCCTGTTGGACGATAGATTGCTTGGTGCTCAGTATCACAGGTATAATTGCGAACAAACGGATCCTTGATTTCATATTCCGGAGTTGTAGCGCTACAGTGAACACGCCGGTGGTCGAGACAAGTGGAGGGGCACGATGACCCCACACTTGTCTGAGACAACTCCTCCCTATTTGGTATATCATGCATAACTCAACAAACAAATTAAAAACAACATGACAAATAAAATATAAACAAAATACAGATAGTGGTGTCATAAGTTTTGTACATATATCCCAAGAATAAAAAGAAAGAAAAAGTACATCAATCACCACCAAGTGGCCTGGAGGGTCCAGCCTCATGATCGTGGGACCTGGCTGGGAATGGCCGGGGGTGTCGGCCCTGCTGAGTGGCCAAATCTAGGAGTACCTCCCCGATCCATGCCAACTGGTCCTCGATCCGATCGACTCTGACCTCCAACCGGTGGAGGACGGATGGGTCATCCTGCTGTGGCTGCGGCTGTGGTGCTGGCTCGGCGGGTACCTCTCGCCTCTGTCGTCTACGGCCCGACTGAGCATATGCCGGCTGGGGTGCCTAAGGAGGCTCTGTAGGTGCCCGGATGAACTGCCCCGGACGCTGCTGCTCGATGAGCCTCATCCTCTCCAGAGTGCGTGCTGTAGTGCGAGACGGAGGCAGAGCGGTCAAAGAAGCGGCCACGGTGGCAGTAAGGATCCCGTATGAGCGGGCTAGGCGGGTAATGAAATACCCCCGAGCCAATGGACTGCTGGCGGAAGCTCCTGTCGAGTGGGTGGAGAGGGCGACTGCGAGGGCAAATGGAAGGTGGAGGAATCTGGAGGGGTCCAGGAGAACCCAAAAATAGGTCATGTCATCGCTCGACACCTTCTCGCCCCCTCCCGCTGCATAATGGAGATGGAGATGATACGGTGCATGAGGCGGTGGAGTGGGTCGCGCAGGTGGCTCTCCCGGGAGGTCCCTGTCTCGTAAATGACGTTGGACAGCGGTGCCCAAACCTCCATGTTGGCAGCCCTGTCCGGCTGCCCCTGGGAGCAAGCCCCAAAGAACTGGGTGAAGTGGCGATGCTGGAGGTCCGCCGGAGTGTATAAGCCGACTCGCCTCCCGAACTCGCGGAGGTTGCACTCCCTCTGTGCACCTCCTAAACGAAACCGTACAATCCTGGAACGTGGGTCTGACGCCCGAGGTACGAAGTGGATAGTGGGGAGAAACTCCAGCAGTAGCTCGGTGTAGACCACGTCCTCGTCTATGGCCATAATCCTGTCCCAGCCACGGCATGTGAATGATGCCTCCCCGAGAGTCCAGGTGCGATGTAAATATGGCTCAATCGCACCCAAAGTCCCGCGTCTCTCAAAATGTCCCTGTCGATGACTGTCGCCTCGAGGACCCGACGACTAGTCAGTGCGTCTCTCCGCGAGATGTACTCCACGGAGCTAGCAAGTCCCTCAGGGAACTGGAGGAGAGGGTGATCTAACCTGAACATCATCTGCAAAAAGACACATAGCCACAAAGAAGAAAACAAAATTTGCAATATTAGTCCTTTTCTTCCCCACCGCGCCGCGGAGCGGCTCAAGATAGAAGCGCGTCGCGGCGAGCGGCTGTTTGCAAAACCCCGAATCAAACTCGCAAATTAACCTACTAAAACTCGATCCAATCATACCACAAGGTAGCCTAAGTACCGACTAACTCATCTAAGGTCTCTATTTGGCAAAACAAACACCCTATGAGTTAGCATTGGCGATTCTAAGTTTTGAACTTTTCTGGACAAATCACTAAAACTAACTACCTAATCGCTAGTTTTAACAACTAATAGATAGTTAGAATAGCGTACCTTGGTAGTAGAAACAAAATGAGCAAGAAAAAACGCGAGAGAAATTTGTCGATCAGAGCTCCGAGTCGTGTGAGGTGTGTGTCGAGTCGCGGCTTACCTTAATATAGGAGAAAACCGACTGATCATTTCCCGCGTCGCGCATTTACACATTGCGCGTCGCGCGTGTCACCAAATCAACCCCCGCATCGGGTTGGTTTACGACCCCGCGTCGCGTAATTCAAAAACATGCGGCGCGGTCATTTAAAATTTCAAAACTTTTCACACGACCCCACACTTGCCTTAGACCACTAATACCTGCAAAAGATTGATGCATTTTCCTAATTAATCCTAAGAAATATAAAACCTAACCTATGACACGATGGGTTGCCTCCCAACAAGCGCTAAGTTTAACGTCTTCAGCCAGACGTGCTATTCCTATGCCTATTCTTCTTCTTCTTGAACCCTTGATGACATATGCTTGAATCCTGGCACGAAGTTGTTGGCCATCATTGACACGAGAGATGTGAGTTGAGTCATTCGATCGCTCACACCGCTAATCCACTGTTGCTGAGATTCCAGGAGCTTAAAAACTTTTGCTTCTCGTTTTCTTGATTCCTTCTCATACTGCTGGTGTCTTGCCTCCATCATTTCCATCATGTCCAGCAGCTGCTCCTTATCGATAGTGGACAACGGGTGGTCTTTAGTTTCCTTTAAAACTTCTTCTTTTCCTCCTTCTCCCGTACGTGTCCATATTTTTTCTTTACTCTTAATCCCAGACTCCATTAATATCCTTCTGTCTACTTGCTTGCCATTCCCTTCTGAAGGTAATGATACAGGATTTCCAAACATGTTCAATCTTCTTTTCCTTGTCCCAAAGGAGATGTCCATATCCCCTGTCTTGCAATCAATCACAGCACCGGCAGTAGCCAAGAATGGGCATCCTAAAATGAGTGCAGGCACGTCGTCCAAGCTTTCATATTCCATTACTAAGAAATCGACAGGATAGAAGAAGTCCCCAACCTTGACTATGACATTAGTCAGTTTTCCCAGAGATACCTTTGTTGATTGGTCGGCTAGCTACAATACAACTTCTGCTGGCTCTATTTCTTCATTCTTGTACTTATCGTACAGGTATCCAGGCAGTATATTGACACTCGCTCCCAAATCCAACAAGGTGTTCCGAATGACCACATCTCCTACAGTAGTAGTGATCAATGGTGATCCAGGATCCTTTTCCTTTTTGGGCAGTGTCCCCAACAATGCCTCACTTGCTTTCACAGTCAACCTCACAGTATCTGGTGTAGGTACTTTACTCTTCCCATTTCTTTCACACATTTCCTGAAGAATTCTGGTATCCTCAGGAGCGTCCTTAAGCTCATCCCACAGAGGTTGGTTCATCAAAGGCCCTATTGGTTTGGGTGCTTCCTGCTTCTTCTTCCCTTTCTTATCCTTCTTTTTCTGCTTGATTCCTGCTACCGTTGATTGCTCCTCTTCCTGGACCACTTTGTCTATTTCTGGTTGAGTTTCCTTCTCAACAAGAATTCCTTCTTCCGTACCTTCCTCACTTCCTAAAACTTTCTCTCCTTTCTCCAGTTCCACTTCACTTCCTACTTCAAACAAATCTTCCAAAGTGACTTTTCACCATCCAGATTCGACAGTGTTAACTTGCTCCTTTCCTGGTCGTTGATTATGGGTTGGATTGACCTCTGTAGCACTTGGCAATTTTCCATTGTCTCTCTTTTGCTGATCCTCAGCCATTTGTCCAATTTGTCGTTCCATGTTTACGATGGCTTTTGCATTTGCTTGAGACTGTTGCTGCGTAGCAGTGACCATCTCGTACATCTTAGCAATCATCTCTTCTTGAGTTCCCGGGGCGTTGTTGGTAACATTATTGGGCCCCCTGTTGTTGTTATTGCTACCATTCCCGTTTGTATTTCCATTGTTGTTGTTGTTTGCAGGCTGATATGTTCTAGGCTGATTGGTCGATTGACCTTGGTAATTGTTTTGCCTAAAATTCTGCTGCTATCCTTGATTATATGGCATGTAGGGTCGTCTATTATTATGCTGGCCTTGACCCTGGCCATAAACTTGATTTGCCTCCTGAGTTTTAGGTCCTCCTTGACCTCCTTGTGATGGATTCTGTGGTCTATTCTGCAGCGTTGACATGAGCCTGTCAAACTTCTTATTTAGTTCACTAATTTCCTTCTTTACTTCCTTTTTCCAGTCAGCATCGGCTCCCACTGCTGCTGCCGTACCTACAGTCTTCCTGGTAGAAAAATTCGCCTTGGAACCATTGCTTAATTGCTCCAAGAACTGCCAAGCTTCTTCTGGGTCCTGCCACATAAATGTCCCACTTGATGAGGCATTTATCATGGCCTGATGCGTCTCACTGACTCCTTCAAAGAATAACTTAACCAACTGCCACCTAGGAATTTCGTGATGCGGGTAGGATCGTAACAACTCCTTCAACCTGTCAAAAGCTTCGTGGAAAGCTTCTCCTGGCTTTTGCTAGAAGTCTTGAATGACCCTTCTAATTTCAGTTGTCTTACTTGTTGGATAAAATTCCTGTAGGAACTCGGCCTTGAGCTGATCCCATGTGGTAATGTTGTTTGATGGTAAAGATGTAAACCAATATTTGGCCTTATCCTTGAGAGTGAATGGGAATAGTCTAAGCCTGAATATGTTCCTATTAGTGTTCCTAGGGTTATTAGCCTTGGCAATCGCTAAGAATTCATATAGATGATTATATGGATCGTCTTGCTTATACCCTCTAAACTCTGGCAATATTCCTAACAACTGAGGTCTTATTTCTATTTGAGAATCAATGTTGTCAGGAATATAAATCGGCGACGAATCATCATATTCCCGTGGCTGGAAATGTGATGCAACCGATTGCCTTCTCGGTTGTGCGAAATGTAAAGGTTGAGCAGGATTACCGTAAAGAGGATCGTTATATCCCTGCTGACCTGGTGGTTGTTGATACTGTGGTGCTCTTCTGGAGGTCCCGGACCTCGGTTCCACTATTGCTGTGGTGCTGGTGGCACCCATCCCTCGTCTTCCCCGTCATATCTCTCCTCTGTCTCTGGATAATGGTATTGTGGCTGAGGAGGTTGTTGGTATTTTATAGGTTGTGTAGGTTGGAAAGTGGGTTGAGGTTTAAAAAGAACTGGTTGTGGTTGAGTAAATGGTTGAGAGGTTGGTGTCTGCTGTCTAGAGACTGGGGTGCCATCACGGGTCGACTCTCCCCAAGACATTGCAGAGGTAAATGGATTGGTAGATTGTGGTTGTGAAACGGGTGTAAATGGTGGTACAGATGACGGAGTGCATGATGGTATGGTTGCAGGGGCTGAAACTGCACCACCAGAAGCACTCGTGCTCCCGAACTGAAACTCTGACAGTGGGGGAATAGAAAACATCCCCGTTGACTCACCTGATGGTTCCTGGGCAACACTTACTGCACTACTACTAACTTGACTAAAACTCATGATATTCAAACGCCTACGAGCACGTATTTTGCGCACAGTACGCTCAATCTCAGGATCAAAATGCAATAGGGATAATTGCTCACCCCTGCGGGTACGCATGCACTAGTGCAAAACGCCCACAAAACAAAAGCTAAAAACGAAAACTAACCAAATGAAATTTCCAAAAACAAGAAACAAGTTCCTACTAATCACCTAATCTAAGCTCACAACTCCCCGGCAACGGCACCAAAATTTGACACGCCTAGGTCGTCGTGCGGTCAAAAATAAAGAGAACCTAACACACACACTAGTACAGTGGTAGTCAGGGTCGATCCGCAGGAGCTTCGTGGTTAGACCAGATGACAGATTACCAACTAGTAGTGTCACGCTACAGTCGGAGGACCTGGTTTCTAAGTTCTCAACTACTCAAAAAACAATCACCAACCAAAGTCAAGCTAAGCATAAGCTAACTCAACTCAAGCTAACCTAGCCACTTTCTGAAATCAGAAGTGCATCTCTGAATCAGAAGCAAACAAAGGCATCGAAACCAAACAAAGCATAACCTAACTAATAACTAGGGTTCTGACTGAACAGCTATTAGCTAAAGTTCAATGCCTAAAGCTAACCTAATTGGCTACTGATTTCAGAGAAGGAAAACAGTTCCAAACAAGGTCAAACAAGATCCAAACACAATTCAAACAATCAAACACAAACAAACATCCAAAACACCGAAATACCAATATTACTTGTAACCAAATGCTTCTCATTCATCAAACTCAGATCCAAACATCAAAACAGTAACTAAATGATACTAAAAAAGAAACCAAAGCTTGATATCAGTGGTTGTCACTCCCAAAGATACAAACCAAAGCTTACAAATATCTAACTAATTGAAAATAAAATCCAAAACATAAAAATACCAATTGGGAACTTGCTGGAACGAAATCTTGGAGTCAAAGAGCTTCAAGATCGATTTTACACCCGGTCTTTGCTAGGGTTTTCGGCTGGAATTGCATCTATTTATAGTTGCAAATTTCCTGCAGCCGCGCCGCGCAGATGAAGAATCTGCGGCGCGCGTACTTATCAGATCCCGTTTCTTTGTCATTTGAATTTGTTACACCGCCTTAAGCCCACGTCGCGCGTTTCATAGATCCGCGGCGCGCGTACGTGTTTCCTTGATTTTTCATTCTTTTCCAAAATTTCTTCCTTTTGCACGCTTTTAGTCCCTGTTTCCATTCTTTTCTTCCAAACAAATCCTGGCACGAAAAGTGAGAATACCCAGATATATCTGATGTAATTTCATCAAGAACATGGCTCAACAACGCCTAAAATACTTGATATCACTAGGCGTTGTCAACCGGGAGATTGGAATTTTTTAGGATTATCGAGAAGTCAGCAATGGAGGCTTTGTCACGTTCGGAAATGATGTGAATGGCATAATCAAAGGATATAGGGTCCTCACCAATGAAAATATTTTTGTATGGGAACATCACTGAAATAAGATGAACTGTTTTTATTTTATCTGACAAATATTATCAGTTTATTTCAGGTTGCGTGGATTCGAGATCAAAAACGAGAAAATAAGAAAATAAATTTTAAACAAAAAAGATTGGAGTTAAATTTATCATTTATTAAACTTGATTATTGAGGAATAGTTATTTTAATTATTTTCTAGATAATTGATTTTGATAAAAGATGCAATTTAATAGAAAATGATTTTTAAAACAAAAACAAAGAAAAATATAAAAGAAAATTAAATTAAATCTATTTAAAATGAATTATTGGAAATATAATTTCTAAATAATTTATTTTATTAGATTTAATTAATTTTATAAATTAAAATGAATTTTTGTAATTTATTTTAATTTATTTCGGAATTTTAAAACCATTTAAAATCATTTTAAATCAAAATAAAAGGAACCAGGCCGCTACAGTACCAGCCCTAGTCATCGGTCTAGCCCAAGAAGGAATCCGGCCCAAGCGACCCGTCTCCCTGCTCCGGAACCCGGCTCCGCCCCGCCTCCAGATCCGGCGCCCTCACAAAAGCTCGCGGACCATCCGGACCCAAGACCCGCAACCGAACCGATCCATTTACTCTCACAAGAAACCCGCGCCTCGACCCGGAATCCCGACCCACGATCCGACCCAGAGACCCGCGTGTTTCTGATTGAAATTCTTACATTTCAGCCCCTTAACTTTGAAGAATTGTTAAAAATCACCCAAAAACACTTTTCAGCCAACAAACCCACGAAAATATTCCAACTTTTCCAATTTTTAACCCATTTCTTCAACCTTTTCCAACCAATTCTTTCAACAATTAATTCTTTTGATTTCTTTTCATTTAGATCTTAGATCTAATCTAAAAAGATCAATATTCCTTACTTTACATCACATGTTTTGGTATTTAATTCATCCATTTTTCACTATAAATACCAACCCAAACTTCTCATTTTAAAAACACCATTACATACAATTCTACACCATTCTACACCATTTTCTACACCAATACATACCAAAACCATCTTACACCAAAAAACCTACCAAAACATATACCAAATATCCAACAACAAAAACCCATTACACCCAACACCAAAAAACCATCAAACCTCATCTTGCCGCAAAGAACAAGAATCGACGCTTCAAGAAAAACACCATCTTCTTCCGTTGTCGATAAGTTCTTTTGAAATTTTCATTTCAATTTCATTTTAAATATTTCGAATGTTTAAATATAAAATGAATGATTAATTTCTTGTGCTATTTATTTAACGATCACTTTTTCGTTATTATTTCGACTAAATTTATTTGTGCCGTTATACTAAAATTCCAAGACATCCAAATTAAACCGTGACAAGGAAAACAAATGTGGTCTATATTTAACCAAGACATTACTAATTTTTAACTTTTTATTTATTGTAAAAACCCTTTATCGTTAATAATGGTGTTTATTACATCTAACGTCTAACTTTTTATTTATTGTAAAAAACCCTTTATCGTTGATAATGGCGTTTATTACATCTAACTTCTAACTTCTAACATTTATTTTATTTACTGCTTTCTGTCTATTTAATTTTTGTCTAGTTTAATTATTTTTGTGCTTTATTTTTAGTTTCTTTTTAAATCCCTTTCCCATCTCCCCAAATATAATTGACATAATTTAAACGTTAATCCAAGGACCGTCAAAGTTTTTCAACACAAAGGATATAGGGTCCTCACCAATGGAAATTTCACCATACAGAGAGTTGCCTATGTTCTTGGTCTCAAACATAATCTCGTGAGCGTAGGGCAACTCGTATGTACTGGTCTCCGGGTGGAGTTTGATGACAAATTCAGCTACATCATGACCAAGACCCGAGACAGATGTCTGGTGAAGTCCCTGAGGCGCATTAATATGTTTCCTCTGGACATTTCTTTTTTTTTTATGGGAAAACATCCACATTGTTTACTTTCCAAAGCTCATTTCGAGGTAAGCTGGTTATGGCACCGAAAATTGGCTCATCTCAATTTTCGATACATGAATCAGTTGGTCATGAGAGAAATGGTCCAAGAAATTCCTCTTCTGAAATTCAATAACGAGAATCTGTGCGCTACATACGTACTAGGAAAGCAGAAGAAGAAGCCTCACAAATCCATTACTGCTTCCAGCATTTCCCATCCTCTAGAACTACTTCATATTGACCTCTGTGGTCCATCCGCAGTTGCCAACTTGAGCCACAATAAATATATCTTAGTGATTGTGGATGATTTTACACGTTTCACTTACGTATTTTTCTTAAGATTGAAATAAGATACCTTTGTGGAGCTTCGGAATTTTATCGTTTCAATTGAGCTCAAGGTGCAACTGCCAGTTCGAAGAATCAGAAGCGATAACAGAATCGAGTTCAACAATCGCCAAATAGAAGAATTTCTTGCTTCCAAAGGAATTGAGCATAAATTCTCTGCTCCTTATACACCTCAACAAAATGGTGTAGTGGAAGAAGGAACCGCACTCTAGTTGAAGCAGCAAGATAAATGCTCAACTTTTCCAACCTTCCCTTGTCCTTCTGGGCAGAAGCTGTAGCAACAGCATGCTTTGTACAGAATAGATCAATCATCAATAAGCGACTTTTGATGACACCCTATAAAGTGTTGAATGGGCGAAAACCCAATGTTAAAATTTTCCATATTTTCGGTTGTCGTTGCTTCATCAAAAATAACAAAGATCACTTGCGAAAATTTGTGCCCAAAAGTGATGAAGCAATCTTCATGGGTTATTCATCTAAGTCATCTAAGTCATTCATTGGAGGAAACCAGTTCAAGGCATTTTGTATGTCATGGAGGCTGACATTCTGGAAGGTCATCAACCCATCAGAACAACCGAAGTCCACTATGACCTTCTTTTTGATCCTCGAGAAACAACTACTCATACTGAAATCATTCATTCTCCTGAAGCTATTCAGCAAATCACAACAGCTTCAGCTCTATCATATTCTACATCTACAGAATCAACTGGCCCGTCAAATGAGGTAAGAATTTCAAATATTACTGTAATATTTGAGGGGTAGCCTTCACTCCCTCCATATATTCAACAGGTTTAGGGCGAGCCCCCATCACATGTCCAGGGGGAGCTTCCGCTCCAGACCCATGTTGATGGAATCCCACAATCTAAGCAGTTAATGCGGTCGAAAACCAAATAGCGGTCACCAAGCGCTATTTGATTTAGCGGTTTTCGCGGTGGTATAGCGATTTTTTGTAAACAATCCAACCAATACTCTATAACATAATAACCAAATCAAAAGTATACAAAATCTGGAATCCAAGCTTTAATTATAAACATTGATTACAAGCTTCAAGTTTCTAACAACATTCAATAAAACAACAATCATGTTTGAACAACATTCCAGTTCCTACAACTTTGAGATTCTCTTGAGCAATTTACCAAACACTTGGTGTGCAGACTACAAACCGGAATGAGAAGAGATGATTAATCAATGGCAGGTATCCCAAATGTGAAATATCAACCTGAAATAAACGATAGCTTAAATCAAATCAGAATTGTGAAATATCAATATGACCAAGTAACTTAATTAATCAAGACAAGAGAATTAAGGATGCATGGTATCGAAGGTTGCAATAAGACCTGCAATCAATTAATCAATCAAAAGTTGCAATCGTACCTGAAACCAAAAGATGCAATCAAACCTGTTGCTCGTAATTGATTCGATTGTTCCCCATAGCTAGCATATGGTACTCGGTTTTACTCAGTAAGCAATCAACCAAGTCGAACATGAAATCGGAAAGCTGCAATCGGAAGTCGAAGTCATTCAATCGCAAATAGAGACCGTCGGAAAGCTTGAAATCAAAACGGAACTCGACAGTTGAATCCCGATAGCTTCAATCGAAAGTTGCTGATCGAGAGTTGAATCCCGATAGCTCCAAGATGAAGTCGTAAGGTATTACCAGGATGAAGTCGCAAGGTATTACCAGGAAAGAAGTCTCGAGTTGAATCCCGATAGCTCCAAGCGATCAAGTTTTTTTTTTCTTTCAAGTCATCCCACATCGCCTGTTGCAAAGAAACAAAGAGTGTGTCTCCTATTATAAATACCTAGCATATGTGGAGTCTTACATTCATTGAGCCATTTGTGATCGGGTCTTCACCTGATCTTAGAAGGCTTGGTCAAAAAAATAAATTTTTTTTCATTAGGTTAGCCTTTTAGGTTAACCTTGGTCAGAAAATTAAATTTTGGGTATGCCTCTTAGGTGAACCTTAGTCAAAGTGTTTAAGTTTTAATATAGCATGGTAAAAGCGCTATAGCGTTAGGTAAAATCGCGTGAATTCGCGGTAAATAGCGCCGCTAATAGCGTTACTGCGATTTTGAAATGCTAAATGAGTTTTTTTCGCGGTTGAGTGGCGCTATATGCTATAGCGACGCTATAGCGCCGCTATAGCGCGCGATTAACTGCCCAGCCCACAATTTGAGGGGGACCATCAACATTCAAGAGATGAAAGAAACAATTCTTCAGCAAATGCATCTAATGATGCTCCGATCTTCACATTTGATGCCGATGAAGAAATCTCAGCTGAAGGATCGCACATACAAAATGTCACTCCTGAAGATCCGTAATTCATTCGGACAAGATGCCTCCAAAGTCCGATCATGCTTTCATCCCGAGACTTCATAAGTGGACTCGGAAGCATCCTCCGAATCAAATTATTGGGAATCCTTCCTCCGGAGTTTAGACTCGATCTAAAAAGTCCATCCAGAATGAATGTCAGTATGCCGCATATATCAACAAATTTGAACCAAAAAGTGTCTTCGATGCACTGGATGATGATGACTGGATCAAAGCTATGCAAGAGGAATTGGAAGAATTCAAAAGGAATAAGGTTTGGGATCTTGTGCCTAGACCAGCCAATCAAACCGTTGTTGGCACAAGATGGGGTTTCAGAAATAAATTAGATGACAAAGCATCATAAATATCAGTTAATCATCTTAAATTTAAAAATTCCATTTGAATTGTATATGATTAGTTAGACATTAGGGATTTTTGATATTAAAATAAATATTCACTGGAATTAGTTTATTTTCATTAAATATGTGGTTTAATAAAACACGTGAAAAGACTTCATTTCAACTGGGGATGACATATACTAAGATAAGATAGGTTAATCCATTGAAAGAAGAGTGGGTTATTCAAATACAGTTGTGTACACCATATGTAAATCACTCAACCTTAAGAATAAAAATAATGATATACTAAGGTTGGATCAGGGCCGGCCCAAGCCATGGGCGAGCTGGGCCTTGGCCCATGGCAGCAAAATTTAGTAGGGCATCAAATTTTGTTAAGCTGTTATTATGGTATGTAGTGTTTTGGGCCGAAATGTTATAATATTTCCAGTCCAATAGATGATCCGTAATCCATTAGGCGCTGAAAGGGGAAAGGCGCGACCTAATGTTCGTATTTAACACCAAGGGTTTAGGCGGCAAATAAAGCGCAATTATGTTTGACAAATTCCGAGAGATGGGGGAAGACGAGAAGATTAGAGGGGATGGGGAGTCGGACTCGAGATGGACAAAAGGCGGTGGTTGATAATCTGTTCTTCTTCACTCTGCAATTCTTCTTTTTAACTCTATTTCGTCTAATCTCCGCCTCCCTCCCGCTGCCACCAGCCACCTCATACCACCGTCTCATAACAGTAAGTATTTTTTCGCTCCCAATGTTCGACTTCTGTTCAGTCTCACCTTTGGTGCCTGATGCCATAAATATTAAGTCTATTTTCTTTCATATTGTTGTTTCTTTTTTTTTATCGATTTCTCGATTTCATCTGGTTTTGTATTCTTTTGCAGTTGAGTGGTGCTAAATGTTGACTATAGAGGCGTTTCTCCAAATTATGGTGCCATCATGTTTAAATGTGTAATTCTGATTTACGATTAATTACTTATTGTTGAAACGTGATATTTTAAAAAATAAATATTAATATAGATAAGAGTTTTAAATATTTATATACAGGATATGTTATAAGATGGATTAGAATTAGAAAGACCAAATTATTAATGCAGTTTTTACATTTATATTTTATTATGTATGTTGAAATTTAGGCCACATAGCTTGAAACCCGTTTAAGACTTTGTTATGTTTTGTTTTGATTTAGAAACATATAGGAATAAAGGTTTTAATACGTACCGGTGATCAAATTTGTCAAATAACCAAAAGTTATATTGAAGTTTTGTAATTCATTGTTGTATTGGATTTTGTTTTTGTTTTGTATTTAATTTCATGGTGCAGTTATTATTCTATAATAGAAATTTTGTAAAATTTTCAAAGACTTTAAAGATATTTCCTGTAACACAACCATGACTCAAGATAGATTGAAGGGGTTAGCAATTCTATGTATTCAAAGTCAACTTTTAGCAAGTGTTGATTATGATAGGATAGCTAATGTTTTTGCTACAAAAACTGTATGAAAACATCATTTTAGCTTGTGTCAGTGAAGTTTTAGTTGGTATAAATAGATATTGAGTCTTTAATATAAAAATGTGTTTGCATTTTTATTTAATAAGTTTATGTTTTATACGGGGTTGGTCTAAATATAAGAGCATTAGTAAGCTTCTTCGCCCAGGGCATAAAAAACATATGGACCGGCCCTGGGTTGGAGATAGTATTCGCTAAAGATATAGTATATTTGTATTTATATTTATATTTTTCTTGTAGTTATTGTTGACAGATACATAATTTTGATGCAAAGTAAATTAAAGATTTATTTTGAAACATAATAATCTGAATATTATTTCGTTAATTGGATTCTATTTGAAAAACTGCTTTGAAATTATTTATTTCCAACTTTCTAATAAATGTGTTTTTTATCTTATGGTTAAAGATAATATCAAATATTTACATCAATCTTTAATTTTAGTATAAAAATAATTATTTCATAGATAAATAAATTATTTTTGATAATATGTTTTTAATACTTTGACTACGTAATGTTTTCCTGGGGTGTTCACCTTCGCCTAGTTTGATAAAAAAAGTATGTTATAACTTATGCGGATGCCGATGAACCAACTTAACTCGAGATAAAAATATTATGGTTGTACATCCCCTATTTATAATATGATTAATGGTAAAAACTATTTTTTTATTTTTTATAGTTTAATGCATAATATATATATACAATTTGAAACTATAATTATTAGGAAAAATATTTAACACTTACGTATGGTCCTATAGTGTTAGTTGAAATAAATGATCATGACGAACTCATCGTCTTTCTATAAAATTTTCAACAACATCTATGACAAAATAGCTAGCATTTTATGTTGTAATTAGAATATATGTAATAATATTGAAAAATAAAAAAGAAATTATAATAAATAATTTCTTCTAGTCATACTGTCTTTATGGCTTGTGCTCTCCTCACCCGAGTGTTACACTACCCCCCCCCCCCCCCCCCCCCCCCCCCCTTCTTCTATCACTCAAAGAAACCACATACTCATTACCCTTATTCGCGTATATGAATATTGATAATGATAACTTTTAGTCGATTGTCGTAGAAAATGAGTAGGGAGGGTGTTCAAGTTATAATATAATAGATAATACTAGTTCAAATGTAAAATCTAGATTCTAGATGTATCACAACATTTTAAAAACAGATAGATAAATATATCTATTTATTATAAATACAGATACTAATTTATAAGGGTTATGAATTTTATCCTGTGTATATATTTAGTCAATTATATTTTTTCTAACGATAAATATATCTATTAGTAATTAATATTATGGTGCGAATCCTTCCATTTTAATATTTATTCACTTTTATTTTGTTTGTTGCAAAACAATATATTAGTAGATTAAATTTATGTCAACTTTGAAGATTTGAAAATATTAATTATCAGTTTATTATTTTCATCTTCATATTTTTATTAGTGTATGAATTTTTTGTAAATTTGCATTTATTATTGTTAGTTTATTTTGATTTCCATTAATTAGTAAATTTTTGTATGTGGTTGATATTAACACCACAAGAAAGAGCATCAATAGTGGCGACTTATGTCTCCGCTAAAAGTACCGAATGTCCCTGGTAATAGTAATAGCGGCGATCTATGTTGCCGGTAATGCGTCGCCGGTAAAGCCTCGTCGCTATTGCTCAGATGTCGCCGGTAAAAACGGTCACCGATAATTCTCTATGTCGCCGGTAATAGTGACGCCGGTAAAAGTGTCCAACGGTCACCCAAATGGCGCTGGTAATAATCGTTGTCGCTAAAGGTGTCGCCGCTAATAGTGTTTTTTCACAATTTACTGTTTTTTAAAGCCAAAATCAGGTCCTATATATACACCAACAAAATAAAACATACATACCACAAAAGTTTGTCTAAGGACATAAAACTAGCTAGTACCAAATATTACAGTTACACAAAAACGTCTAAAAACAACAAATAGTACCAAATATTACGTTTACACAATACGTCTAATTCATCCAAAATGCCCAAAACCAGATAAACTAAACTTACTCTTCACCATTATCCTCGTCCTCGTTGTTTCCTCCTCATCTTGTTCGGCATTATACGATTCCTCCATCATCTTTACGAGTCTAGCTCTAAATCAAGCATCTTCTCAAATTGATTATTCTACAAAATAAAGCATACATTATAAGTATCAAACATACATTACAAGTGTCAAACATTTACCAAAATAGCAATGTACTTAAAATGCATTCAATAATCTTTTATAAGACTTTACGATTTAGGGTTTAAGATTAAAAGTTTAGGGTTTATTAACGTTACACTTTAAATAATTTGATGTTTATTGTTTAGCGTTTAACGTTATATTTTAAATCAATTTATATTTTTTTTTTAGTTTTCACAACAAAAAACACATCCATATTATAATATCAAATAACAACCAATAAGCACAAAAATCATGATGTACTATACAAAAATCACTTTCAAAGCATATTACAAATTGAGTATTTTAATAATTAAGTACTTGATTATTCAGTACTATACACTTAACATACAACAAACCAATAAACATATTACAAGTAACATCATAAAAATTACAAATTAAGTACTTAAAAGTTTATACCAATTAAGTTCTTAACATGTATAAATACTTTGATAACCATATTTGAAAACAATAGCATCTCAAAAAAACATATTCCAAAACATCCTACAAATTAAGTACTTAAAAATTAAGTACTTAACAAATAAGTACTTATCACAAACACTTACAAAGAAAAATACATATCACTATATGCATCAATTAACCATTAAGCACCATCAAAACAGTTAAACACTTACATAAGCATTACAATAACAACAAAACACTTTCATTAACATTAAGCACACATGAATTCCATTAAGAACTTAATAAAAGAAGATAAAGCATCAAAGCCTTGTTGTTGGTTGGTGGAGGCTGTCTCAGGCGTCGGAGGTGAGCGGAGGTCGGCGGCCAGCGGTGTAGTGGTGGCCGAATTTGCTGTTTTCCGGTGGTGGTGCACATGGTTGTAGAAATAACACAAAATTAGTTCAAAAAATTAGGTTTTAGCACAAAATAAACAAACCACGCATTCTTACCGAATCTAGTCACGGAAATTGTCGGCAAACAGGAACTGTCGCCGGAAATAGGAACTGTCACCGGATAAAATAAGAAAAGTCGCCGGTTTTGAAGACTTTTCTGCCAGAAAACGAGAGTGGAGGTGAGAGAGTGAAGGTCGGTTGTTGTTTTAGCAAGGAGGAGGGCGGAAAAGGCTCGAATATGTCGGAAACCACAAAAATCGCCGGGGGTAGGGGAGAGCTTTGCGTAACAGAAGAAATAATGGAGAAAGTTGTGTATATTGATCGAGGGAATTAGCGGCGACAAAAAAGGACTTTTAGCGGCGACACCTCATTACCGGGGACACCTTAGGAGGGAAAATATCCCGCCTTTTTCTGAACCGTTGGATCCCAAAATAAATGGACGGCAAAGATGGCATGTCACACCGATCGCTGACCTAGTCTTTAGCGGCGACGGTAATACCAGGCGTCGCCGATAAAGCCCTCGCTGCTAAAGGCCAGATTTCTTGTAGTGTAAAATGAGAAAAATCTGTTAATACGTTAATTTTGCATCTAGTATGTTATTACATTGATTTTCTTTATATGGTGTTATGATCTTTAGCCCCCCTAATTAGCATGCATGTGTTCTGCTCTTGGTGATGTCCTTATGTGGAGGCATGATGCAAGGTCGAAAGCACGAAATTGATAGAGCCAAGTGCCAGATGGCCAATCTCCTGAGAAGGTAAAGTGGGAAGAGTGAGTCTGGAGCAATTTTCTTGGATAATTCATCCACTGCATTTACAAGATTTTAATTATGCCAGCTAAACTTGTTGCTAAAGGAAGTCATGCATGCAAAATTGGAAAGGTGATCCTACTTTTAAGCTATTGATAAGGTCTCTCGTAAGGAGACCAAGCCTTTATGCAGCTTGCTTTTGTCAATTTGTCTTCCACTGCGGTTCCAATTAATCCCTGAACCAGCCGGTTTCTTCACTTCTCTCTTGAGCCAGCTGTCTAAGGCCTGGGGCAGACTGCTGTGTGAAGGTCCAGCCTGTTGGGTGGTATCAGGTTGTGTAGCGTTACATGCAGGGCCGGAAATATGAGAATATGGAACAGAGGTTGGGACCGTATATTTACCAAAATGGGAGCATGAATGTAACTTGAACTTGTGGCTTGTTGAGGCAGTGATTCAAGCCTAACTACTAGAAAATTGAAAAAAGAAAAGTATTACCATATAAATCAAACAAGGACTAATGGCACGACCAAGTTTTTCTTATATATTCTGTTACAATCACTACTAAGTGGCATTACATGGCTTTACATCCTAAAGGAGTAGAATTGATCAGGATATAATTTAAGGAATAAAGAAACTGCAATATACTATAGTTAAAAGTACATAATGAATCAACTAAACAGTAAACATTTTAATGGTTTGAGCTTATCAACACCTGCTTTTCCATCCCATGCCCTCCATTTGTTTGAATTGTTGTTCTTTTGAAGCGGAGATGGAGGTGGTAGTAATCTTTCATTTGTGCTCTTCAAAACGGCATGAGCACTTCATTGTTCTTTACGCCGTTGAAGAAATGTAAGTCCCTATTGATTTGCAATTTCCGATTTGCTTCTGATTTTTAAATTCCTTACGTGAAACACTGAAAATTCTGAATAAATATTTGCGCTTCAAAGTTCCGCCTCATCTCAATTCATCATCTCTCCGTCTCACAATTTCAATTTCATACTAATTCGGAGTTCAATTGCTTAATACGAATTGTGATTCTAATTTCTGAAATTTTGTAACTTTATGATTTCCTGAACAACTGAAGTGGGGTTAGCGATTAAGGTCCGGGGATCGTGAGTTGTGATTCGTGAAGAAGTCGTGAGCCCGTGAAGTGATTTTGTACGTTGAAGAGAATGAAAATATCACTAATTATAATGATAATGATATCAAAGAGAATGAAAATATACATTTCCATTGGTGGGGACAGCCTGCTATTGTATTAGAAATTTTAATTATTCAAATTTGTCAAAAAAAAAAGCTTCTTCTAATTTGCCTCTGCCTCGATTTATTGGTTCGGTCCTGAATAGAGCTCTCTACAAGGGCTAAGGCGATGCTGATGTCTAAGGGTTGGAATGCGTCTCTGGGGAATGCGTCGGTCCTCGTTAGAGCTCCCCACTGTGGATGAAACCGGATTGGTTTGTTGCTGTTGTTTGCAAGTGGAAGTGGAGGTGACGGTGATGGTGGCAGTGAAGTCTAAACACGATATATAGATTATGTTAGGTATACATTTGAAATTTGGAACATACAATCTATAAACAAAAATATTGTACTAAAAGATCCAACAATCCATCGTTATATAAACATCTTTCAAATTAATCGTTAGGTCTGTAAAATTAGAATGTACTCTGTTTATCCATATATAAGACAACTATTAATTACTTAAAAACTGTTTTAAAACCTCCTCTTCGTTTTAGTTTTCTTGAAATTAATTAATAATGAAATAAATAGATTAAGTTCCATATGAATATGAGTAAACATAAAGGAAAAAAATGAACATACTTGATATTTGAGTGCCGTTAGAAGTTCTGTCACAATCTTGTCCATTGATGGACGTTGTTCACGGTCTCTATTCAAACATTGATAAGCAATCGTTGCAAACGCCTTCAAGGAATCAGGATTTATTTCATCCTTTATATTACTATAAATAATTTCACTAACTTTGTTTTGCTCGTAACTCTTACGAACCATTTCTGTAAAAGATTGGGCGTTGTTGTTGTTGCCAACACACAACCTGCCACACAGAACTTCAAACAAGACTACCCCAAATGAGTAGACATCCGACTCCTTTGTTAGTAACCCCGTCCATATGTATACCGGGTCACAATACCCAAAGGTGCCAACCGGATTAGTGACAAGAAATGTGTATGGTTGGTTAGCAGGACCAAACTTGGATAGACCAAAATCTGCGATCCTCGCATTCCAATTTTCATCTAATAGAATATTGGAGCTTTTAATATCACGGTGCAACACTCTTTGTTGAGTCCCACCAGGATTATGAAGGTAAGCTAAACCGTGAGCTGCCCCAATGCAAATCTTCAGCCGCCGATTCCACGTTAGATCAGAGCTATTGAGATATAAGTCAAGACTTTTTTTAGATGCATATTTGTAAACGAGGATCTTTTCGCCGCTATCATCACAAAACCCTAAGAGAGAAACGATATTTTCATGCTTGTAAAGAGAAAGCATAATGATCTCCTTCCAAAACTCAGGGTCACCTTGCCCAAATCTACGATCTAAACGTTTTACAGCGACTGTGGTATGACCTTTCAAATGGACATGTAGTTCTCCCTTATATACTTTTCCAAATCCTCCTTTCCCGATACAGTTGCTTTCAGCAAAATTGTTGGTTGCTGATAATATAGCTTCTAGTTGTATTTTGAGGTGTTTGAACTTTTTTGTGATAGACAACATATTGAAGGTGAATCAAAAATAGGAAACAAGACCTACCTTTTAACGAATTACAGGTGAAGGCTTCGAAAGAGATGATATATAATTCAAGCTTTGTGCATATGATATACAATACTATATTTGTAACTTATAAGATATCAACTATATGTAGAACTTAACGCGTAGGTAAATTATTCCATTCTTCCTTTTGGCCTATTCTAACTTTGCTCCAGTTGTAAATCAATGACAAATGCAGTAGTGGTCCAAAATTATACCATTTCTGTTAATACTTTAATTTGCTAAAGTTTACTTTACGACAAAACGTGTATATAAAAGCGGACTGTTATTTATATATATATATATATATATATATATATATATATATATATATATATATATATATATATATATATATATATATATATATATATATATATATATATATATATATATATATATATATATATATATATATATATATATATATATATATAGGAATAGGTTCAAATCAGAACCCTTAAAAGGTTAAAAACCGTGAGAACCGATATTCACACATTAAGAATCATGTTTTTTTTTTTTCAGGCATGTTTATTATGTGAAAATACATCAAACTTAATAAATTTTCTTATTTTTTAATACGTTTTACAATATTCACAATATAATAAAATTTTTAGTTATTAAACTGTGAATACTATAACGTAATAAAAAATACAACATTATTAAATTGTGAATTAGTGGTTCTCACGGTTCTCAACCTTTTAGTGGTTCTCATTTAAACTCTTCCCTAGTGGTTCTCATATATATATATATATATATATATATATATATATATATATATATATATATATATATATATATATATATATATATATATATATATATATATATATATATATATATATATATATATATATATATATATATATATATATATATATATATATATATATATATATATATATATATATATATGGCCGTGATAATCATGGCCCATGAGGTAAGTTTTGGTATTTCTATTGTGATTGTTGTGGAATCATAATAAAGGGAAGTTTATGTGAATGTAAAGACATATGAGAATGTAAACACAAACATGCAGCCACCACCAACCATAACCAACTTTGTTGAATTTCACATATGAACTCATTGTTAGGTAGCAACTATTGTAGAAATTAGACACACTACCATCACTATCAATAAATGTTCTAACATCCATTGTAATACACCACAAAAACATAGAGTGTTTTAGAGTTTGTAGTTTTTTTTCTATTTCAGTTTCAAGTTCTGAATAAAATAACATTTGAGTTCCAACAAGTGGTATCAGAGCTTGGTTGAGCTCCCGGTGTAATATCTCTAAACACACTCGTTTTATTGGTCAAATGTTTTCTGTCTCAAAATCGATTTCTGAGAGCACCATTAGAAAGGTCTCGTTCTCAGGATTCTGAATATATATTTTTCGGAATTTTTCGACACCCGTGTCATCCTCAAATCGCCGGTCAAACGTTCGCCGGAATAGTTACCGGAGAAACCAGATCGCCGGAGAAGACGACACTGTAGCGCCGGAGTCTGCCGGAGAAGACGACACTGTAGCAGTACACTCTAACGACACTGTAGCAGATTTTAGAAAATTGTAATTTGGTCCTTGAAGTTTCAGAAATTTGCGTTTTGGCCCATACATTTCGAAAAAAAGTTGCTGGTTGGTCCCTATTTTTAGAAAAACTTCAGAACAACCACTATACTTCTAAAAGTTTCAAACCAGCCCCTAAAGTTCTGAAAATTACATTTTGGCCTTGGTAATTTTCATAAATTACTCGTAGCTAGCCATATTTTTTGAAAAATCCCAAGATATTATATGCCAAGAATGACCACACCAAGCTCGTCATTTTCTCAACCCGAAATTGAAAGTGTTTAAAAGACCGCGAGGGATAGTAGTGTTACATTACACTATTTGTTGCTTACGAAAACAAAGTATGCGGTGTGGGCTATAAAGATGCGAGTGAATTTGCAAGCACAAGGAGTGTGGCATGCAATTCAAAATGAAAGAGTGGATAAACGAACAGATAGGATGGCGCTTGCGGCCATTTACCAAGCGATTCCAGAGGACGTACTTCTTATGTTGGCCGAGAAGGATACGGCTAAAGAAGCATGGGAAACGCTTAAGATGATGCATATGGGAGTTGATCGGTTAGCTAAAGTACAAACATTGAGAAGTGAATTCGAGGTGATCCGACTAAACAATTGTGAGTCAATAGATGATTTCGCCATGAGATTGCATACTGTTGTGAACGATATTCGATCTCTCGGTGAAAAGATCGAAGAAAATACGGTGGTGAAGAAGTTTCTTCGAGCAGTCCCAATGCGATTTATACAAATCGTAACATCTATCGAACAATTTGGAGACATGAAAAACATGACGGTCGAAGAGGTTGTAGGCCGTCTCAAGACCCACGAAGAGCGACTTCGAGGGTATGAAGAACAAGAAGAAGGTCCTTCTTTACTGCTTACACATGCCAAGTGGGCATCTCAGTCTAAGCAAACCGACGAGGGAGACTCGTCAAACACTTCAAGGGAAAGTGGAAGCCAAGGCCGAGGATGCGGTCGAGGTCGTGGGCGTGGCCGAGGAGATGGTCATGAGTATGATGCAAACCAGAATGACTACAATCGTCCCCGAAAGGACAAAAGTAAATAAAATGTTTTACTTGCGAGGAATATGGTCATTATGCATCAGAGTGCCCATACAAGAAACGAGGTGAGGAGGTGAACCTCACTCAAACCAATGAAGATGAAGAGTCCATTTTAATGATGGCGATCTCGCAAGAAGATACACCAGGTATGGTGCCGCTAAAAGAGAAGCCGCTAAAAGAGAATAATAGCGTTGATATTCCTGCATCCGAAGAAAGTCAAGTTGATTCCGAGGAATGGAACCTTGACAACGGTGCTAGCAATCCATTTTAATGATGGCGATCTAGCAATCCATGAGTTAGACGAGAACGTGACGGGTTATACACGGTTTGGAGACGGGTCAAAGATCGACATCAAAGGAAAATGTACGATCTTGTTTGATTACGGAAATGGAGATCAAATACTACTTAACGTGGTACATTACATTCCTAGACTTAAAAAGAATATTATTAGTCTTTGACAACTAACCGAAGACGGGAATCGAGTCAAAATGGATGGTGATATCTTACGGGTATTTGACAATAGTAATACTTTATTTTTTAAAATAAAAAAGAACATGTAACCAACTTTATAAGACACTTGTAAGGACGAGACAAAAAATGTGTCTTTTATCATCCCAAGATGATCCCCGTTGGTTGTGACATCAACAACGTCCGTATGCCAATTATTATACCATGAAAGTTGATGGTTGTTTGGAGCATGATAAAATTCTAGGTTCACATCTAAAGAAATTAGATGATCCAAGTGAGGAAGAATTTTATGTTGAAGTTGAAAAAGGTGAAAAAGGACACTAGATTTTCGACGTACGAAAAAGAAAGCCACGAATAAGACGAGAAGGGTTTTTTGGTAAGTGAAAAAGATGGACTTGGACCGCAATAGCAGCTGCCAGTTTTCTCCAATGTAGTTCCAAAAATCGAGGTATCGACTTTCGTAAAGTGATGCAAAAGAAGGAAGACGTGTCACTAAAGAAAATGACTTATGTTAAAAGGATTTCGGGGGAGTTTAGTGTGAGAGATTGCATTCCAACAACTTGTTCCAAGGATGCAAAATTGAAACTCGAGAAAGATAAAGACAAAGCACTTGTCGATTATTCTGTAGCCGGGGATGGCATGGAATGTGCAACATGATCGGCGTAACGAATCTCGAGCCAAGTTTGGTTTAAGGGGGAAAATGTGAATGTAAACACATATGAGAATGTAAACACAAACTTGCAGCCACCACCAACCACAACCAACTTTGTTGAATTTCACATATGAACTCATTGTTAGGTAGCAGCTATTGTAGAAATTAGGCACACTACCATCACTATAAATAGATGTTCTAACATCCATTGTAATGCACCACAAAAACATAGATAGTGTTTTAGAGTTAGTACTTCTTTCTTCTATTTCAGTTTCAAGTTCTGAATAAAAAAACATTTGAGTTCCAACAGTTAAAACATGGCCCAGGAATTGGAAAAGTTGGAATTACAATGCTAAATTGAGTGGATTTTTCATAGTACAATGCTAAATAGGAGAACTTTGAAAGTACAATGTCTTGATGTATATCAACTTTATGCTTTAATGAAAAATATGACTTTTAAGTGCAAGATGTCTTCTTAAACTCTGCGAGCCACCACCGAATCTTCTCTTCAAACCCATTGATTCTCTAGATGCTTTAATCTCCTTTAACTGCATGTTGCTTATCAACCCAAATTCTTGTAACTTCGCTTCAAATCCTCCATTTTTCTTTTTAAGACCTGAAAATATTGTCACATGCAATTACTACTGCAACAAGATTAATAACAACGAAATTTCTAATAAAATCACATCAACAATAACATCTAATGAAAAAGCAATTATCATTTTTGATGTCAAATTGCCAATGATGATAAACTACGATCACATAGAAAAATTGTCAAACCACATGTTCCCAACAGATCAAAAACCTTGCATACTGAACCCACAAAATTGATGGGTAGCTCTTAAATCAAGCCTATTCATTCATGTTCTGGCTTCTGTGGCTTCTTAGTTGGAACTTAATCTTATTTAAATTGTAAATATGAGAAATTGTGGCTTTTATCTAGTTTTATTTGATGTTCATGTTTTTAAGTTCATAGTCATTAGGTCTGATTATGTAAACTTGCTATTTCTTAACCAAATAGCCAAGAAAATAATTAATATTGGCGATCTTTAGGTTCTAACTTTGTGGAGTTGGTCAGCCCGTGTCCACTAGCTCTGGTTTTTACCTTCGTTCTTCAAACCGGTTGATGTAATCACTGTTTCATCTAGAAGTGAAAGATTTTGATGGACCCGATGGTTTACCTTTGTCATCAGCTATTGAAGGAAGACCAAACGTATGTTCAGTCCAATTTGAAACACCAAGACAGTTTTTAGCATCGAAATTAAAAGACTTATCTTTTTAGTAGAGAAATACTTCCAAATCAATAGCTGAAGTAAAAAGCAGTTTAGAACAATACAAAACAAGGAAAAATTGTTCTTTATATGTATTAGTTTCATCGGAAAAAATAGAAAACGTCTTGTTTATTTGTTATTTGCAATTTTGATCATTTGATCTATAGAAGAATATATACCCAAAAGGATCTTAATGACACTAAGAATAAGTTCCTGGCCCAAGTCTTATTTTATTCCAAGCAAATGGTTCTGTGTGATGAAGAATATATACCCAAAAGGATCTTAATGACACTAAGAATAAGTTCCTGGCCCAAGTCTTATTTTATTCCAAGCAAATGGTTCTGTGTGATGAAGAATATATACCCAAAAGGATCTTAATGACACTAAGAATAAGTTCCTGGCCCAAGTCTTATTTTATTCCAAGCAAATGGTTCTGTGTGATGCAACAGAGCATGATTTTAATAGTTATTTTCCTAGATAAAACTTGGGAGACATGTCTTATAAGAATTAGCTTATTATCATTAGTAAAAAATGTAGCATTTTATATGATTTTCAAACACTTGAACAAAATCATTGGGCTTTCTAGGTTAAGCATATTCTGTTACTTGAATTTTCAAGATGAATATCATTCTATCCATTCCTGCGAATAATTATAATATCATTTTATAGGGCTATTATTGTCAAATTCTGCCATATGATTCTCCACTTGTTATTTTATTCTAGAGCTTTTCAGACCTTGTATAATGATAAATTAAAATAAGGTCAATTTTATTTGGTCCAAAGAAATTTCCAAATAACTTATCGCTTGTATCGTTTGAACAGACTCCCACCAAACATGGTTAAATGAGACCATCTCATTTTAGTCATGTAAATTTATCGTGAAATGTAAAATACTGCTACTTGAAAAGACGGAAAATCTGATTAAGCATAAAAAAAAAAACTCTAATTTAACATACAAAAGAGATGAATGTTTTACCTTGAGGATTAGGCAATTAGGGCTTCTTTATGCAGCGATTCCAATTTAGGGGATTCTTTGAGCGGCAATTCCCTTGCGGGTCAAGATGCATCGAACATGAATCAAATTGTATAAAATTTTTGCATTGAAGATGATGATTTTAGTCGCTCGTATTAATTATTCAAAAATTTTAAAATGATGAATCCAGAGTTCGATTTCAAAGCTTCTAACCTTAGCATGTGTGTGATAATTCAAGAGAAGAACCCCTAATTACTTACATACATGTATTTTTCCGTCTGTGTTCGGGAACACCAACTCGCATCGTCTCTTTAGGGTTAGACAGAAGCAGAGAAGGGAGGGCTTTAGGAACTGTGTGAGTTGGAATGCCCTCTTGTCTGGAAATCTGATAAAATCTAGTATTAACATGAAAAATCGGATGAAGATAGTGTTAGTTCGTATAACGGTGGTAGAACTGGACTCGCAAGCACAAAACCCTGTCGAAGAATCACAGTGTGGAGGAACTCCACACTGTCCCTCTCTCTCTAAGAAAAACCTCATTGTTTAGAAATTCCAGGAGAAATTCAATTTAAATTCATAAAAATTCTGTCGAAAATCCCTAAAATTTCTCTCAAAAATCTTCAGCTATACCATGTGTTATTTTTCTAAAAATAAAAACTAAAGCCTTATGTATATAACTAGAAGGTGTAACTGCACGTTGCTATTTAATTTATTATATATATGTCAAAAATAAAAAGTTAAAATGGAACCATAATTAAAAAAAATTAAAATACATATAAATGATAAAACTTTATGGGTTAAACTTGTAACTTTTGAAAACCAAAACTCCAAAAAATGAAACATGGAGAGCTTGTAAATAAAAAAAAAATCTAAAGGATGATTTTGTAATTTTAAAAGATAGACCCATGCTAGTACTACTTCCTTTCAAATTGGCCTGAATTGTATGTATATAATATAATCCCCAAAATTCTTTTAAAAATAGTCAGATATGTCATATGTTTTTCTTTAAAATATAATGCCTTATATATATATATATATATATATATATATATATATATATATATATATATATATATATATATATATATATATATATATATATATATATATATATATATATATATATATATATATATATATATATATATATATACTAGCAGCGTACCCGCGTGATGTGTTAGAACTTGGGTAGGGTTTCGTGGAGATCTGGATACCCCCTTGGATCGTGAGAACATTTTCCGAACCGATATTTCTACCCTATGCCCGGGTTACAAGAAATTCAGCATAGGATAATCCAAGAGGAAACTCATGAATCTAGGCACAGAAAACATGAGCCAAATTGCTTTGGAGATCTGAGAGAGTTTAGATGAAACGAGAGCTAAAATGTGTGTCTCCGCCACAATGAGGAGAGCCGTTTATATAATAAACGAGTCTTAGGGTTTCGTATAGGGTTAGCTGTCATGGGCTTTAGGGTTGCCGTCATCAGTTTCTTTAGTAACAAGTCACAAATTTAATGGTTTCCAAAACTGATGAAATTAGTCAGTTTTACCATAAGCACCCTCAAAAATACGATTTTCACTGTGTATCCACTTGTAAATTCCGAAGACATTTTGGGGCGCCAGCTAGGGGCTCGGCCTCTGGAACCCCCGCTAGGGGCGCTGCCCTTACACCCCGCCAAAGGGGCGCTGCCCCTTTGGAAACCCCGAAACCAGGGGCGCTGCCCCCGGACCCCCGACTTGTCGTCGAACCGGCTATTTATTTGACCTTATACATGTGTGAACTCCACACATACCCGAACATATATTAGGGTACAAACTAAATAACCCTTAGCTCACATGTTAGTAACAATTACATAAAATGACATGGTGACACTAAAATCACCAACAATCCTCCCCCATTTTAGTGTAACTCTTGAACAAACATAACTTTATCAAAACAAACCAAACCAGTACATAAATGAAAATATCGAAACGATTGAATTTCCACTTAGTATAATACACTTACAAATATTCTAGAATAATGGTGTTCTAAGAATTGAACCCATCAACCCACGAGAATACCAAAAGGTAAAATACACACTAGTTTTTTAATCTTTCTAGCAAAATACAACTTGACACTATTATAAAGCCGTGTGTCCTAATCCTCTCATGATCGTATCAAGGCCAAGTCCACATCCTCTTGAAGTGCGGCTACACTTCACAATCACGTAGGTAACTCCTTTCCATGTATCTGCACTTACATTTAATCAAAGGAATTATTAATAAGTTTAACTTCAACCCGGTTAACTGCAGAACCGAACACATTACCTGGGATGAATGCTTCATGTGTTCCAATCTATAAGTGTGAGCTTTCCATATTGAATTCAACTCCTAATGTCATATTAGAAGGGAATTGGGTGTCTCACCATTACAAAATTAGATGGACTTTAATCCCATCCCAATCGCGGACTTGTGCACTAAGTCTCTTGACAAACCCTTAGTTAAATGATCTGCCAAATTATGTTGCAATTTCATATACTCAATAGAAATTACACCATTCATAATTAGATCTCTAGCCATACTGTGTCAGAAACCTAAGTGTCGACACTTGTCATTCCACACTTGAGTATAAGCCCTACCTAGAGCGGCAGCATTATCACAACGGATAGAAATAGTGCTATAGGTTTAGACCACAAAGGAATCTTATAGACCAAGTTCCTTAACCATTCAGCTTCTTTCCCGACAGAACTCAATGCAATAAACTCATATTATATTGTTGAGTTTGCAACGCAAGTTTGCTTCTTAGAAGCCGAGGAGATAGCACCTCCCCCAAGTAAGAATACCCAACCAGTTGTTGAGGAATGATCCTCCAGGTTGGTTATCCAACTTGCATCTGAATGTCCTTTCAAGACTGAAGGGTATCCCAAGTAACTCGATCCATAATCCATGGTTCCCTTAAAATACTTAAATACTCTATTCACTGCTTGCCAATGTTAAGCATTAGGATTCTTAGTGTACCTGCTCAATTTTCCCACATCAAAAGCAATATCAGGTCTGGTACTTGTCATAGCATACATCAAGCTACCAATAGCCTTAGAGTATTCCAATTGTGAAATAGGAGTTCCTCTGTTCTCCATCAATTTCACACTTGGATTCGTGGGAGTGCTCACCGGTGAACAATCGGCAAAATTAAACCGCTTGAGAATTTTCTCAATATAATGACTTTGAGTCATTAACAAACCTTTGTTCATCCTTTTAATTCTTATTCCAGGAATCACATCAGCCTCTCCCAAATCTTTCATGGAAAACTTAGATGACAACAGTTTCTTTGTTTCATCTACTTGATTTTGGTCAGTACCGAAAATCAACATGTCATCCACATATAAGCAAATGATCACTCCAGCACCGGTTGCATCATCGAATCTATTGTAAACATATTTGTCACTTTGGTTTAACTTAAAACCAGAGGAAAAAATAACCTCATCAAACTTTTGATGCCATTGCTTAGGCGCTTGTTTCAGCCCGTACAAAGATTTCACAAGTTTACATACCATATGCTCTTTACCGGGCAAAACGAAACCTTCCGGTTGTTTCATGTAAACTTCCTCATCGAGTTCACCATTCAAAAAGGCTGTTTTCACATCCATTTGATGAATAATCAGATTGTAGATTCTTTCCAAGGGAATCAACAATCTAATAGTAGAGATCCGTACAACCGGAGCATACATATCGAAATAGTCAACACTGGGTTTTCGTCTAAAACCTTGAATGACTAACCGGGCTTTAAACTTGTCAATAGTCCTATTAACATTCATTTTCTTTTTGAAAATCCATTTGCACCAAGTGGTTTAAAACCTGGAGGCAAATCTGACAACACCAAGTGTTATTCTCAAGAATTGATGACATTTCGTCATCAATTGCTTCCTTCCAAAAAATTACATCTCGAGACTGCATGGCCTTTTGAAATGTATTTGGATCATCCTCAATACTGTAACAATACAAGTATTTATGAACCTCATCATGTTGGAAATCAATGTTCATGTGATAGGTTTTAAAAACTTTGAGTTGCAACGGAAGAAAGAATCATGAACATGAATTTCACTTCCAAAAGGATCATGCTATATGCATGTAAAGATAAAATGAAAAACAACCATAGTAAAGGTTAAAGATCATAACCTTTTGTTCTTTGAGCTTGTAATGGATGATTTTGATGATGGTTAGGAACTAAGAAAAGTTCCCTCTATAGTTGATCCACCCACAATGTAATACCCGGTTTCTCAATTTTAGGATACACCAAAAGATTTAATCAAACATAAGTATTTAATTGGCGTAAACCCAAGAGATGACTAACTAATTACAAAGTTGCATCAAAAGCCTAGTTTAAGTTATAAACTATATACAACAAGTGTTTACATTATTTTCACAAAAACTGGGATATCCATAAAAGTTTTAAACAACAAGAACAAGTCCAAAGTCCAAGGTCCATATCTATCCAGCTAACCCTCCGTGATGTGTTTTCCACGACCTGCATTACCAGAACCTAATACAGACAAAAATAACAAACAAATTATGAGCTTCGAAAGCCCTGTGAGTAATTAGGAAACTGTTTAATTATACAATCCAACATCTCGTGAAATAGATCACAAATGACTATCTCAATCATAAGCGTATATCACACACTATTACTCTTTAATTCAACACCCAAACTTAGTCCTTACTCAATCAATCCATCTAGCATAATTTGACCTGAAATCAAATGATATAACAGTGCACAATTCATCTATATAACTACTCACCTGACGTCTGTTCAGTCTGTGGTCCACCCGTGCCTCGTGTATCTCCTTCCCTCTTATGTGTATCTGCTGAAAACGACATCACATATCATACCTCAACATCCTCAAAACAATTTAACAACATCTAACTCATTAGATAAAGAATCAATAGCTAACAAAGATAATAATCTATGAATATCATGTACTGTTAACTCAAAACCTCCAAATTTCGCGGTTTTTACCAAATCAACCGTTAAAACTTCGTAATAATCGTAAACAAGACTCAATACAACATATAATAACAATCTATTAGCAACACATGAGCTAATTTAAGGCATATCTTCGGATTTGGGTATCTAGGGTTTGAAACCCTAGAAACAAGATCACTAACCTTGGAAATCAAGCGATCAAGAACGTAATTCAAGTGTTAAATTCGGCTCCCTAAGCTTTTCCCACGTTAAACCCTCGATTACAAAGCTCAAAAATCGCAAGTTTTGGTCTGAAAATCGCCTATGGTGTTTGCAAGTTCGTAAATGAAAGAAAAGAGGAGAAATAGGTATAAATCCGCTGCCCCGTAACCCGCCCCTGGCTGCAGAATCAGCCCCGGGTTGGTCAGAATTCGACCCGGGTTTTAGAACCCGCCCCGGGTTTATTTATGTAATTTTTTTCGCTTCAGCCAAGTCGTAGCACGGTCCGGGTTGACTGACCCGACCCGGGTTTCTATTGAACACGACCTGGGTTCGTAGAACACGACCCGGGTTACTCTTTTTCCATTTTTATTTCAACCCAACTCGACCCGGTTTGACTTTTTAAGAATTTACTTTGTTTCTTTTACCTATTTTAACATCCTACTTCTCCTAGATAGGTTTCTAAACATCCTAACTCATGTTTTAACTCATCTAATCTCATTTATATAAAATATAACATAACTCTACTATAATTTAAAGTTATGGTATTACAAGTTCTTACCCCCTTCAGAAGATTCCGTGCTCGGAATCTCTTGAAACAAAAAGGGATACTTTGACCGCATCTCTTTCTCACCTTCCCAAGTGACATATGTTCCTCTATGATGTCGCCATTATACTTTAACCACACCAATCTCTTTATTTTGCAACTTCTTGATCTTTTTGTCTAAAATTTTCTCCGGTTGCTCTTGATATTAAAGTTTACGATCTAACTAAACTTCTTTTAAAGAAACTCATGCCGACTCATCGTATAAGGTCTTACGAAGATGTGAGATATGAAACACATTATGAATTCCTCGTAACTCATCAAGAAGTTCGAGTTTATAAGTTATTCCACCTACTCGTTGAATTACACGAAAAGGTCTGATAAATCGTGGACTTAGCTTGCCACGTTTTCCAAAACGAATAATTCCCTTCCAGGGAGACACTTTTAACATTACCATGTCTCCAACTTGAAATTCCAATGGTTTCTTTCGTTTATCTGCGTATTGTTTTTGACGCTGCTGAGCAACTCTCGTATGCTCACGAATACTCTTAATCTTTGCCTCAGTTTCAGTTATAATCTCGGGACCCGCTAATAGCTTTTCTCCCGCTTCTGACCAGCATGATGGTGTTCTACACATTGATCCATATAACGCCTCGAAGGGTGCCATCTGAATACTAGAATGATATGAATTGTTATATGTAAATTCGGCTAAAGGTAGATGATCGTCCCAACTACCTCCAAAATCAATCACTGAAGCTCTAAGCATATCTTCTAACGTCTGTATAGTTCTCTCGGTTTGATCATCAGTCTGCGGATGATAAGCCGTACTCATTAAGGGTTTAGTTCCCAAATGTTTTTGAAAACTTTGCCAAAAATGAGAAGTAAAACGACTATCGCGATCGGAGATTATCGAGGTAGGTACTCCGTGTCGTCTCATCACCTCCCTAACATAGATCTCTGCTAATTTGGACGCTTGATAATCTTCTCGTATGAGAATAAACTGTGCTGATTTGGTCAACCTATCAACAATTACCCATATAGAATCGAACCCTCGTGGAGTTCAGGGTAATTTAGTGATAAAGTCCATAGAAATCTCATCCCACTTTTTCATCGGTACAGGTAGTGGTTGAACTAACCCGTATGGTCTCTGATGATTTGCCTTGACTTGTAAACAAGTCAGACACTTCTCCACATATCTCCCAACATCACGTTTCATTCCCCGCCACCAGTAAAACGACTTTAAACTTCTATACATCTTTGTACTACCTGGATGGATTGAATAACGTGTACCATGTGCATCTTCAAGTAACAGCTGTCTCGTTTCTCCGTGCCTTGGGACCCACACTCGTCCCTGAAAATTCTTCACTCCTTATGCATTTTCAACTAGTTTATCTACATAGCCAACCATTCTCTCACTCTTCATGTCGTTGGCTTCTCTCTGGGCATGTTGAATCATCTTTGGTAATTTACTAATCACTCCCATTCGAGCTGAAACGACTCGAATAGGTGGTTCTTTTCGACTTAATGTGTCTGCCACTACGTTTGCTTTACCAGGATGGTAAAGTATTTCACACTCATAATCTTTTAAAAGATACATCCATCTTTGTTGTCTCATATTCAACTCTTTTTGGTCAAACAAATACTTTAAACTCTTGTGATCTGAATATACCTGGAACTTCACACCATAAAGATAATGTCGCCAAATCTTTAGTGCAAAAACAATGGCGGCTAACTCCAACTCATGTACGGGATATGCTTGCTCATGAGACTTCAGTTGTTGAGACGAATACGCAATTACTTGCCCCCTTTGCATTAGTACACATCCAAGACCGATTTGTGAAGCATCGGTAAAAAGAACAAAGTCTTCTACAACTTGAGGCAATGCTAACACCGGGGCTTCGCATAACGCATGTCTCAGTTTTTCAAAAGCCTCTTGTTGTGCTTCAGCCCAGATAAACTTCTCTGTCTTTCTGGTCAGCGTTGTTAAGGGCAATGCAATACTTGAAAATTTCTCAACAAATCGTCGATAATAGCCAGCTAGTCCCAAAAAGCACCGAACCTCAGTCGGATTTTTGGGTGGTGCCAAACTCATCACTGCTTCTATCTTGGCAGGATCTACTTTAACGCCTTCTCTGTTTATCACATGACCAAGAAATTGAATCTCTTGCAACCAAAACTCGCACTTTGAAAATTTTGCATACGACTTTTCTTTGCGAAGAAGATTTAAAATTAACTGTAAGTGTTGCTTGTGCTCATCTCAGCTCTTGGAATAAATCAAAATATCGTCAATAAACACTATTACGAACTTGTATGACAAGCTCGATTCATCAAATCCATAAAAGCCGCCGGGGCATTCGTCAAACTGAACGGCATTACTAGAAACTCATAATGACCGTATCGGGTGCGAAATGATGTCTTCGGGACGTCAGATTCTCTTACTCTTAATTGACGATATCCCGATCTCAAATCAATCTTCGAAAAATATACCGCTCCCTCCAATTGATCAAACAAATCATCTATTCTCGGTAGGGGATAACGATTCTTCACGGTAATCTTGTTTAACTCGCGGTAGTCTATGCACATACGCATAGAACCATCTTTCTTTCGAACAAACAGTATCGGCGCACCCCACGGAGACGAACTTGTCTAAAAATGGATGACAAGCTCGATTCATCAAATCCATAAAAGCCGTCGGGGCATTCGTCAAACTAAACGGCATTACTAGAAACTCATAATGACCGTATCGGGTGCGAAATGTTGTCTTCGGGATGTCAGATTCTCTTACTCTTAATTGATGATATCCCGATCTCAAATCAATCTTCAAAAAATATACTGCTCCCTCCAATTGATCAAACAAATCATCTATTCTCGGTAGGGATAACGATTCTTCACAGTAATCTTGTTTAACTCGCGGTAGTCTATGCACATACGCATAGAACCATCTTTCTTTCGAACAAACAGTATCGGCACACCCTACGGAGACGAGCTCGGACGAATAAAACCGCGATCTAAAAGTTCTTGTAGTTGTTTCTTTAACTCCTCCATCTCGGACGGCGCCAACCGATAGGGTGCTCGAGCTATCGGTTTCGCTCCTGGAACTAAATCGATAACAAACTCTAATTGACGATTTGGCGGTAAGCCCGGAAGATCGTCAGGAAAAACATCAGCAAAATCTCTCACTACCTCAACATCCTTCACAGTGAAATGTTCGGGTTCAATTGGAGTAACATGTGCCATAAATAAAAGGGCACCTCTTTCGGTATACCTTCGCGCTCTCGCGAAAGATACAACCGGAATACGTTGAAAACGGCGCTCGCCTCGTATTAAAGTTCGGGACCCGCTCAGAGTTCTCACAGAAATAGTTTTTCCGTGACAATCCATATTTGCTTTATTATCGTCTAACCAGTCCATTCCAACTATCACATCGAGCGCACGAGTAGTCATTGGCTTCAAATCAATAAGGAAAGAATTCCGTTAATTTCAAGCCGACAATTTATATATTGACTATCTACTATAACATCCCTCCCATCAACAACATCAACTACCAGACTCTCATTCATCTTAGATATCGGAATATTTATTTGAGACGCAAAAGATACAGATATAAAAGAAACCAAAGCACCAGTATCAAATATCATACGAGCTCGAAGAGAATTTAGGCTAAAGATACCTATAATCACATCCGGTCGCTCTCTAGCCTCCTCCATGGTCATCTGAAAAGCTCGAGTTATAACGTTCCCACCGCCTCTATCTCGTCTATCGCCTCGATTATCACCTCGTCCCGCCCTCGGAGTCTCGCGGCGTGAATCGGTTCTCGGCTTTGGGCAATCTAAGCGAATATAACCGCTATCTCCGCAATTAAAATACACACGATTTTTCTCTAAACAATCTCAAGCCATGTGTCATGTCTTCCCACACTGATAACACATAAGGGACGGGGTACTCACATTACAAGCTCCAGAATGTTTTCGACGACATCTTTCACACCATTTACTCTCCATTCTCCTCGAATCACCTCGAGGCTGATAACTTGGGACCGGTTGTTTTTGAGAACCACCTTCCAGTTTTCCTTCCCATTTCCTCTTTTGTCCTCCGCTTTCTTGATCCCTCTTCTTCTCATTATCTTGCCTCCGCAATTCTTTTTCTCGAGATTTGGATGCCTTGACAATCTGCTGATATGTTGTAAAGATTGAACTCTGTAAAAGCTCTTGTATCTGTTAGATTAGGTGTCTAAGCCATGACTAATAATTAGTATTTACCTAATTAATAGTAGCACAGTCCATTTGGGTTGCCCTCATGGCTGGAGGTTTGTTGGAAAGTTAAGTAGAGAGAAAGGGTTGATTTATTATATGACTAATAAATCAAGATATTGTTTGTTAATATATTGTGGAGACAATATATTAATTAGAAATAATATTATTTGATTAATAATTATTCAGAAATTAATTGGATTAATTTCTGTGGCATTAATTAGATTAATCAGGAGGTCAGGGATTAAAGTCGTACAAACTCAATAATTGAGTTGCGGCGCGCGGCGCGCAAACGTGTTGGCCGCGGCGCGCGTACAGCTAATCCGGAAAATGGGCTGCGGCTAGGGTTTCAGCCTTGCCACTTGGTTCCCTATAAATAGGGACCTCCAGACCTCATTATCAGTTGCTCATTCTATTATTTCTCTCTGGAATTTCGATCCATAATCCTCTCGGCTTGGGTGTGATCTCATTTGAGGCAGGATATTTTTGCTGCTCAGCTTCCAGGAAATTCTAAAAGGTTGGTTTTTCTAATTTTATTCTTTTAGTTAATTTCCTTATGACCTTTAAGTTTTTTTTGTTATATGTTCAATTAGAAGAAAACATAGATCCTTATAGGTTGCATGTGAACTTAGGTTATTTAGTTCATGGTTTGCAGAAAACCTTTCAGTGGTATCAGAGCCTGTCTTGTTTTCTTGTTGAATTGATATAACTGTTTTTGGGTTTAAAGCTTATAAACCCTAATTTCTATATGGATCGATTTCTAGGATTAGGGTTTTGGAAACCCTAATCCCCCCCTTGCTAATTTCGAATTTTCAATTAGGGTTTTAGGAGGTTTTCTTTTTTTGTAACTTTATTTGTTAATTAAATGGATAACCTTAAACCCCATTATTTGAATTCGAAATCTAGGGGGTTTAGGATAGGTTTTAATTGATTTGATTAATTTGGATAAACCTATCTTCATTTGAATTAATTTAATTAATTGTTAATTAAAAGATAATTCAAAAGGGATTTAATTAATTGCGAAATTAATGGAATAAATCCGGAAAAATATTTTAAAATGTTTAAAATAATTAGATTTAATTAATTTAATTTATTAGTAATTAAAATTGATTAAATCGACTTTAAGGTTTAATTTAATTTAAAATTTAATTGTTAAATTTGGTAAAATTAAAAGATAAACCTTGAATATTTTAAAGGGTTTTAAAATACATCTTATATATGTTATTAATTGTTAATACTATATGTATAAGATAAAATTGGTCAGTCAATTCAATAGTAGGCCTCATTCACGAAGCTGGTCTATAAAGTGTGTATAAGGAGACTGCCTATAAAATGGCAGTCTAATGGGTGAACACTCTCACCTACCGCTCGCCTGATCAGTGGAGGGTCGTTAGCCGAACAGTTTTGATAGGACTACTTAATCATTAAAAGTATAATGATCAAAGTACTAGAACTTTTACACAAAATCCCAATCTAGTTACTTTAGGAAAAATGTGAATTTGATCCTACCCCATGAAATTGCATATTGCACTTTATGAAACGTTGGTGGAGCGTGTGTGGTTTACCGGCACACCAATGGGGGTTCATAAAGAGTGGCAATGGGTGTCTCGGGTGTTATCATTGTTGATGGAGCGTGTGTGGTTTACCGGCACATCAATTTGAGATGATAATGGACCCCGAGAGTACCAAGCTAATTTGCATGGTTATTCACACCCGGTTTGTGATCCTCGGCATCCCAGTCACAAACGGTGGGGCATATCCGAGATTAAACATGCTATTGAACAGTTCAATAAATTTCAAAAGAAACTAGGAATTCCACTTATAATAAGATTATTTTTCCGCGGTGGAATCGGCTGAATCGTCATTCGCCTACCTTTATAAAAAATTTGCTTATAGATTACGGCATCCCTCTTCTATGTTGCAAATTGTTATAGTTGGATCCTAGCCTTATTTTATATTGGGTTATTATAAGGACCGACAAGTATCTAATTAAACTTACCTTCTTTTATAGATGTCTTCTGCTGATCAATCTGCTCCCCACTCAAACTCCAGTGTTACCTCAATCCTCTCGTTATGTTCCAAGGTTCAACTGAACGGGACAAACTACAATGATTGGATTAGAAATATCAAGATGGCTCTGAGGTACGAGAACAAAGAGTATGTCCTCGAGACCGAGCTTGTCGATATTGACCCTGAAACAGCTACTCCCGAGGAGATTGCCTCATACCAAAAACATTCTGATGATGCGACCAAAGTGGCCTGCATCATGATTGCCACTATGAACCTCGAATTGCAAAGGATATACGAAGACTACTGGCCCTTTGAGATGCACAAGGAGCTTGCGGAGAAGTTCCGCAAGCAAGAGCACATCGAGAGGTGCGAAGTGGTCAAGGACTTCACGAACAGCAAACCTAGAGATGGAGAGTCCATCTGCACTCATGTGCAAAGAATGCAAGGTTACGTGGAGCGGCTTGGAAAGCTTGCGATGCCTATGCCTGAGGAGTTGGCTGTTGACATAGTGCTCAACTCCTTACCAAGTTCTTATGACCAGTTCAGGCTGGCCTATCATTTGAACAACAATCAGGCTAACCTGAATGAGTTGCATCGCATGCTTCGTGTTGCTGAGGAAGGGATGAAGGGTAAAAGTGTACCTTCGGTTAATCAGCTCGTCCTAGCCATTGGAAGTGGCAAAGGAAAGAAGAGGAAGGGCCCTCCTAAGCAAAATTGGAGGGAAAAGGTTCATGTCGGGTCATCAAGCAATGGCTCGAGAACCAAGTCTTCCCAGATTCCTTGTGTGGCCAACCCTGATGAAGCCAACTGTTTCTACTGCAAAGAGAAGGGCCATTGGAAGAGAAGCTGCCCCAAATACTTGCAGGATGTCAAGGATGGGAAAGTAAAGCCATCGACAGCAGGTATATACACTATCTCTAAAAACTCACCATCTTCTAATTCTTGGGTCCTTGATACAGGATGTGGTTTTCACATTTATTCTGATCTGCAGGGCCTAAAGGAAAGCAGGGAGGTGGAGCACGGTAGACTGAACTTGATCATGGGCAATAGGAGATCGTCCCCTGTTACCAAGATCGGCGTTTATAGTTTAGTGCTTAGTAGTGATGTTAGCTTAGAGTTATTTAATTGTTGCTATTCGCCAGAAATGGCAAGAAACATTATTTCATTTCACGCATTGTTCAGACAAGGATTTCAATTTTCTTTTGATAATAAAATTGGCTCGATTTCTGTTTTCAAAAATGGTATTTTGATTTTTATTGCTTATCCTTGTGATGGTGTGTATGAAACTGTTGAATGTGTTGACAATTTAGGACATAGTGTAAATTATATTGATTCTACTAGTGGTGTAGAAAAGGCATGTCTGTGGCATAGTCGGCTCGGGCACATCAGCAAGAAACGCATCGCCCAACTCCAAAAGGATGGAGTGTTGGAATCATTCGACCTCAGGTCGGATGATGTATGCGAATCTTGTCTGTTGGGCAAGATGACTAAATCACCTTTCAAAGGGTCTTTTGAAAGAGGTGAGGGTCTGCTGGACATCATTCACACGGATGTGTGTGGTCCATTCAGATCAACCACAAAGGATGGCACGCGGTTCTACGTGACCTTTACCGATGATTTTAGTAGATACGGTTATATCTACTTGATCAAGCACAAGTCGGACACCTTTGAAAAGTTCAAAGAATTTAAGAACGAAGTAGAGAATCAATTAGGCAGGAAGATAAAGATGCTCAGGTCCGACAGAGGCGGAGAGTATCTAAGTATCGAGTTCCTAGACTATCTAAAGGAATGCGGAATAGTTTCGCAGTTGACACCTCCCAGGACACCACAGTTGAACGGTGTTGCAGAGAGGCGCAACCGAACCCTGTTGGACATGGTTCGTTCCATGATGAGTCGAGCTTCACTTCCTATTCACTTCTGGGGGTATGCCTTAGAGACTGTCGCCCATATCCTCAATCTTGTCCCAACTAAGAAGGTTGCTAAAACACCTCATGAGATGTGGACGGGGAAAGTCCCCTCGTTAGCACACATCAAGGTCTGGGGTTGTGAGGCTTTCGTTAGACGAGAGACTCAAGACAAACTCGTAGAAGAAAGCGAAAGGTGTTTCTTCCTTGGTTATCCCAAACAGTCCTTTGTATATCTATTCTACAGACCAAGCGAGGACGTGGTCTTTGTAGCCAGACGAGCGGTCTTTCGAGAGAGAGAGCTAATATTCAAAGAGGACAGTGGGAGTACCATTGATCTGGAAGAAATTCAAGAGTCATCAGATGACGCAACCTTAGGAGAAACTAGCCACCAACATGAGGAAGAAGTTCCTGTTGGTCCGACAGATGTATCCTTACCTCTTAGGCGCTCCGGTAGGGTTAGCATGCCACCCGAGTTTTATGGGTTCCATATAACTTCGGATGGGGACAAGTTTGTCAGTGATAGGACACTGATAAATTTGGATGAACCAGCTAACTACCAGGAAGCAGTAGCGGGCCCTGAGTCTGCCAAGTGGAAAGAGGCCATGGATAGCGAGATCAATTCCATGTATGACAATCAAGTTTGGAACTTGGTTGACAACGTACCGGGTCGAAAGACAGTCGGGTGCAAATGGATCTTCAAGAAGAAGACCGACATGGACGGAAAAGTACACACTTTCAAGGCAAGACTGGTTGCGAAGGGTTTTACTCAAACCCCGGGGGTTGACTATGACGAGACCTTCTCACCAGTAGCCAAGATAAAGTCTATTAGGATTATGCTAGCGATAGCTGCATTTCATGACTATGAAATTTGGCAGATGGACGTCAAAACCGCCTTCCTTAATGGAAAGTTGACTGAGGATGTCTACATGAATCAGCCAAAACATTTTGTCGATGCAAAGTATCCTAATAAGGTGTGTAAGCTTGAGAGATCAATCTACGGATTGAAGCAAGCTTCTCGCAGCTGGAATCTTTGTTTCCATGAGAAAGTCAAAGAGGTTGGTTTCTCTAGGAGCGAGGATGAGTCCTGCGTATATGTCAAGGCTAGTGGGAGTATAGTCACTTTTCTGGTACTGTATGTCGATGACATATTGCTCATGGGAAACGATATTCCAACCTTACAAGATATCAAGGCTTGGCTTGGGAAATGTTTCGCCATGAAGGACCTAGGAGAGGCTGCCTATATTCTCGGGATAAGAATATTGAGAGATAGGAAGAAGAGACTAATTGGACTTAGTCAGGGTACATACTTGGAAAAGGTACTGAAAAGGTTTAGTATGGAAAATTCCAAGAAGGGAGAGCTGCCTATCCAAAGTAATGCAAAATTGAGTAAGACTCAAAGTCCGAGTACAGACGAAGAAATAGCTGAAATGAGTCGGGTACCTTACGCTTCGGCTGTAGGATCGATCATGTACGCTGTGACGTGTACTCGCCCTGACGTGGCCTTTGCTTTAAGCATGGTCAGTCGGTACCAGGGTAACCCTGGAAGGGCACATTGGATAGCTGTGAAAAATATACTCAAGTATCTGCGAAGGACCAAGAACATGGTGTTAGTCCTCGGTGGTAGTGATACCTTGAGAGTTGAAGGATATACGGATGCCAGTCTTCAGACGGATAGAGACAGTGGTCGGTCTCAGTCTGGCTGGGTATTCCTTCTGAACGGAGATGCAGTAACTTGGAAAAGTTCCAAGCAAGATACGGTGGCTGATTCTACTTGTGAATCAGAGTATATAGCAGCAAGTGAAGCGTCAAAGGAAGCGGCTTGGCTGAAGAATTTCATCGGTGACCTTGGAGTAGTCCCGAGTATTCAGGAGCCCGTGGAACTGTTCTGCGATAACGAAGGTGCGGTCGCCTTGACAAAGGAACCGCGAGACCATGGAAAGTCCAGACATATCGACAGAAAGTACCACTACATAAGGCATAAGGTAGAAGAAGGTCACCTCGTGGTAAAGAGGGTATCATCGGAAGATAATCCTGCAGATCCCTTGACAAAGGCTCTGAGTAGGATTAAGCATAATCAGCATGCTAGCAGCATTGGATTAAGAGATGATATGAAGTTTATGTAAATTAGATAGGTTTCAAAACTTGTAACAATGTATTTGACTTTTGTGATTTAATAATAGAGATTTATTAATGAGTAATGGTTTACTACTTTTGTCAATACTTTATCATTGTGTTTCATTTTGCATGTTTTACTTCCTGAATAATTGGATTATTCAAACATCCACAGTCGATTACACTTTTGGGAGTAAGTGTGAAGTAAGGCTGTCATGAATTGGTAACAGATTGTCTAAGGAGTTAGACATTGCAATTGGATTGCTGCACCATTCGTGAGTACTTGGAAATGGAGATTTGAGTATTGGATAAACCCGTGCTCAATGGATTGCTTCATGGATTTCATCACGAGCAATGTTGAGACGATAATATCTTTTGATCTTTAAGCTAAGACATATGAGTTATGATTTACTAGACGGTTGTTCATTGATAATACGAAAACGCATCGGTAACTCGGTGTTATAAAACGTATTGTTGTGAGTGATTTGTCTGATAAAAGACATAAGTATATGAGTCGAAGCTTATTCGTCCCTTGACCCTAACGGGGAACAGATATCTGTAGGCCTCTCGATGAATTTGAAGTTGACTAAAATGGTTGGCCAACCGGGACTAAATTGGTAGTCTAAGAGTCATATGCAAATCGGAAATCGAGGAACAGTAAATCAGACCAGATTGACTTTTATCCATGTCTTGAGTCTGAAAAATATCTTGTTGGACGGAGGATCATAAGATCACTTATCTATGGACAGAACTGATTAGATCAGAGTTTGGCAGCGGTTTCTAGGAAGCTAAAAGTGCTGGTTAATTAGAGGTTAAATTGGTAATTATAGTCATAGACTTATCCAAGTGGGAGACTGTTGGATTAGGTGTCTAAGCCATGACTAATAATTAGTATTTACCTAATTAATAGTAGCACAGTCCATTTGGGTTGCCCTCATGGCTGGAGGTTTGTTGGAAAGTTAAGTAGAGAGAAAGGGTTGATTTATTATATGACTAATAAATCAAGATATTATTTGTTAATATATTGTGGAGACAATATATTAATTAGAAATAATATTATTTGATTAATAATTAATCAGAAATTAATTGGATTAATTTCTGTGGCATTAACTAGATTAATCAGGAGGTCAGGGATTAAAGTCGTACAAACTCAATAATTGAGTTGCGGCGCGCGGCGCGCAAACGTGTTGGCCGCGGCGCGCGTACAGCTAATCCGGAAAATGGGCTGCGGCTAGGGTTTCAGCCTTGCCACTTGGTTCCCTATAAATAGGGACCTCCAGACCTCATTATCAGTTGCTCATTCTATTATTTCTCTCTGGAATTTCGATCCATAATCCTCTTGGCTTGGGTGTGATCTCATTTGAGGCAGGATATTTTTGCTGCTCAGCTTCCAGGAAATTCTAAAAGGGTGGTTTTTCTAATTTTATTCTTTTAGTTAATTTCCTTATGACCTTTAAGTTTTTTTTGTTATATGTTCAATTAGAAGAAAACATAGATCCTTATAGGTTGCATGTGAACTTAGGTTATTTAGTTCATGGTTTGCAGAAAAACCTTTCAGTATCTGGGTCCTCAGTCCCCACAGATACCTATCAATCTTCCTTTCTTCAGTATCTACCTGATGAGCGGCAAATCTAGCTTTTTCATTAAACTCTGTCGTGTACTCCTGTACTGACCTTGTTCCCTGCTGTAATCTCAAGAAATCCTCCTCTAAGCTTTTCATCGTCGTGTTGGAACAATATTCTTTCATAAATTTTACTTTGAATTCTTCCCATGTTGGTTCAATCTCCAAACCTTTTTCCACATCAATGCATATATTTTCCCACCAAAACTGGACATTCTTGTGCAGACAGTTTGTAGCAAACTCAACTTTATCTTTTTCCGCACATTTACTCGTACGGAAGACTTTCTCGATATGTGTCAGCCAATTTCATGCAACAATAGGATCATCAGTACCGAAGAAATCATTCGGTTTACATTTGCGGAACGTTTCATAATTGCAACTTTTTGGTTCGCTCGATCCTCCAGCCTCAACATGTGTAATAACTGGCTCTCTCCGACCCTCCCCAACCACAGGTGTGATTGGACGTCGGTTTCAATCATCTCTATTAGTCGCATCCGTCTGAGGTCTTATTAAGGTAGGCAATAAGTCCTTAACGGCTTTTGCTACCTCCGCAGTAATTAACTATTGTAAGGATGATGTCAACTCAGGCGGTCTCTCGCCTTCGGACTGGCGCCCCAGTCTAGAATCTTGTGATCCCGAATGCTCGTCTCGGTGATCACCTCCCTCTTTTTCCTTTCCAGAACTCATTTTAACTGAAAAGAAAATTTATTCATTTAGCAATCACCACCATAATACTCAAGATGGTTACATAATCAACTCATTAGTACACCACGAAGGATAGCTATTTGGGACTCTTTGGGTCTTTTCTATCTCATTGGTTTAAGTCTAAACCCATCTCAAGGTTTAATTCTCTTAAACCACAGCTCTGATACCAACTTGTAATACCCGGTTTCTCAATTTTAGGATACACCAAAAGATTTAATCAAACATAAGTATTTAATTGGCGTAAACCCAAAATATGAGTAACTAATTACAAAGTTGCATCAAAAGCCTAGTTTAAGTTATAAACTATATACAACAAGTGTTTACATTATTTTCAAAAAAACTGGGATATCAATAAAAGTTTTAAAAAACAAGAACAAGTCCAAAGTCCAAGGTCCATATCTATCCAGCTAACCCTCCGTGATGTGTTTTCCACGACCTGCATTACCAGAACCAAATACAGACAACAATAACAAACAAATTATGAGCTTCAAAAGCCCTGTGAGTAATTAGGAAACTATTTAATTATACAGTCCAACATCTCGTGAAATAGATCACAAATGACTATCTCAGTCATAAGCGTATATCACACACTATTACTCTTTAATTCAACAGCCAAACTTAGTCCTTACTCAATCAATCCATCTAGCATAATTTGACCTGAAATCAAATGATATAACAGTGCACAATTCATCTATATAACTACTCACCTGACGTCTGTTCGGTCCGTGGTCCACCCGTGCCTCGTGTATCTCCTTCCCTCTTATGTGTATCTGCTGAAAACGACATCACATATCATACCTCAACATCCTCAAAACAATTTAACAACATCTAACTCATTAGATAAAGAATCAACAGCTAACAAAGATCATAATCTATGAATATCATGTACTATTAACTCAAAACCTCCAAATTTCGCGGTTTTTACCAAATCAACCGTTAAAACTTCGTAATAATCGTAAACAAGACTCAATACAACATATAATAACAATCTATTAGCAACACATGAGCCTCTGGAACCCCCGCTAGGGGCGCTGCCCCTACACCCCGCCAAAGGGGCGCTGCCCCTTTGGAAACCCTGAAACCAGGGGCGCTGCCCCTGGACCCCCGACTTGTCGTCGAACCGGCTATTTATTTGACCTTATACATGCATGAACTCCACACATACCCGAACATATATTAGGGTACAAACTAAATAACCCTTAGCTCACATGTTTGTAACAATTACATAAAATGACATGGTGACACTAAAATCACCAACAACCCAAACCAGTACATAAATGAAAATATCGAAACGATTGAATTTCCACTTAGTATAATACACTTACAAATATTCTAGAATAAGGGCGTTCTAAGAATTGAACCCATCAACCCACGAGAATACCAAAAGGTAAAATACACACTAGTTTTTTGATCTTTCTAGCAAAATACAACTTGACACTATTATAAAGCCGTGTGTCCTAATCCTCCCATGATCGTATCAAGGCCAAGTCCACAACCTCTTGAAGTGCGGCTACACTTCACAATCACGTAGGTAACTCCTTTCCATGTATCTGCACTTACATTTAATCAAAAGGAATTATTAATAAGTTTAACTTCAACCCGGTCAACTGCAGAACCGAACACATTACCTGGGATGAATGCTTCATGTGACATCCGCATAAATTGGATTCGGGTCAACCCAACCCAATTGGAAATTTAAAAAACCCTACTCAAGATTACTTGACGCTAATAGGATCAAAACCTATACACTACGATATAAATTGACGTTAATAGCAATATAGCATAGTATAACGTTATAACTATAATCAAATTAAATTATGATACCATATTAAAATTAAATCAAAGTATGATGCTCTAATTAAATTAAAAGAATCAAACTTGAATGCTATAATTAAACTTCAAATCAAAGTAGAATGTTATAATCAAATAATAACCTATCTTTTATAAAACTCTATTTTTATAAACTCTACATTAAATTTTATAAAACTCTTATATTAATTAATATATTATATAAAAGATGCTTGTGTTAGTGGAAAATTATGAAGACCACCAAAAGCAAAAGGTTATTCCCATTGTCTCCCACTCACACTTCCCATCATCTTTCCTTTCATTTTTCTCCCAACACATTATTCTCATCACCACTCAAACTATATCTATTCTTTCTCTCACTCTCAATCTCGAAATTCCTCCTAAAAATCTTCATTTTTCAGCCAAGAACACTCCAATATACTCAAATCTCCATCTCTCTTGAAGCATTCATTAAGGTATGTTGTTAAAAGTTCCAAATTCATACATGAAACAAATTAAATCCACCAAAATATCTAAAACTCATTTTATGCATAAATCTGATTTTTCTCAGAATCCTATAAACAAAATAAGAAGTTTTGGAAATGTTTAGAAAATAACTTATTTTTATTGAGTTAATATAATTATTGCAATATAATAAGGCAATAATTCACATAAAATACCTTTTTAGTCAATAAATTCTGGGAAAATTCTAGGATGACACATACATTGAGTAAAGTGGATTTATGAAGTTTCATGCATTTATATTACTGTTTTATGCTTATTTTGTATTTTATTTTGTTGTAGATAAATAACTATAAAAATATAGTTATGTATGTTAAAAACTAGATTTTATATTTTTCGCACCTTATTAACATTTTAAAGACTCCATGAACAAATTTACAGATTTTAGTAAGAATGTTTGCTGATTTTTCCTGATTTAATGATTATTTAATGGTTTAAATTGATAATAAATAGCTACACATGTCCAAATATGATAAAACCTTAAAAGAATATAATATATAACATGTTAATCATAAATAAAAAGTTTAATGAATTTATCTTAATATTTTCCTATTATTTATGATTTTATTGATTAGTTAATAATGAAAAACATAAGAAATACTTCCCATAGTCAAAAATATCCAAAACATTTACAGTAGGCTCAATATAATGTTAGAAATGTACGGTTATTGTTCCAGAATTGTTCGGAATCATTTGTTATTTTTCCCGAATTTTGTTGTTGTTTAATCATTAAAATACTAAATAAATATTAAAGCAGTTAAGAAAATATGAAAATTTTAGAGTAATTACTATTGTATGAAATAATGATTTTCTGATAATTTCGGAATGTTTCATTACTGTTTAGTATTTAAAACCATTTTCCTAAGTATCTAAGCATGTAAAAATGCATTTTTAATGATTATTTCATATAAATAATTGTTTATAATATATAAAATCTGTAAATACTTATAATTTGACAAGTTATTATTTTAATAAGAAATTATTAAAATCTTGCCTAAAGTGATAATATAAATTAATTAAGCAAAGTAATTAATTCAATTTAAAATTTATCTAACCTATGAATACATTAATATTCAAAACAAAATTTGATTATTGTTAATTCATCTAATATAAGAATATGTGTCTAATTATTTTTATTAATACTCCATTCCCGTTTAGTAGTTCGTAAACCAAAACTATTAATTATAATAGGTTTCACGTCGTTTTGACCCGAGCCGTCTATCATACAACACGCGTATTCTGTTTGGACTAATGTGAGTAATCTACCCCATATTTTATAATTTTCAATACTTTTGGGGTGTATCATGTGGTTTTAATATGTTCCAACTTCATTTTATTATTTTTTTCACCATTGAGACATTGTTGGGATATTTATACAAGAATCATTATTTGTATAATTATTGTTTGTTTACGCTACATGTACTTGTAGTGCATTACAATTTTTAGTCTAATCTCCATGACTATGCCCGTATTCTTGAGGTACGTTATGGACAATAATAGCGCTATTGGGTTGACCACCCTACCTTGGGACGCTAAGGTGATTGATTTCACGTGGTTGAGTATGTATGATGATTAGATGCTCCATCCTATATATATAGATATATATATATGTATATATAGGGTGAGGACTTATTGTTGTTGTTATCATTTGTTAATCAATTTTTGATTTATAAACCGTTATCTCAATAATATTGCTTGTCGACTTCCAAAGAAAACAAGTTTCAAATTATAAATATTTCAAACTCACAATTTTCTTTAATAAAACTAGATTACTCACCAACTCTCGTAGTTGACCTGTTTTTACCCATGATGCAGATTTGAAGAATGAAGTTGATGAAAAGTAGGGTATACCTTAGAAACCCACAAGACTATTTAAATTTGATGTAATAAATGTTGTTTGTATTTGAATTTGTATTTGTATGTTGTGGATCTTGTTTGCCTACTTAGTACTTAATTGAATCTAATCATATTATAACATAGTTGTCGTGAGACTTTGAACAATATATCACGCCTTGATCGATTCCGCCAAGGATCGGGGTGTGACAGATTGGTATCAGAGCCCTTGACTATAGGGAATTAGGTTAATTGCCTTGACCTAGTCTATAGCCTCTAAGGTCCTCTCGTATGCTAGTTTATAAAATGCACACATAACTGCATGCAACTCGCACTTAGAAAATCCTAGGAATACCTTTGTGTGCTAATTGCTCCCTTATGTGCTTACGTATTATTCCCGACACTTATATGTGTGCATACACTTGTGAATTTTCTCTTCTTTCTCTTAAAATCACACACATACTCAAATGGTTTCAAAATAAAAATTTATATACATATATATTCCTTAGAGCTCATAGGAAATTAAAAGTCATCCACTCTAGTTGGGTATGATCAAAATAATGGACGCGTAGTAACTGGAAGGGGGAGGTGCCGGTAGGCTGAAAGTCCTGACTAGGTAAGCATTCGTATACATCCCAATCAACCGAGGGACCAGTTTGATTACCTGGGGACCAAAGGCGAGAGTTCCCAAACCTATAGGCCAAAGCGCGTTATTCACATTACTTTTGAGCCATCAAAATACCCGACCTTATCAAACGTATCCGAAAGGATACACTCCAAAATGGCCAACTCATTGGGCTATTAAGTTCCCTAATGGGCCTAGAAGTGGGAAAAACAAGTGAAAACTTAGTATTGTGGGGGCCTACGCAATTGCTACATGCTTCACATTTAGTACCCATGGAAAGCCCAAAAGGTGCCCAACATTCCTAACCATGGCCCAACAAGTTTTTTACAATCATTTTACCCAACAATGTCTACAAACTTAATTTACAAATAACTCACAAGTCCATATGCGTGTTTCTCATAGATGGCATTACGACCCCCTCTATAATCATTGTAACTATCACCATATGTCCACCAGCCCGTGTCGCCTTTGTACGACTTGTGGTCGCTATGGCCACTTGGCGGACACATGCCGTACACCAAAAACTCAGCGACCATTCGCTCTACCCTCAAATCAGCAAACACAAACCTGGTATCCAACTGGAACATGCTTCAACTGTGGTGACCCCACCCATTTCAGAAACGCATGTCCTAGGCTTGTCAATATCATTAACACTCAAGCCCAGGAAAATCCAACAATGCATGTTCCAGCTCCCAAAGGCCGAGCATTTGTCATTACCGCAACCCAAGCACAGACCGATAACAAGGTCGTAAATGGTACGTTTCTCATAAATGACTGCTACGCGTCAGTACCTTTTGATTCAGGTGCCAATAAAAGTTTTGTGTCTTTGGAATTTGAACCCATACTTCACACACCTCGCACGATTCTTGATGAACACTTTATCGTAGAAGTCGCCAATGGAAAATACATTTCACTCAATGCAGTCATCCAAGATTGCACTTTCGATTTTTGCGGTCATAAATTTTCCATCAATTTAGTTCCTATGGAACTTGGTAGCTTCGACATCATCGTGGGAATGGATTGGCTATCCCAAAACCATGCTGAAATAGTATGTTACGAGAAGTTTATTCGTATTCCTCTGGCCGACGGTCAAACTCTTCGTATTTATGGCGAGACTCGTTCAAAATAGCTTAGTCTTATGTCATGCACTCAAGCTCGATCATATCTACGTAAAGAATACATGGCTTTCTTAGCCCATGTGGTGGAAACAAAGGTCAAAGAAAAGAAGATCGAAGACATTCCGATTGTACGAGACTTTCCCGACATCTTTCCCGATGAAGTATCTGGACTCCCTCCAGTACGTGAGCTAGAGTTCCGCATCGATCTCGTTCCTGAGGCTGCTCCCATAGCCAAGTCTCCATATCGGTTGGCTCCAACCGAGATGCAAGAATTGGCAAGTCAGCTCCAAGAATTAACCGATAAGGGATTTATTCGCCCTAGTACTTCACCCTGGGGAGCCACGGTTCTCTTCATCAAAAAGAAAGATGGTTCGTTTCGTATGTGTATCGATTATCGGGAGTTAAATAAATTGACCATCAAGAACCGATATACGTTACCTCGGATCGACGACCTTTTGATCAGCTTCAAGGAGCTTCATGCTTCTCAAAAATCGACCTCCGCTCGGGTTATCACCAACTTCGAGTACGGGAAGAAGACATCCCCAAAACCGCTTTCCGAACCCGCTATGGTCATTACGAGTTCACCGTTATGCCTTTTGGCCTAACGAATGCCCCTGCCGCATTCATGGACTTGATGAATCGGGTATTTAAACCTTATCTCGACCGTTTTGTTATCGTCTTTATTGATGACATCCTCATTTACTCCAAGACAAAGGAAGACCATGAAAGACACCTTCGTCTAACTCTCCAAACATTGCAAGGAAATCAACTCTATGCCAAATTTTCGAAATGCGAGTTTTGGTTAAATGAGGTACAATTCCTCGGTCATATTGTAAGTGACAAGGGTATTTTAGTCGATCCCGCAAAAGTTGAAGAAGTTAAGAATTGGAAAGCCCCACGTACCCCTAAGGAAATTCGGTCATTCCTCGGTTTAGCTAGCTATTACCGGCGTTTCATTTCAAATTTCTCAAAGATCGCTTTACCGCTTACTTTTCTCACTTGCAAGGGTACTTCATTTGATTGGGGACCCAAGCAAGAAGACGCTTTCCAAACCCTTAAACAAAGATTGTGTGACGCTCCGATTCTTACACTCCCTGAAGGATCCGAAGATTTCATGGTATACTGCGATGCCTCCAATCTCGGTCTAGGTTATGTTTTGATGCAAAGGGGAAAGGTTATAGCTTACGCATCGCGACAACTCAAAATCCATGAAAGGAATTGTACGACTCATGATTTGGAGCTCGGTGTCGTGGTTTTCGCTCTTAAAATTTGGAGGCATTACCTTTACGGCAATAAATGCGTAATTTTCACCGACCACAAGAGCTTGCAACATATTCTTAATCAAAAGGAACTCAATATGAGACAAACACGATGGGTCGAACTCCTAAATGATTACGAGTGTGAAATACGCTATCATCCGGGCAAGGCAAACGTGGTAGCCGACGCGTTAAGTCGAAAAGAACACGCCAAAGCATTTCATCTAATATGTTCTCCTATCTTGTCCAATCTTAGTGACCGAATTCGAGGAGCCCAACACTCGGCAATTACCGAAAATGACATGCCTACGGGAATTGATGGGGAGTTGGAAAGTAAATCTGATGGTATTTTCTATTATCAAGATCGCATCTGGATCCCAGATCGCGACAATCTTCGTACCTTCCTGATGGAATAAATCCATAAAACTCGATATTCCATTCATCCTGGTGCTGATAAGATGTATCATGGCCTGAGAACCAATTATTGGTGGTCGGGAATGAAAAAGGATATTGCTTTATTCGTGGCCAAATGTCTTACATGTTCCAGGGTCAAAGCAGAATATCAACGACCCTCTGGACTATTGGTCCAACCGGTAATCCCCGAGTGGAAATGGGAAGCGATCGTCATGGATTTCGTAACCAAACTTCCCCGTACCACCAAGGGACACGACAGCATTTGGGTAATCATTGACCGTTTGACCAAATCCGCTCATTTCCTTCCCATCCGTGAACATTTCAAGGTCGAACAACTTGCTCGGATTTACATCGACGAGATAGTTAGTCGGCATGGCATCCCTCTCAGTATCATTTCAGATCGTGATGGGAGATTTCTCTCTCGGTTTTGGCAATCACTTCAATCAGCCATGGGAACCCGCCTCGATCTTAGTACCGCCTATCATCCTCAAACCGATGGTCAATCTGAGAGGACAATTCAAACACTCGAAGATATGTTGAGGGCGTGTGTCTTAGATTTCGGAGGAAACTGGGACTCTCATTTACCGTTGGTGGAATTCTCCTATTTGCTGGCATGAAATTGGCGAGTCCCACGTGATTCGCGCAACAGTGGATTCTCCAATCGTTGGTCCTGAGCTTATCCATGAAACAACCGACAAAATCACTCAGATTCGCAATAACCTTCTCGCAGCTCGTAGCCGACAAAAGAGTTACGCCGACAAGCGACGCAAACCGCTTGAATTTACTGTGGGTGACATGGTCATGTTAAAAGTGTCCCCATGGAAAGGTGTGGTTCGATTTAGACGCAAGGGTAAATTGGCACCATGCTATGTAAGCCCGTTCAAAATCCTGAAAGGATAGGACCAGTAGCCTACGAATTGGATCTACCAATAGAGCTTAATAAAGTTCACCCGTATTTCATATAGCCAAACTCAAGAAGTGTTTAGCAGACAAGAACCTTCATGTTCCTCACGAGGATATCCAAATCGACGAGACAATGCAATTTATCGAGAAACCCTTGGAAATTGCCGACCGAAAGGAAAAGCAACTCAAAAGAAGTCACATTCCCCTAGTCAAGGTCAGGTGGCAGTCAGCACGTGGACCCGAGTATACATGGGAGCGTGAGGATCAAATGCGTACCAAATATCCGTAACTTTTCTCTTAAAGTACTCTCTTCTTAAATTTCGGGACGAAATTTCCTAAAGTAGGGAGACTGTGACATCTGCCTAAAATAGATTCGGGTCAACCCAACCCAATTGGAAATTTAATAAACCCTACTCAAGATTACTTGACGCTAATAGGATCAAAACCCATACACTACGATATAAATTGACGTTAATAACAATATAGCATACTATAACGTTATAACTATAATCAAATTAAATTATGATACCATATTAAAATTAAATCAAAGTATGATGCTCTAATTAAATTAAAAGAATCAAACTTGAATGCTATAATTAAACTTCAAATCAAAGTAGAATGTTATAATCAAATAATAACCTATCTTTTATAAAACTCTATTTTTATAAACTCTACATTAAATTTTATAAAACTCTTATATTAATTAATATATTATATAAAAGATGCTTGTGTTAGTGGAAAATTATGAAGACCACCAAAAGCAAAAGGTTATTCTCATTGTCTCCCACTCACACCTCCCATCATCTTTCCTTTCATTTTTCTCCCAACACATTATTCTCATCACCACTCAAACCATATCTATTCTTCCTCTCACTCTCAATCTCGAAATTCCTCTTAGAAATCTTCATTTTTCAGCCAAGAACACTCCAATATACTCAAATCTCCATCCCTCTTGAAGCATTCATTAAGGTATGTTGTTAAAAGTTCCAAATTCATACATGAAACAAATTAAATCCACCAAACTATCTAAAACTCATTTTATGCATAAACCTGATTTTTCTCAGAATCCCATAAACAAAATAAGAAGTTCTGGAAATTTTCAGAAAATAACTTATTTTTATTGAGTTAATATAATTATTGCAATATAATAAGGCAATAATTCACATAAAATACCTTTTTAGTCAATAAATTCTGGGAAAATTCTAGGATAACCCATACATTGAGTAAAGTGGATTTATGAAGTTTCATGCATTTATATTACTGTTTTATGCTTATTTTGTATTTTATTTTGTTGTAGATAAATAAATATAAAAATATAGTTATGTATGTTAAATACTAGATTTTATATTTTTCGCACCTTATTAACATTTTAAAGACTCCATGAACAAATTTACAGATTTTAGTAAGAATGTTTGCTTATGTTTCCTGATTTAATGATTATTTAATGGTTTAAATTGATATAAATAGCTACACAAGTCCAAATATTATAAAACCTTAAAAGAATATAATATATAACATGTTAATCATAAATAAAAAGTTTAATGAATTTATCTTAGTATTTTCCTATTATTTATGATTTTATTGATTAGTTAATAATGAAAAACATAAGAAATACTTCCCTTAGTCAAAAATATCCAAAACATTTACAATAGACTCAATATAATGTTAGAAAAGTAGGATTATTTTTCCAGAAGTTTTCGGAATCATTTGTTATTTTTCCCGAATTTTGTTGTTGTTTAATCATTAAAATACTAAATAAATACTAAAGCAGTTAAGAAAATATGAAAATTTTAGAGTAATTACTATTTTATGAAATAATGATTGTCGGATAATTTTAGAATGTTTCATTACTGTTTAGTATTTAAAACCATTTTCCTAAGTATCTAAGCATGTAAAATGCATTTTTAATGATTATTTCATATAAATAATTGTTTATAATATATAAAATCTGTAAAATACTTATAATTTGACAAGTTATTATTTTAATAAGAAATTATTAAAATCTTGCCTAAAGTGAAAATATAAATTAATTAAGCAAAGTAATTAATTCAATTTAAAATTCATCTAACCTATGAATACATTAATATTCAAAACAAAATTTGATTATTGTTAATTCATCTAATATAAGAATATGTGTCTAATTATTTTTATTAATACTCCATTCCCGTTTAGTAGTTCCTAAACCAAAACTATTAATTATAATAGGTTCCACGTCGTTTTGACCCGAGCCATCTATCGTACAACACGCGTATTCTGTTTGGACTAATGTGAGTAATCTACCCTATATTTTATAATTTTCAATACTTTTGGGGTGTATCATGTGGTTTTTATATGTTCGAACTTCATTTTATTATTTTTTTCACCATTGAGACATTGTTGGGATATTTATACATGAATCATTATTTGTATAATTATAGTTTGTTCACGCTACATGTACTTGTAGTGCATTACAATTTTCAGTCTAATCTCCATGACTATGCCCGTATTCTTGAGGTACGTTATGGACAATAATAGCACTATTAGGTTGACCACCCCACCTTGGGACGCTAAGGTGATTGATTGCACGTGGTTGAGTGTGTATGATGATTAGATGCTCCATCCTATATATATACATATATATGTATATATAGGGTGAGGACTTATTGTTGTTGTTATCATTTGTTAATCAATTTTTGATTTATAACCCGTTATCTCAATAATACTTGCTTGTCGACTTCCAAAGAAAACAAGTTTCAAATTATAAATATTTCAAACTCACAATTTTCTTTAATAAAACTAGATTACTCACCAACTCTCGTAGTTGACTTGTTTTTACCCATGATGCAGATTTGAATACTGAAGTTGATGAAAAGTAGGGTATACCTTAGAAACCCACAAGACTATTTAAATTTGATGTAATAAATGTTGTTTGTATTTGAATTTGTATTTGTATGTTGTGGATCTTGTTTGCCTACTTAGTACTTAATTGAATCTAATCATATTATAACATAGTTGTCATGAGACTTTGAACAATATATCACGCCTTGATCGATTCCGCCAAGGATCGGGGTGTGACACTTCATGTGTTCCAATCTATAAGTGTGAGCTTTCTACATTGAATTCAACTCCTAATGTCATATTAGAAGGGAATTGGGTGTCTCACCATTACAAAATTAGATGGACATTAATCCCATCCCAATCGCGGACTTGTGCACTAAGTCTCTTGACAAACCCTTAGTAAATGATCTGCCAAATTGTGTTGCAATTTCACATACTCAATCGAAATTACACCATTCATAGTTAGATCTCTAGCCATACTGCGTCAGAAACCTAAGTGTCGACACTTGTCATTCCACACTTGAGTATAAGCCCTACCTAGAGCGGCAGCATTATCACAACGGATAGAAATAGTGCTATAGGTTTAGACCACAAAAGAATCTTATAGACCAAGTTCCTTAACCATTAAGCTTCTTTCCCGGCAGAACTCAATGCAATAAACTCATATTCTATTGTAGAGTTTGCAATGCAAGTTTGCTTCTTAGAAGCCGAGGAGATAGCACTTCCCCCAAGTAAGAATACCCAACCAGTTGTTAAGGAATGATCCTCCAGGTTGGTTATCCAACTTGCATCTGAATGTCCTTTCAAGACTGAAGGATATCCCAAGTAACTCAATCCATAATCCATGGTTCCCTTAAGATACTTAAATACTCTATTCACTGCTTGCCAATGTTAAGCATTAGGATTCTTAGTGTATCTGCTCAATTTTCCCACAGCAAAAGCAATATCAGGTCTGGTACTTGTCATAGCATACATCAAGCTATTGTGAAATAGGAGTTCCTTTGTTCTCCATCAATTTCATACTTGGATTCGTGGGAGTGCTCACCGGTGAACAATCAGCAAAATTAAACCGCTTGAGAATTTTCTCAATATAATGACTTTGAGTCATTACCAAACCTTTGTTCATCCTCTTAATTCTTATTCCAAGAATCACATCAGCCTCTCCCAAATCTTTCATGGAAAACTTAGATGACAACAGTTTCTTTGTTTCATCTACTTGATTTTGGTCAGTACCGAAAATCAACATGTCATCCACATATAAGCAAATGATCACTCCAGCACCGGTAGCATCATCGAATCTACTGTAAACACATTTGTCACTTTGGTTGAACTTAAAACCAGAGGAAAAAATAACCTCATCAAACTTTTGATGCCATTGCTTGGGCGCTTGTTTCAGCCCGTACAAAGATTTCACAAGTTTACATACCATATGCTATTTACCGGGCAAAACGAAACCTTCCGGTTGTTTCATGTAAACTTCCTCATCGAGTTCACCATTCAAAAAGGCTGTTTTCACATCCATTTGATGAATAATCAGATTGTAGATGCTTTCCAAGGGAATCAACAATCTAATAGTAGAGATCCGTACAACCGGAGCATACATATCGAAATAGTCAACACTGGGTTTTTGTCTAAAACCTTGAATGACTAACCGGGCTTTAAACTTGTCAATAGTCCTATTAACATTTATTTTCTTTTTGAAAATCCATTTGCACCAAGTGGTTTAAAACATGGAGGCAAATCTGACAACACCAAGTGTTATTCTCAAGAATTGATGACATTTCGTCATCAATTGCTTCCTTCCAAAAAATTACATCTCGAGACTGCATGGCCTTTTGAAATGTATTTGGATCATCCTCAATACTGTAACAATACAAGTATTGATGAACCTCATACCTCAACATCCTCAAAACAGCCTCGTGTATCTCCTTCCCTCTTATGTGTATCTGCTGAAAACGACATCACATATCATACCTCAACATCCTCAAAACAATTTAACAACATCTAACTCATTAGATCAAGAATCAATAGCTAACAAAGATCATAATCTATGAATATCATGTACTATTAACTCAAAACCTCCAAATTTCGCGGTTTTTACCAAATCAACAGATAAAACTTCGTAATAATCGTAAACAATACTCAATACAACATATAATAACAATCTATTAGCAACACATGAGCTAATTTAAGGCATATCTTCGGATTTAGGTATCTAGGGTTTAAAACCCTAGAAACAAGATCACTAACCTTGGAAATCAAGCGCTCAAGAACGTAATTCAAGTGTTAATCCCGGCTCCCTAAGCTTTTCCCATGTTAAACCCTCGATTACAAAGCTCAAAAATCGTAAGTTTTGGTCTGAAAATTGCCTATGGTGTTTGCAAGTTCGTAAATGAAAGAAAAGATGAGAAATGGGTATAAATCCCCTGCCCCTTAACCCGCCCTGGCTTCAGAACCCCCCCCCCCCCCCGGGTTGGTCAGAACCCGACCCGGGTTTTAGAACCCGCCCCGGGTTTATTTATGCAATTTTTTTCGCTTCAGCCAAGTCGTAGCACGGTCCGGGTTGACTGACCCGACCCGGGTTTCTATTGAACAAGACCCGGGTTCATAGAACACGACCCAGGTTACTCTTTTTCCATTTTTATTTCAACCCAACTCGACCCGGTTTGACCTTTTAAGAATTTACTTTGTTTCTTTTACCTATTTTAACATCCTACTTCTCCTAGATAGGTTTCTAAACATCTTAACTCATGTTTTAACTCATCTAATCTCATTTATATAAAATATAACATAACTCTACTATAATTTAAAGTTATGGTATTACAAGTTCTTACCCCTTCAGAAGATTCCGTCCTCGGAATCTCTTGAAACAAAAAGGGATACTTTGATCGCATCTCTTTCTCACCTTCCCAAGTGACATATGTTCCTCTATGATGTCGTCATTGTACTTTAACCACACCAATCTCTTTATTTCGCAACTTCTTGATCTTTTTTGTCTAAAATTTTCTCCGGTTGCTCTTGATATTGAAGTTTACGATCTAACTGAACTTCTTTTAAAGAAACTCATGCCGACTCATCGTATAAGGTCTTACGAAGATGTGAGATATGGAACACATTATGAATTCCTCGTAACTCATCAGGAAGTTTGAGTTTATAAGTTATTCCACCTACTCGTTGAATTACACGAAAAGGTCCGATAAATCGTGGACTTAGCTTGCCACGTTTTCCAAAACGAATAATTCCCTTCCAGGGAGACACTTTTAACATTACCATGTTTCCAACTTGAAATTCACATGGTTTCTTTCGTTTATCTGCGTATTGTTTTTGACGCTGCTGAGCAACTCTCATATGCTCACGAATACTCTTAATCTTTGCCTCAGTTTCAGTTATAATCTCGGGACCCGCTAATGTCTTTTCTCCCGCTTCTGACCAGCATGATGGTGTTCTACACATTGATCCATATAACGCCTCTAAGGGTGCCATCTGAATACTAGAATGCTATGAATTATTATATGTAAATTCGGCTAAAGGTAAATGATCGTCCCAACTACCTCCAAAATCAATCACTGAAGCTCTAAGCATATCTTCTAACGTCTGTATAGTTCTCTCGGTTTGATCATCTAAGCCGTACTCATTAAGGGTTTAGTTCCCAAATGTTTTTGAAAACTTTGCCAAAAATGAGAAGTAAAACGGCTATCGCGATCGGAGATTATCGAGGTAGGTACTCCGTGTCGTCTCATCACCTCCCTAACATAGATCTCTGCTAATTTGGACGCTTGATAATCTTCTCGTATGGGAATAAACTGTGCTGATTTGGTCAAACTATCAACAATTACCCATATAGAATCGAACCCTCGTGGAGTTCAGGGTAATTTAGTGATAAAGTCCATAGAAATCTCATCCCACTTTTTCATCGGTATATGTAGTGGTTGCACTAACCCGTATGGTCTCTGATGATTTGCCTTGACTTGTAAACAAGTCAGACACTTCTCCACATATCTCCCAACATCACGTTTCATTCCCCGCCACCAGTAAAACGACTTTAAACTTCTATACATCTTTGTACTACCTGGATGGATTGAATAACGTGTACCATGTGCATCTTCAAGTAACAGCTGTCTCGTTTCTCCATGCCTTGGGACCCATACTCGTCCCTGAAAAGTCTTCACTCCTTATGCATTTTCAACTAGTTTATCTACCTAGCCAACCATTCTCTCACTCTTCATGTTGTTGGCTTCTCTCTGGGCACGTTGAATCATCTCTGGTAATTTGCTAATCACTCCCATTCGAGCTGAAACGACTCGAATAGGTGGTTCTTTTCGACTTAATGCGTCTGCCACTACGTTTGCTTTACCAGGATGGTAAAGTATTTCACACTCATAATATTTTAAAAGATCCATCCATCTTCGTTGTCTCATATTCAACTCTTTTTGGTCAAACAGATACTTTAAACGCTTGTGATCTGAATATACCTGGAACTTCACACCATAAAGATAATGTCGCCAAATCTTTAGTGCAAAAACAATGGTGGCTAACTCCAAATCATGTACGGGATATGCTTGCTCATGAGACTTCAGTTGTCGAGATGAATACGCAATTACTCGTGATGTGTTTTCAAACATACATATAAAATACCCAGAAACGGCAGCAATAACTTGGTGTGTTACGAGCGTACATATGATTGTAGCAAATGATTTTTCACATTAGTTTTACATTTCTAAACAGGGAAGTACCATGTATGAATAGAACAACACAATTAGGCAAGTGTACCTAATCGGTTGTAGTATAGTAATGGTAAATCCGGGTTGTCGAACCCAAGGGAAAACGGATATTTTTAAGTTAAGAAAATCAATTATCAATTAACAATTAAGCAAACAGTAATTAAAAATGGGGAAGTTTAAGATAATGCATTGACTCGTGTCAAGAGACAACGCAAAAGTTTATTAAAAACGGGAGATATAAATATAAATTACAAAACATAAAAGTAAACATTTATACTTAGATTCGATTCAACCATCTAGTTATGGTTGATATGCTATTAGTGCAATGGATATTGAAGTTAAATATCGATTTCTGGAGTGATTAGATGTTTTGGTCCAACTACCTAATCCTATGATTATAAGGTCATTAATAGCAATGGTCATGCAATTACATTTTCCAAATAATCATGTATTGGTTCATATCATACAAGATTCATTCGAGTTTTTGATCTCAATGGTCATGAAAATCAAAATGGTTTGTACAGATTGGTCCTCTAGTACAAACTTGCCATATATATATATATATAAGTTTCTACCTTCGTGACTTAACCCTAGGATTTGGTCCATCACTAGTCATATCTGCCTAATGGTCATAGCACAGTTATGATAAAAGTCATATAGTCAGATTGGTCCTCTAGACTAAAATAACTCAGCAATAAGTCCAAAAGGAAGGTTCCTTAACATATATGATAGTCAAATGAATTATGCAAGATAAAATATAAAATGTTCAATATCCGATAAATAACAATCAAATCATAACTAGATAGTATTCAAATCTAAGTAATGAATAATGCAGATAACAAATATAACATGATCTGAAGAATACGGCCTACGAAATCATAGTAGAATGCTAAAGATATATAAAGCAAACCGAATGAAGTCCCGGCCGAACATTCTTCAAGCTCTCGATTCCATCCACACCGCACCAGAAGGCAAACTGCCGAGTTTGATGTTGTGAATCGTGTTTCTGGAGGTGTAGGTGTGAAGGTTGATATCCAAAAGAAGAGGAGAAGGCCTCAATTTATACTACTGCCCAGCGAGGATCGCGTCGCGATCCTATAGAAGATCGGGTCGCGATCGTTAAGATAGTGCGTATCTCAGTTGGCCACTTCCCCGACTCAGTGGACTGTAGTTGGTGGGTAGGGTCGCGATCCTCGAGGAGATCGGGTCGCGATCTCTGTCTGGTCGCGATTTTGAGCCGTGATCGCAATCCTTGTGTCAGCCATTTGTCACGCATTGGTCAGCAGATCGGGTCGCGATCTGTGTTGAGATCGGGTCGCGATCTAACTCCTGTTGGATTTTTTTTCTTCGTTTTAACGCCCAGAATACGCTCTCTTTAGCTCTTTCCTTCCCGATGGATCTTTTACTCCTTTTGTTCAATTTTAGGCTCATATTCAGCTCCTTCTTTATCCGCAAAGCCATTTTTCCTGTGTTTTGGTAATTTAAACGTATGAGTACCTTTTATCTTGATATTATACCAAAAGCACGTGTTTAGGCACTTGATATTGCCCGAAATATATGTATAAATGAGGCAATATCAAAATACCCTACACTTGGACTTTGCTTGTCCTCAAGCAAACTACAATTTAAAACCAAGCCGAGAAACTTGATGTCCAAACAACTTTCCATACGCCATCACAGATCTAGCGTTTATTACCGATGTTAAGAATAATGAATTAAGAATAAACATAGCAGATTATACCTAGCCCTATGTACATATTTCTAACTTTTCAAAACTTTACATAAACTCTCTTTCTATAAACGACAAGTCTTTAGATTGATAAATACTCATTTTTACATAACATCGAATACACCCTTTAAAGATTCTTCCACCTCAAGACTTTTTGTCAAATTTCCCATATTTAAATTAAAAATCATGTTGGACTAAATTTATCAAGTTTAGTTATTATTTCCATTTTTCCGCACCTTTGAAACTCGTGACTTTCGATGGAACTCTTGATTACAAATTTTCGACTCAAGACTGTACAGAGTCTACTAATTCAAATTCCAAAGGCCACTAAGTAAATTCCATGACTTTCGATGACACCCATGTAGTGAGCTTTCTACAATATTATCCCAAACCAGTTGGTTTTAGGTAATAAGATGCATAAATGCCCGAAGGCCACCCATTTTATGTCTACTTGCTCGAATGTCAAAGGCCACTGATTGAATTTTCCTTTCTGAGTCTCAATCTTATGGTATAACATTACTTGACTTCTGCTTTTTAGCACATCAAATTTCTTGAGAATTTTTCTCATTTTAAGTTCATTTATCGAGGCTTATTTTCCTCAATTTAGTAACAGCATATAATTCGTGCATTTTGCAAGTAGGGAAACTAACTCAATCTATTTTGGCAAAAACTCAGTTTTAACAACTAATAAATTTTCAACGGGTCTATTTCATTATTTATGCAAAACATTTTGCAACTACCAAGCTGAAAACTTGTCCTCTATAGAACTAAATTTTATATAAAACAATGAAAAACTAAAAATACATACATAAAATTAAATGTATCCTGCGAATCTATTTTCAAAACATTTTTCTTAACAATTATCTTTTTAGCGTTCAATTTTGGAATAGATGTTTGAGATAAAAAATTTAAATTGGCTCAGTTATTGCAGTATGACGCTCTTACCCTACTCTTATTTTATACAATAATTTTATTGTATATATAATTCAAAACAGTAAAGGGAGCAAAATGGAACAGACTCTCCTTGGGTACCGGTAGACGTCATATATGAGGCTCTTTCCACACAAAAGAATTCGTTGAATATGCTGCCAGCATTGAATCTTAGCAAATCTGCATACACATCACTCAGACAAATATTATTCACACACAAATAAACACACAAAAATTAAATAAATAAAAGTAATAACAATAAAAGAAAAATATCACTCATTTTGTGCTCCTTGAAGTTTCAAATCCGTGGCTACTGGGTTGCGGTTGTGGTGTGTTGTACTGGCTGTACGACTTTTGACCGTCGTCAGTATCGCTGCCTCCACTGTAAAGAAGTGTCCCCCTTCTCAGTAGTGGCTGATTTTTAGCCTGAAAAACAATGTATCATTATGCACGACCAGCATCTGCCTCGGTTGTTTACGCGTCATGCGTATCGCGTAAATTGAAGTTGTCTCTTTCTCAATGCGATCCGGATTGTTGACGTGTCACGTCCGGATGGCATACACGTCGCATTGCGTGAGCAGAAAAGACTTCAAAGTTTTGTCACTTCATTTTTCCTGAGATATTCACCCTACACGTAAAATATGCTTAAGGTGTGCAAATATCTATTTTATGATTAGTGATATGTCAATCAAAACAATAAAAATACATAACACACAAACAAATTTACAATCACACAAATACTAACTAATAATTTAATTTTCTATACAAAAAAATAAATAAAACCGAATTCCCCGGCAACGACGCCAAAAAATTGATGTGTTTTCAAACATACATATAAAATACCCAGAAACGGCACCAATAACTTGGTGTGTTACGAGCGTACATATGATTGTAGCAAATGATTTTTCACATTAGTTTTACATTTCTAAACAGGGAAGTACCATGTATGAATAGAACAACACAATTAGGCAAGTGTACCTAATCGGTTGTAGTATAGTAATGGTAAATCTGGGTTGTCGAACCTAAGGGAAAACGGATATTTTTAAGTTAAGAAAATCAATTATCAATTAACAATTAAGCAAACAGTAATTAAAAAGGGGGAAGTTTGAGAAAATGCATTGACTCGTGTCAAGAGACAATGCAAAAGTTTATTAAAAACGGGAGATATAAATATAAATTACAAAACATAAAAGTAAACATTTATACTTAGATTCGATTCAACCATCTAGTTATGTTTGATATGCTATTAGTGCAATGGATATTGAAGTTAAATATCGATTTCTAGAGTGATTAGATGTTTTGGTCCAACTACCTAATCCTATGATTATAAGGTCATTAATAGCAATGGTCATGCAATTACATTTTCCAAATAATCATGTATTGGTTCGTATCATACAAGATTCATTCGAGTTTTTGATCTCAATGGTCATGCAAATCAAAATGGTTTGTACAGATTGGTCCTCTAGTACAAACTAGCCATACATATATAAGTTTCTACCTTCGTGACCTAACCCTAGGATTTGGTCCATCACTAGTCATATCTGCCTAATGGTCATAGCACAGTTATGATAAAAGTCATATAGTCAGATTGGTCCTCTAGACTAAAATAACTCAGCAATAAGTCCAAAAGGAAGGTTCCTTAACATATATGATAGTCAAATGAATTATGCAAGATAAAATATAAAACGTTCAATATCCAATAAATAACAATCAAATCATAACTAGATAGTATTCAAATCTAAGTAATGAATAATGTAGATAACAAATATAACATGATCTGAAGAATACGGCCTAGGAAATCATAGTAGAATGCTAAACATATATAAAGCAAACCGAATGAAGTCCCGGCCGAACATTCTTCAAGCTCTCGATTCCATCCGCACCGCACCAGAAAGCAAACTGCCGAGTTTGATGTTGTGAATCGTGTTTCTGGAGGTGTAGGTGTGAAGGTTGATATCCAAAAGAAGAGGAGAAGGCCTCAATTTATACTACCGCCCAGCGAGGATCGCGTCGCGATCCTATAGAAGATCGGGTCGCGATCGTTAAGATAGTGCGTATCTCAGTTGGCCACTTCCCCGACTCAGTGGACTGTAGTTGGTGGGTAGGGTCGCGATCCTCGAGGAGATCGGGTCGCGATCTCTGTAAGGTCGTGATTTTGAGCCGTGATCGCGATCCTTGTGTCAGCCATTTGTCACGCATTGGTCAGCAGATCGAGTCGCGATCTGTGTTGAGATCGGGTCGCGATCTGACTCCTGTTGGATTCTTTTCTTCGTTTTAACGCCCAGAATACGCTCTCTTTAGCTCTTTCCTTCCTGATGGATCTTTTACTCCTTTTGTTCAATTTTAGGCTCATATTCAGCTCCTTCTTTATCCGCAAAGCCATTTTTCCTGTGTTTTGGTAATTTAAACGTATGAGTACCTTTTATCTTGATATTATACCAAAAGTACGTGTTTAGGCACTTGATATTGCCCGAAATAAATGTATAAATGAGACAATATCAACTCGCCCCCTTTGCATTAGTACACATCCAAGACCGATTTATGAAGCATCAGTAAAAAGAACAAAGTCTTCTACAACTTGAGGCAATGCTAACACCGGGGCTTCCCATAACGCCTGTCTCAGTTTTTCAAAAGCCTCTTGTTGTGCTTCAGCCCAGATAAACTTCTCTGTCTTTCTAGTCATCTTTGTTAAGGGCAATGCAATACTTGAAAATTTCTCAACAAATCGTCGATAATAGCCAGCTAGTCCCAAAAAGCACCGAACCTCAGTCAGATTTTTGGGTGGTGCCCAACTCATCACTACTTCTATCTTGGCAGGATCTACTTTAACGCCTTCTCTGTTTATCACATGACCAAGAAATTGAATCTCTTGCAACCAAAACTCGCACTTTGAAAATTTTGCATACAACTTTTCTTTGCGAAAAAGATTTAAAATTAACTGTAAGTGTTGCTTGTGCTCATCCCAGCTCTTGGAATAAATCAAAATATCGTCAATAAACACTATTACGAACTTGTATGACACGCTCGATTCATCAAATCCATAATGACATTCGTCAAACTGAACGGCATTACTAGAAACTCATAATGACCGTATCGGGTGCGAAATGATGTCTTCGGGACGTCAGATTCTCTTACTCTTAATTGACGATATCCCGATCTCAAATCAATCTTCGAAAAATATACCACTCCCTCCAATTGATCAAACAAATCATCTATTCTCGACAGGGGATAACGATTCTTCACAGTAATTTTGTTTAACTCGCGGTAGTCTATGCACATACGCATAGAACCATCTTTCTTTCGAACAAACAGTATCGGTGCACCTCACGGTGACGAACTTGTCTAAAAATGGATGACAAGCTCGATTCATCAAATCCATAAAAGCTGCCGGGGCATTCGTCAAACTAAACTGCATTACTAGAAACTCATAATGACCGTATCGGGTGCGAAATGTTGTCTTCGGGACGTCAGATTCTCTTACTCTTAATTGATGATATCCCGATCTCAAATAAATCTTCGAAAAATATACTGCTCCCTCCAATTGATCAAAAAAATCATCTATTCTCGGTAGGGATAACGATTCTTCACGGTAATCTTGTTTAACTCGAGGTAGTCTATGCACATACGCATAGAACCATCTTTCTTTCGAACAAACAGTATCGGCGCACCCCATGGAGACGAGCTCGGACGAATAAAACCACGATCTAAAAGTTCTTGTAGTTGTTTCTTTAACTCCTCCATCTCGGACGGCGCCAACCGATAGGGTGCTCGAGCTATCGGTTTTGCTCCTGGAACTAAATCGATAACAAACTCTAATTGACGATTTGGCGGTAAGCCCGGAAGATCGTCAGGAAAAACATCAGCAAAATCTCTCACTACCTCAACATCCTTCACAGTGAAATGTTCGGGTTCAATTGGAGTAACATGTGCCATAAATAAAATGGCACCTCTTTCGGTATACCTTCGCGCTCTCGCGAAAGATACAACCGAAATACGTTGAAAACGGCGATCGCCTCGTATTAAATCTCAGAGTTCTCACAGAAATAGTTTTTCCGTGACAATCCATGAGACACCCCATTTCTACTGTTTGCAAATACTGTATAAATATAGAAATACAGAAATACGGTTTATCAAAAACCAACAAATTTACATGCTTAAAAACAGTGGGTGTCACAAATCCATACCAAACTAACCATAGTAAGCAAGAAAGGATTAAACCTTGAGTCCAAGATAGGAGCTAACTCAAGCTCCACTCCAGCTAAACTTCATCCCATTTATAGCAATTTATTTTAACCTGGAATACATGGTAAAACATAGAATACGTAAGTCAAAAATGTCTCGTGAGTTACATGAGTTTTAGACTCAAACCTTTAACTTTTTTTTCAAACTTTTAAAAAATTTATATCATAAAACTTCTGTCAAGACTTTATAGTAATAACATACTATAACTTTTTACTTCTCTAAATCATTTCATAACATACTTTGGAAAAATAGCATCTTTCAAAACTTTATAGTAATAACATACTATAACTCTTTACTTTTCAAAATCACTTCATAATATACTTTACAAAAAAAAAAATAGCTTCTTTCTTACTTCTTTGACTGGTTTTATAAGCTTGCTGGATTTTTTTATACTTAGGGCTTTAATCACCATATGTGATACCCCAAGTCTATATGGCTAGAAAGAACGGATCAATCCTCACCATAGAAGTGCTGAGGCAATCTACTTCGCGATGGGGTTTTTCCCCAGTAGACCCCTTACCTAACCCGGGTAGGTTGGAACATAGTTCCCTTACTAACGCTGCTTGCTACAATTACCAGTCATACAAAACATTTTCTGCTTACTTTAACAATTACTTACTTACATAGTGGCTAATTGCCAAACTTCACCATTTCTTGTCTTTATGGCTGAATGCCAAATTCATAACTTTTGTTTCACATAAACCATATGTTTAAAACATGTCTTTATAACATTTTAGGGTTAATGTCAAATCATACTTTCCAAACATCTTATGGCTATATGCCCATTCATACTTGAAAACATATACAATTTGTAACCAAAATATACTTCTTAAACACATTATGGCTATATGCCTATCCATACTTTCAAACATGTACAACTTGTATTTCAAAATATACTTTCACATAATTGGTACATAGACCAACATACTTTCACTTAATATAATTTGTAGTTCAAAACTTAGCTTCAAATATAGCATTATACTTTCACAACAACTTAGAAACAATACTCTTGCATATAATTTCACATATAGAAATTTTAAAGAAAAATCTTGAAAATACTTACTTGCCATGTACCCCAGAATGGGTAAAAATACTGCATGTACTCACCTCATGTATTGCTAGAAGATTGACTACACGTTCCTTGTATTTATACTCTTTTGGAACCAATAATCACTTTGCATGAACCTATATTTAACTATATTTAACATATTATACATTAAAATTCATGCTAACTGACTCTATAACTCCTTAGAGTCCTTATTATACCAATATAGGTCATAACAAGTCTATAACTTTTAAATGACCAACTTTAGTTAAATCGTATTTTATACGTATTTTACTACAGTACCCTCGGAGGGTCGTATTTCGATTCCAACAATTTTCCATGAAGTTTTGGGCCATAATAGACATATGTTTAAAATTTGGGGTCAAACGGACAAGTCTAGCATCAAGTTCCAAAAATGAACCAAGCCTTAACAGGAAGCAGGAGAAATTTGATCAATTTTCTGCAGCCGCTGGATCGCGACCCGATCCTAAGGGGGATCGCGACGCGACCTCGTCTGGTGCGACCAGAAGCTTGATTTTTATGCTACAAATTTCCATTTTCCCATATTAAGCCCTTAATGCACGACTTAATCACTAGGGATTGTTCCAAGAGCAAAACCATTCATTTTTTCCAGTTTCTAAACCATTGAAATCATATATTTAAATCATTTTCCAAACATTCCCGTTTTTGCATTTTTGATTCAAAAACCGAAATTGTTCAAGCTTGACCACTTCTACTGATTTATTTTAACAATTACCACATATGGAACTTATCAAAACCCCTTAGAATTAATGTGATCATGTAAACTTGAATTCTAAGGGTTTTGAACAAAATTCCAATTTTTCAACAATAACAACATACTTTGATGATTTTAAGATATGTTCTTAATGCACAGCTTAATTGTTTTAGAATCATTCTAGGACTAAAATAACAACTTACTTATAGTTTCAAACCATGGAATCATTACAATCATTGACAAATTATAGAAATCCCGTTTTTAACATTTTTAGTCCAAAAAAACTAAAATTCCTTGAATCTATCTCTTACAATTGACTTCTTCCATCTTTTATGGTATATTGAACTTCATGAAAACCAATAAAATCATCTTTGATAACAAGGACCCGTGAGCTAGGGTTCTTGAGCCAAAAATTAGGGTTTTCCATGATTTCAACAACACCTGTGTTTACTTGAGGTTTGATCATTAATAGATGGGAGAAACCATTAAAACCATTTCATATACTAAAATTTCCGGATTTCAGTTTTGACCCGGGAAGAAGATACTAAGAACAAGTTCATAAACTTGATTTCTTACCTCAAGAAGCTTGAAGATACATCTAATTCTTTGATTCCTTAAACTCTTGATTTTTGATCTTGAGAGGATTCTACGATTCATCAGAAATATCCAGAACTTGTGTTCAAAAATTATGAGAGTTATGAGATATTTTCTCATATTTATATTTTCCCATGTTTGCTCAAATGACCAACTAATCCCTAGACTTTCATTCTTCTCATTTTTTACACCATAACAAGTTTGGTGACATAAAACTTTCATTTATTGTAGTTTAACCCCACAATCGAAATTTCTTTACATAAAAGTCATCTATGTGCCAAATGACCATTTTGCCCTCTTTGACGATTTTTACCATTTCGCTCTTTACAATACAAACTTCACATAATTCAATATTTTATAATTTTAAAATTTTTGATATTTACCTTAAGTGTTATCTCGAATATAAATTCAAGATTTTTGGGTCATTACAATCCATATTTGCTCTATTATCGTCTAACCAGTCCATTCCAACTATCACATCGAACGCACGAGTAGTCATCGGCTTCAAATCAATAAGGAAAGAAATCCCGTTGATTTCAAGCCGACAATTTATATATTGACTATCTACTATAACATCCCTCCCGTCAACAACATCAACTACCAGACTCTCATTCATCTTAGATATTGGAATATTTATTGGAGACGCAAAAGGTACAGACCAGTATCAAATATCATACGAGCTCGAAGAGAATTTAGGCTAAAGATACCTGTAATCACATCCGGTCGCTCTCTAGCCACCTCCATGGTCATCTGAAAAGCTCGAGTTCTAACGTTCCCACCGCCTCTATCTCGTCTATCGCCTCGATTATCACCTCGTCCCGCCCTCGGAGTCTCGCCGCGTGAATCGGTTCTCGGCTTTGGGCAATCTAAGCGAATATGACCGCTATCTCCGCAATTAAAACACACACGATTTTTCTCTAAACAATCTCGAGCCATGTGCCCTGTCTTCCCACACTGATAACACGTAAGGGACGGGGTACGCACATTACAAGCTCCGGAATGTTTTCGACGACATCTTTCACACCATTTACTCTCCATTATCCTCGAATCACCTCGAGGCTGATAACTTGGGACCGATTGTTTTTGAGAACCACCTTCCGGTTTTCCTTCCCATTTCCTCTTTTGTCCTCCGCTTTCTTGATCCATCTTCTTCTCATTATCTTGCCTCCGCAATTCTTTTTCTCGAGATTTGGCTGCCTTGACAATCTGCTGATATGTTGTAAAGTTTGAATCTGTAAAAACTCTCATATCTGGGTCCTCAGTCCCCACAGATACCTATCAATCTTCCTTTCTTCAGTATCTACCTGATGAGCAGCAAATCAAGCTTTTTCATTAAACTATGTCGTATACTCCTGTACTGACCTTGTTCCCTGCTGTAATATCAAGAAATCCTCCTCTAAGCTTTTCATCGCCGTGTTGGAACAATATTCTTTCATAAATTTTACTTTGAATTCTTCCCATGTTGGTTCAATCTCCAAACCTTTTTCCACATCAATGCATATATATTCCCACCAAAACTGGGCATTCTTGTGCAGACAGTTTGTAGCAAACACAACTTTATCTTTTTCCGCACATTTGCTCGTACAGAAGACTTTCTCGATATGTGTCAGCCAATTTCGTGCAACAATAGGATCATTAGTACCGAAGAAATCATTCGGTTTACATTTGCGGAACGTTTCATAATTGCAACCTTTTGGTTCGCTCGATCCTCCAGCCTCAACATGTGTAATAACTGGCTCTCTCCGACCCTCCCCAACCACAGGTGTGATAGGACGTCGGTTTCGATCATCTCTATTAGTCACCTCCGCCTGAGGTCTAATTAAGGTAGGCAATAAGTCCTTAACAGCTTTTGCTACCTCCGTAGCAATTAACTCTTGTAAGGATGATGTCAACTCAGGCGGTCTCTCGCCTTCGGACTAGCGCCCCAGTCTAGAATCTTGTGATCCTGAATGCTCGTCTCGGTGATCACCTCCCTCTTTTTCCTTTCCAGAACTCATTTTAACTGAAAAGAAAATTTATTCATTTAGCAATCACCACCATAATACTCAAGATGGTTACATAATCAACTCATTAGTACACCACGAAGGATAGCTATTCGGGACTCTTTGGGTCTTTTCTATCTCATTGGTTTAAGTCTAAACCCATCTCAAGGTTTAATTCTCTTAAACCACAGTTCTGATACCAACTTGTAATACCAGGTTTCTCAATTTTAGGATACACCAAAAGATTTAATCAAACATAAGTATTTAATTGGCATAAACCCAAAAGATGAGTAACTAATTACAAAGTTGCATCAAAAGCCTAGTTTAAGTTATAAACTATATACAACAAGTGTTTACATTATTTTCACAAAAACCGGGATATCCATAAAAGTTTTAAACAACAAGAACAAGTCCAAAGTCTAAGGTCTATATCTATCCAGCTAACCCTCCGTGATGTGTTTTCCACGACCTGCATTACCAGAACCTAATACAGACAACAATAACAAACAAATTATGAGCTTCAAAAGCCCTATGAGTAATTAGGAAACTATTTAATTATACAGTCCAACATCTCGTGAAATAGATCACAAATGACTATCTCAGTCATAAGCGTATATCACACACTATTACTCTTTAATTCAACACCCAAACTTAGTCCTTACTCAACCAATCCATCTAGCATAATTTGACCTGAAATCAAATGATATAACAGTGCACAATTCATCTATATAACTACTCACCTGGCGTCTGTTCAGTCTGTGGTCCACCCGTGCCTCGTGTATCTCCTTCCCTCTTATGTGTATCTGCTGAAAATGACATCACATATCATACCTCAACATCCTCAAAACAACATCTAACTCATTAGATCAAGAATCAATAGCTAACAAAGATCATAATATATGAATATCATGTACTATTAACTCAAAACCTCCAAATTTCGCGGTTTTTACCAAATCAACCGTTAAAACTTCGTAATAATCGTAAACAAGACTCAATACAACATATAATAACAATCTATTAGCAACACATGAGCTAATTTAAGGCATATCTTCGGATTTGGGTATCTAGGGTTTGAAACCCTAGAAACAAGATCACTAACCTTGGAAATCAAGCGCTCAAGAACGTAATTCAAGTGTTAAATCCGGCTCCCTAAGCTTTTCCCATGTTAAACCCTCGATTAAAAAGCTCAAAAATCGCAAGTTTTGGTCTGAAAATCGCCTATGGTATTTGCAAGTTCGTAAATGAAAGAAAAGTGGAGAAATGGGTATAAATCCCCTGCCCCGTAACCCGCCCCTGGGTGCAGAATCCGCCCCGGGTTGGTCAGAACCCGACCCGGGTTTTAGAACCCGCCCCGGGTTTATTTATGCAATTTTTTTCGCTTCAGCCAAGTCGTAGCACGGTCCGGGTTGACTGACCCGACCCGGGTTTCTATTGAACACGACCCGGGTTCGTAGAACACGACCCAGGTTACTCTTTTTCCATTTTTATTTCAACCCCACTCGACCCGGTTTGACTTTTTAAGAATTTACTTTGTTTCTTTTACCTATTTTAACATCCTACTTCTCCTAGATAGGTTTCTAAACATCTTAACTCATGTTTTAACCCATCTAATCTCATTTATTTAAAATATAACATAACTCTACTATAATTTAAAGTTATGGTATTACACACAAGTTATATGACACCTAAGATGCTAGTCTTCAACTTGCAAAAATCAACCCTTTTGGGTTCTTCTTGTGAAATCCGATTTCACCATGGATGGGGAGAATATGATTGTATGTTTTGCATGAGAAATCAGCTAGGAAGTGATATGAGAAGTGGTAAATTCGGCCAACACAAGAACCACCCACAAAAGAGTGCCCAACACTTTCTTTTATGAGTGCATGTGTTTGGCATGCCCACACACCTTTCTTGGTGTGTGGTGGACGTGATTTTGAAGAGAGAGAGAGAGATTCTCTCATTTTTATAATTTATAAAGATTTTCATAAAATGCTTATAAATAATAAACTCTTATTTCTCAATTCAACTCCTTTTATTTATTCACACATATATAAACATATATACACTTATAACTAACATATATACATATATATATATATATATATATATATATATATATATATATATATATATATATATATATTTTTATATATAAATGTATTCTTTATATTATGTATATATATATATATATATATATATATATATATATATATATACACACACACACACACACACACACACATATATATATATATATATATCCTAATTATATATACATATACATTTATACATACATGTGAATTTTATTTTAACACTTAAAATAACAAAAGGGTTAAATAGTTATTATTTAAATCATCTAACAATTAAATGATATAAATAATCATATACACTCTCAAATTCATTCATCTCGTATGAATTATAACTTAGAACAATTATTATTTTTCATAAAATAATAATTCTAAAAAAATTGCAAGTATTATATCATTTGATAATGAATAAAAATCATCATATCAAACAATCAAATTGGTGTCTAACTTGTTATTGGTGTGACCCTATAGGATCATGTGTTATTAACAATATCATTTTATGATCATCCTTGGGTATATAGAACTAACAATCTCCCACTTGCACAAGGTTGCATCATAGAATGATACCGACAGTGGTGAGCATCTAGCAACATTTCACTACCCCCAATAGCACATGACAAAATGCCATTCAACAACATCCAATTCTTCAGAAAGCTCGAGGCCTTAATTGATGTATCAAGTTATGTATCAGTTATCCCTTTTTCACAGACATCATGTTGAACATGAGACATGGATACACAATCATTGTCATTTATGTTCAACTTTTGATCAGGCTCCTTAGATGTCTTACTCTCAATACATAAGAGGGACAAATCCCTTCTTGATTACATATGCCTCTCATGTATTTCACACTATACCTGACAATGGCCTTAATAGCTACCTATTATTTCAAGACAACGTTTAACCATATCTAAGCATAGTACTCCCCACACTTGAGTCCTAAATATGCATCTCAGGTCTAAGGATATCAAGATACTACTTTATTCAAGAATTACTTATGACAACGATCTATGAAGTATTCTTGAAGCGGGTCTAGTCCAATACATGTTCACTAACAAGTACCTATGAATTTGGTTGCAACCTTTTGCTACTTTTTCAGATAAAAGTCAACCAATACAATTCATATTAGTCTTACTTCATAGTTGCTCCCACAACTATGATTGACTATGGACATTTAGAATAATTAGATTATTCAAGGATTAAACATGCTAATGTATAACACAATAATCATTAAATAAAAGAATCATATCACATATATATATATATATATATATATATATATATATATATATATATATATATATATATATATATATATATATATTATTTTAGTTTCAATAATTGTTGTTTACTATGTTCCAAATAACCAAATACTAAATTCAAATCAAATCCCATTTACTAGAATAACGAAGTCCTACACCTGAAGCATGATGCTTCATGCTTAATTTACATAAGGGACTTCGAGAGTGGGTCTGTCAAACTTTGATTTGTGTGAACTTTATGAATACATCTTTCTCTTTCTTTTAACCTTATTCTGAATAGAGTTAAAATTTAAAGAGTAAATGCTTGGTGTATTGTATGTGTCTTAGGGTTGTATTTGGCTCAAATAAAATTCCTATAACACAAAAGATTTCTAGGTAATCCTAAATGGCAGGGATTAACCTAGTTACTTAATGAACCTTTTCATCCAAGCATTTCAACTTTCAGTTTCTAAAACTAAATGTATTTATACATTGTGTAATTTTATCCCATCACGCTTCGCTTGGAATTCCTTCCAAAACCTAGTATTTCATTAATAATGAAGACTTGCCCAACCATGGTTGAGAACAATCTCGACCTTTTGAAGTTATCGTTGGTATAACATCTGATGTTATGATGACTTCCATATTCCCATAGATAATGTAACATCCCAAAAATGCTATTTAAAATTATCTTATGACTTCTTTTGTATATTATTGATACAATATTGTCATACTCATTATGATATGTTCGAGCCAATGCATGTGTACATATGTATGATGGGTTTTAATTGCATAAGCAAAGGCAATTCCATCCTATATGTATATAGCTCAGCCTTTATAGAATATTGGTATATATTCTTAATATGATACTGTATCACACTTATAAGAATGTACTTTAGATTCTACTATCTCGAACATTTCAATATTATATCAATAAATGCAATTTGACTTAATTCTATATATATATATATATATATATATATATATATATATATATATATATATATATATATATATTCTAAGAATAAGTATGTCTTTCACATATTAAACTACGAATAATAATATCCTCCCACTTGCTTCTAGGTTAAAACAAGTTTCTTTACTTTTGATTAAATCAAAATATTTGATCAAAGACTAGAATCCATGAATGGATTTCACTTTTGTGTTTGCAGTTTTTAAACCACTTTGTCAGATACAAAATCCGACTTACCATTATTGTAATTTGACCATTTCATCGGAACTTTAGGTATCATTCCTCATTGGTCACGAGAAAGGCAAGTTTCCCTTTTGGTTCCAAAACCTTACAAATGTATGGCGTTTTAATAAGCACTTGATCAAATAATTGATGACACTTTTGCGACATGGTATAGAAAACCATTTGTCAGATTCAAAATCTAATCTAGCAATTCTGTGTCCTATCAACATTTGATCAATCTCAATCAGTTATGTTCAAAAATCTTTTGTCAATAACTTGCTTTAATATTACATAGAGTTTTGTGAGTCTTGAACCTTTCAACTTTCACAATGCTCCCACTAAGCTCGACAATTAGAAACACTTCCAATATGCAAGCTTCCTTGGGTAATAAACCTTTTATTGTTAATGGGATTGTTGAATTGACATCCTAAATAGTTTTAGGATATTCTAGAAATATCTATTGATGTAAACCTTGAAGTATTATGTCCTACACAAACTTCAACATACCTTTAAATAAGACAAGTATGAAACAACGTTCATATGAGTTATTTTAAGGCACCTTGTTTACTAGTCTTACTAACCTTGCATATCATATGTATGACAGTAAGTGAGGCATAGTTCAATAACTACTTGGGAAGTATATAACCATATGTCATAGCTAGAAATGTATCCAATAGGATTCATTTCCTCCTCATAGACATGACGCTATCTTATAGCATGAACCATCAAAAGAGTAGTGAGACAATCTCACAATTACCAAGATAATCTAAGGATTTCTTCTTAATATGAAAGCTTTTGTTGGTCCAACTAGTGTTGATTCTACAACTTCACTTTGAGACAATCTTATTTGATTTGTCCTATTTTAAAACATGCAGATTTGCCAATAACTAATGGTTAGGTAATCTTTTTCTGATAGAAACAGTGAACCCACCTTGCCAGAAGTATGATCCAAGCGGTTAGGTGACCTTTATCCCGCAAGGACCACACAAACAAGTGTTTTAAATAGGATAGTATAAAATATGTTTCACAAAATACAACTATAACGATTGAGTCATTAGTGAAGGTAATGTAGTATTTATCATTATATCTAGACATACTTTTGTAAAGATAGCATACAAACACAATGTATCTTTCTTAACAATACTTTCTCTATTTCTATACAATTATAGAAAAGAGTACAACCTTTTCATATAAACAAGATTTGCATATATCAAATGAAACATTCTCATTTGCCCTCAAAGGACCACATATTTGAGGTTGGTATATGCAATTGATGTTTACATGACTTAGTTGATTATGTCTTAGGGAGGCTTGATTCAAATCAAATTTGATTCTAATGATGATTATGATATATATATATATATATATATATATATATATATATATATATATATATATATATATATATATATATATATATATATAGAACCAATTTTAGAGGTCCATGAGACTTGCTTCATTGTTCCACTAAAAGACACATTGGAACAAGTCATTTTCGAATATGAATATAATCGTCTTATAAGACGATTAAGCAAACTCATTTTATTACAATATGCAATTGAATGATGAGAGATTCAATCAAACTAAAATTAAAACATACATTGTTCAAAACAATTATTGTTTTACAAAATATGTACATATGTTCTAAACATAACTGAATTTCCAAGATCTTGCAACTCTTGCTTGATCTTGGGGAATCTTGTTGCTCATCTTCAGTTGCTTACATCTTCTTATTAACCTTAAGTATCTTCAACTCCTTAAGGAGAATAGGACCGCTCCTATTATTGTGACCAGCGGTGCCAACATTCATCACATGTAATTGGCAACCCCATCCTTCTTCTTTGGTTTAGGGTATTTGGGTAATAGTCTTGGAGCTATGATGTTTGATTTTTCTTGGAGTTCCATTACCTAAAAGTGAACACATTAGAGGTTCTCTTGGAAATGTTCTTCTCAATAGATATAAGCATCTTATGCAACTTTGAGACAGGTTTTTCTTTATCCTTTAATTTCATGTTCTTAATAAATGGATAATATGACTTAGTTAATGATGTTTGTAGCAAACTCATTTGATACGGGGCAACCAAGTCTATCCAAAATTATCAAAATAACCATTTAAGAACGTGATAGCTCACGCTTTGTCCTTCCACCATTTTAAACTCATATAATGTTTGAACCATTTCAAAATGCTCAACCCTCCCTTGTGATTGGAACCTTTTCCTTAAGTTTTTGTATCATGTCATGTGCAAGTAGGTATTCCATTTTTCTTCTAAAAGGTTGGAACCATGCTTTCAAACATGATAATTTGATTGAATCATCAACTTATTTTAACCAAGCATAATGGGTGGGCGTAGGAGTGATAAGTGGTTCATTAGGTAATGGTGTGTCAAGCATATAATCATTATTTTCTTACTTTAAGAACAATTCTCAAATTTAGATTTCAATCGACGAAACTATTATGGCTCAACTTATCCATCTTAAGGATAGATCATAGGGAGAAAATATTAGGGTTAGGTGCATTTGGGGACATCTACAACGTTTTAACAAAGTTTATTTAGTATTTTAATTCTTTAATAACTAATACCCTTTATGTTTCCAAAACATTAATTATTAAAGGCTAGAATCCAAGTTGTAATACAAGCAAACAGTTAGGTGACCTTTATCCCATCTACTAAATTCAACGAGGTAGATAGCGTTTACCAATTATATCCTATATAACTTCTAGCATTATGGGATCCTTTAAACAATATTTGTTTGTTTGGCATGTTTGATCCCATCTATGCCTCGAGTTACTAATGCTTAGGTGATCTTTATCACAAAAGATACCCGAACAAATCATCCTACTTAAAACGACATGTAGAATTGACAAACACTAATGGATAGGTGACCTTTATCCCATCAATGCCGCAACACTACCTCTAGTATCACAAGACAAATCCAAATGGTTAGGTGACCTTTATCCCACAAGGGCGTGCAAGTGATACGTGAGTGTCTTTTAAAAGGATGGCATAGATTTGTATTTCGAAAAGGGATTTGTATGTTTTACAATTCTAGTTTTTGAAAAACATACGGTATCATGTAGATTGCATGCATTCAATGAACATGGTACCATTTTAGAAAATCTTATTTCTTATCAATTGGTTCCTTAAGTTACAAAATCTCCATTTTATTAACTTCTTGTTTGTGCTCAAAATTGCAACTAATATCGTACATTGAGTTTGGGTTTGATCACATACATAAGAACCAATTTTAATCCTAAATAATTAGCATTACTACTTAGGTTTGGAGTTTGTAAGAATTCTTAAAATCTCCATTTTAATTTATTTCACTAATTTTCAAAATCTTGACGTTTATAGGTTTTATAACAAAACCCATTTTAGTAAAACCAATTTTAGCACATGTTATATATGTCAATTTGAAAAATACAAACTCCTTGATGATTATGTTTAATTATCTAGGTTGTCTAGCATTCAAAAATCCTATTTTCATCCACAACACAAAATAATAAAACATTTCGTCATCACATGCATGCATGGGTGTATAAACACAAGCCAACTAGTTGATATTTCATGTGAGCCATACATGAAATATCAAGTCCAATCCTAAGGACAAAAGGTGACCAAAAACTCATCCAAATGATCTCCGATTTAGCTACAACTTTGCCAATCTTCTTGTATCATCAAATGAGACTTGAACCAGCCTTTCTTGGCACCATGGAATGAGGTTAAGAATTTTTTTTGAGCCCCCAAACAGATCCGAAATTAACAGTGGCAGCAGGAGGTATTTGGTTGCTTTCTTCACTCAAATCTTGAAGTTATTGACGCTAAAACTTGCCAAAATATCTTATATATCATAGATATTAAAGATACCAATAAGTATAGCACCAAATCAACAAGAGAAGAATTTTTTTTATGCCTCACAACAGGTTCGAAAATCACAGCAGCCATGGCAGAAAAACATTGTTGTTTGGTAGTTTCTTCTCTTGCCTTTATCTCCTTCTCTTGTTACATTTTAAGAAAAATACAAAAGAATACACCTATTCTAATGCTTACAAAATGCAACACATGGTCCTTGGCTTGTTTATGCACCATTTTATCACATAAAATCATAAGAAAATCAACTCTTTTTTTTCTAAGGCAACAATTATGTAACCAAATGCATGGAAACATAAGTTTTAATTAGTTACATAAAATCATAGAATTTATACTTGCATGTTGCCAAAGAAGCCATGCATGAACATTGCATTCAAGAAGATGACCATTCATGGCTTCCAAAAACCAAGTTTATTAATACAAACTTATTATCTAAACATGCAATATAGCTATGGCTCTGACACCAATTGTTGGAAATCAATGTTCATGTGATAGGTTTTAAAAACTTTGAGTTGCAACAGAAGCATGAATCATGAACATGAATTTCACTTCCAAAAGGATCATGCTATATGCATGTAAAGATAAAATGAAAAACAACCATAGTAAAGGTTCAAGATCATGACCTTTTGTTCTTTGAGCTTGTAATGGATGATTTTGATGATGGTTAGGAACTAAGAAAAGTTCCCTCTATAGTTGATCCACCCACAAGTTATATGACACCTAAGATGCTAATCTTCAACTTGCAAAATTCAACCCTTTTGGGTTCTTCTTGTGAAATCCGATTTCACCATGGATGGGGAGAATATGAGTGTATGTTTTGCATGAGAAATCAGCTAGGAAGTGATATGAGAAATGGTAAATTCAGCCAACACAATAACCACCCACAAAAGAGTGCCCAACACTTTCTTTTATGAGGGCATGTGTGCTAAATCCATTGGTCAACCTAGGAAACATAAAGAATATTCCCCATGATGTGTTTGGCATGCCCACACACCTTTCTTGTTATATGGTGGACATGATTTTGAAGAGAGAGAGAGAGAGAGAGAGAGAGAGATTCTCTCATTTTTATAATTTATAAATAGTTTCATAAAATTCTTATAAATAATAAACTTTTATTTCTCAATTCAACTCCTTTGGTTTATTCACACATATATAAACATATATACACTTATAATTAACATATATATATATATATATATATATATATATATATATATATATATATATATATATATATATATATATATATGTTTATATATAAATGTATTTTTTATATTATGTATATATATATATATATATATATATATATATATATATATATATATATATATATATATATATATTTCATAATTATATATACATATACATTTATACATATATGTGAATTTTATTTTAACACTTAAAATAACAAAAGGGTTAAATAGTTATTATTTAATGCATCTAAGAATTAAATGATATAAATAATTATATACACTCTCAAATTAATTCATCTCGTATGAATTATAACTTAGAACAATTATTATTTTTCATAAAATAATAATTCTCAAAACAAATTGCAAGTATTATATCATTTGATAATGAATCAAAATCATAATATCAAACAATCAAATTGGTGTCTAACTTGTTATTGGTGTAACCCTATAGGATCATGTGTTATTAGCAATATCATTTTATGATCATCCTTGGGAATATAGAACTAACACATAATCCCTTGTTCCTTCCACCAAATACATTTGGAAGTCGGAACCGAAATTTTTCGGGATTTTGCCTCTTTTGCTCGTTCGAAGCTCTCGTGTTTCTGGTTCAACAAAATCGTTTACACCATCTGAATTTTTTGGATTTTGCACCTCATTAGTGCCAAAAGTCAGATCCTTATGCCTTTGAATAGATGAGAAATGGATCTCATAAAAAATTGCATCTCGTGATTCGATAATGGTGTGAATTGATACCGAATCATTAGGATCAATCACATAGAAACCACATGCCTTTGGAATGTTTCGCATATCCAATGAATATACAATCTATTCCTCGTTCCCCCAAAGTTGTCCTTTTGGGTTTGGTTAGTTTAACAACTGCCCGACATCCCCAAACCCGAAAATAACTCAAATTCGGCTTTTTCTTGAACCAAAGTTCATATGGGACTGTTTTATTCATTTTATTTGGAACCCTATTTAATAAATAGCAGGCTATTAACATGGCCTCTCCCCAGAATCCATTACTCAAGGAAGGAGTAGAGTGAAAATCACACAGGTCACTGTGTACAAGTTCCAAAACAGTCGAATTTCTAGTAACACTGGGAAAGGGCTGTTTTGTCACTTTTATGAGCATGCATGTTTTACATTTATCAGAAGTCATATCAAAGGCTGGAATTAATCCATCTTTTGACATATCATGCATCCTTCTAAAATTGACATGACCTAATCTTGCATGCCATAGCATAGATTTGTCAATATTAGAAGCAGAAGATACAAATACAGAGTTTTGAATAGGTAATAATTGTCAACAAGATTCAAACGAAACATTCTATTATTCAGATATCCAAAACCAATAAACATTCCACCCCGAGACAAAATAAACTTATTTGACTCAATAACTTGTTTAAAACCATTAGAATTCAAACAACTAGAACTAACAAGATTCTTTCAAATATTAGGAACAAACAAAACATCAAAAAGCGTAATAGTCTTTCCAGAAGTAAATTTAAGACACACGACACCAAAACCACAAATAGGAATAAAAGAATCATCTCACATCCTCAGCACCGATCCATCTTCAAGCAGTGTTAATGTTTCAAACAACCGTTTATCCTTGCATAGATGGTTCGTCGCCCCGGAGTCGATCCACCAAGCAACATCATCATCATGTACATAGAATGATTCAGGAATAAGTGAAACATAATAAACATAATTCTTATTAGAATTATCAAAGTTAGTCAAAAACTGACCTCCTTTAACTTGGCCCGAAGACCCGTTCACACTTCCATTGCTCCACTGTTTCCAGCACCATTATTGTTGCCTAAGTTTGCACGACAATCACGCTTGCAATGCCCCACCTTATTGCACCTGCAACAAACCATATCCTTTTTCTTTTTGTTGGGGATATTTGGGACATGTTCCTGCTTACGTTTGCCATGTCCTTTGTTGTTCGGGTTCCTTGGTTTGTTTTTAACCATATGAACAGAGGGCTCTCCGGGTTCAACCTTTGCTTTTGATTTGTCAACATCCTTCACATGCAGAGATTCTTCAATGCGAATATGACTAGCAAGTTGAACCATTGATAGTTCCTCTTTTTGATGTTTCAAGTTATGTTTTAAATCCTTCCAGGATGGTGGAAGTTTTTTCAATCACACTTGACACAGCAATGGATTCATCCATATTCATTTTGTGTAGTTTAAATTGGCCATAAATGCCAAGCAGTTCATTGAATTGTTCAGTGACAGATCTTGAATCAATCATTTTATAATTATTAAAGTCACTAACCAGGAACTTCTTGCTAGAAGCATCCTCCGTGATGTATTTCAATTCAAGAGTGTCCTATAATTCTTTGGCAGTTAAAGCATCACCATGGATATCAAATAGAGCATCAGACATACCGTTCACAATGTGACCTTTACAGATGTAGTCATCGTTGTCCCACTTTTGCCTATTCCTAGTCTCTTCAAAGGACTCTTCAGCACCTTCCTCCGACATGGATGATCTTGGAGTAGTCAGCATGTATGCTGCTTTCAGAGTGGTCAGCATGAAGTGCATCTTCTTCTTCCAGTGCCTGAAATCAACGGCTTCAAACTTCTCCATTTTTGCGAACTTCGTGGTCATCTCGTGTGTTGTTTCAGCCATCTCCAGAAACAAGAAATATCAGTTCGATTGTTAGAAATTGGGTAGAGTTTCGTGGAGATCTGGATACCCCTTGGATCGTGAGAACACTTTCTGAACTGATATTTCTACCCTGTGCCCGGGTTACAAAAAATTCAGCCTAGGATAATCCAAGAGGACACTCACGAATCTAGGCACAGAAAACGTGAGCCAAATTGCTATAGAGATCTGAGAGAGTTTAGATGAAACGAGAGCTAAAAGGTGTGTCTCCACCTCAATGAGGAGAGCAGTTTATATAATAAACGAGTCTTAGGGTTAGCTGTCATGGGCTTTAGGGTTGCCATCATCGATTTCTTTGGTAACAAGTCACGAATTTATGAAGGATTTAATGGTTTCCAAAATTGACGAAATTAGTCAATTTTACCATAAGCACCCTTAAGAAATACGGTTTTCACTATGTAGCCACTTGTAAATTCCGATGACCTTTTGGGGCGCCAGCCAGGGGCTCGGCCCCTGGAACCCCAGGGTACAAACTAAATAGCCCTTAGCTCACATGTTAGTTCCAATTACATAAAATGACCTGGTGACACTAAAATCACCAACACGATGCGGCGGTGGCGATATGTTCGTTGCGATGAATAATTTATGGGTGGCTATTAGTTCGTTTTGGCTTTCAAAAAGAAACAACATGACTTTGACTTTCACCGATAATGATAGTAGCAACTGAGTGTATATATATATATATATATATATATATATATATATATATATATATATATATATATATATATATATATATATATATATATATATATATATATATATATATTTGTATGTATTTATCTGGATCTGTGTGTACTAATATTTGTATGTAATTGAGTGTTATGGGTAGCTGAATTTGTTGGTATGTATATGAAATTTCGGTTTTTTGCGATTAATATGGAATTTTTTGCTATGAAATATGGAATTTTGTCGATTCAATTAAGTGTATCATACTATATATATCGTTGCTTCTTCGATTTAATGGCGTATGAAACGTTGAATTTTTTTTCGAATCTAATGGTCGCTAGTGTAAATAAAACTATATATATATATATATATATATATATATATATATATATATATATATATATATATATATATATATATATATATATATATATATATATATTAAATTAGATTAATAAATTGATTTTTAATAGATAGTATACATATATATTATAATGCATAAATAATATTATTTCAAAATATTATAATTTTTATGTACCTACTTAGACCATCTCCAGTCCACCTCTATTTTCTACTCTATTTTTGAAGTAAAAAATAGTATAAAAAGTGAACCATCTCCAACCCACCTCTATTTTTCACATTATTTTTACTTTAAAATGTATATTCCTAACCATCACCCTGATGACCTAGTGGATAAGGCTTAGGACTCCTTCTCTCCCCCCATAAGGAGGTTCTAAGTTCTAATCCCACTCCCTCCCTTTCCCCACAGGGAGTGTTAGGTTTCAATCAGGGGATGACCACTGGCCACCTCTCTACCCCCGTAGGTGATTGACCCGGACCACCCTACTGTCAAGTGTGCGTGGACCCCGAGGTTGCTTCATCAGGGTCATCCAAAGGATGGGTCCGGTGAGGTTGCTTCCTCGGTTATAAAAAAGTATATTCCTAGCATATTATTTTTTCTTAATTTACAAAAATTGTCAAAATCTTCCTTTCTACTTATTAACTTTTAACATATAATTACTCTATCTTTCTTTTTGTAATAATATTCTAAATTATGTTATCAAAACCTTAATAAAAAATAATTTATTCGTATATACTTAATTTCAAAAAATTATGATTTTATTAATACAAATTAAATAATAAAAGTAAATTTATAATACATTTTTAATTAAATATTATACATGCATTTATAAAAATATTACACATACATTTAAAAATTTAAAACATATTTACGCGGTCGAATAAAATTCCCATAAATGGTCGAGTAACGCATTCCGAAGTTTGAAGTGAGCTTCTTTATTTTTAATACATTTATATCGAGCAACAAATTGTTGGAATCGACCATCTTCATCTATCGTCATGTCAACCTCTATGGACGACACTTCTCTCGTTACTTCAATTGGTGCGTCAAAATCATGTTCATCATCAATTATTATGTTATGTAAAATAATGTATGTAGTCATTACATCATGTAATCGTGCTTTAACTTTTTTTAAATATACGTAAATTTTTATATGAATTCAATATATAAATATTCAATTTTGATAATTATAATTAATTAATATCATTTAATATATAATATGATTGTAAATATTTGTTATTATATTTAAATGAACTGGAAATGTAAAAAAATAAAAACTAGAGGACTAAAAATGAAAAGTGAAACATTAACTCTATATTTGATGTAAATGAATAGTATTACTCTATATTTGAAGTAATACTATTCAAATACTCAAATATAGAGAGAGTGAGGTTGGAGCAAAATAGAGTAAAAAATAAAGTAACTCTATTTTTAGAGTAGGGTTAAAGACGCCCATACTCTTTTCAAATTTCTTTATAACATAAATCTAGAATAGATTATATATTTTCGTAATATTTACTTTATAATGTAATTCTGAAATAAATTATGTACTTTTGTTAAAATAATTAAGATAAGAAAAATACATATATTTAAATTAAAAGGGTTAAATTTGTAATTTAACTATACCCTAATATAGATATAAATATATGACCTAACCCTAAGTTGCTTCTTGTTACATGTACATAGGGTCCGTTTAGATGTGCTTATAAAAACTGCTTATTGGCTTAATGACTTTTTGAAAAAGTCATAAGCCATAAGTAAGGGCCTCCTTACTTATTAAAAACTGCTTATTTGTCCTTGCTTATGGCTTTTGGCTTTTCCAAAAAGCCAATAAGCCAATGAGCCGTTTTTATAAGCACATCCAAACGGCCCCATACAGCCGTTATCATTCTTCCATATCAATATATCATCTCGATCTGATCTATGACCAGTACATCTCCGGCCAGTGAAGCCGATCACCAACATCTCCGCCCATCTGTCGCTGATCATGAATATCTCCTCCACATGCCTCTCCTCCCATCTGCTGTCGATCCACTATTGTTGATGCTACACACGACTTGATGGATGCCTATGACAGATTGGCTGGTGACTCTGATCAACATCTCCTCCACATAACTCAGATGAAGCTTCTCCGACTCCGAAGCCTCTGAAAAAGTCATGACCGGTGACTCCGACCAGCCGTTGTCTACGTTCCTTCTCTTTCGAAGAAACATCAAGCCAAGCTTCTCGGACCACGCCTCCCGATTTTGTTTTGCAACCTACAAATCCTACGCCAAGCTTTTGAATTTGTTTGACAACCTACAAATCTGATACCAAGCAACGATTCAAACTACCATATTCAACATCGTGCCTCTATCAAAATTTGTTCTATGCAAGGTCGGTCCGTTGATTTTTAGGGTCCTGTGCGGAGACCAAAAAATGGGCCCCAACTTTTTTACTTATATAACCAAAATTCATTCATACTACCATAAATGTTATAAAAATAATCAAAACAAAAAACTGTATTACAATAGATAATATGTTGGATTAGGTGTTTAAGCCATCACTTATAAATTGTATTTATCATATTAATTGAAGCAAAGTCCATTTGGGTTGCCCTCACAGCAGGAGGTTTGGTACAAAATTCAGTAGAGAGAGAAAGGTTGATTTATTAAATGTTTAATAAATCAATAGAAATAAAATAAATAGTTTATTAATATATTTAAGTGTTAATATATTAATTAGAAACTATATTGGTTAATTAGAAATTAATCTAGAATTAATTGGTATTAATTTGGAGATTAATTTAATTAATTAAAAGTACAGGGACTGGTTTTGTAATTATTCAATAGTTGAATAAATGACTGGCCAGTGGAACTCAGGTTTGGCGAAATTATGAGTGGGCACACTCATATTTTCGAAACCTTAATAGGATTTAGAAGAGGCTTGTTCAATTGATAACAGGGCTTGTCAAAGTTGGGCTCCTCTAGGGTTTTGACTGTAGCCACCTGGAGGCTATAAAAGGAACCCCCTGGGAACCCTAAAGTCTGTGCCACTTTCTGCTCAGTCTCTCTGGAATTCTGTTTTCTCCTCCTTTGCTTGGGTGTGACACCATTTGAGGTAGGACACTTGTGCTGCTGGCTTCTGGATTAAAATCAAACGTTGGTTTTTCTCATTTAATTCTTTAGAAAATAATTATTGGCCTTCTAGGATTTGTTATATGTTCATTGATAGAAAAACATAGATCCTTTTCTAGGTTGCATGTGAACTTAGGTTTATTAATTCATAGATTGCTAGAAAAACCTTCAGTGGTATCACAGCCTTGGCTGTTTTTCTTATGAATTGCTATAACTGCTTTGTGCCATAGGGTTTATTTTTGCGAACATTTTGACCCTTGGGAGGCCATTCACGAATTTGTGGCTAGGGTTTTTGAAAACCCTAGCCTCCACCCCTTATTTTTGGCGATTTGCATGATAGTGGAAAGTAGATTGTTATTTTTGGTAACTGCTTTATATTAAATAACTTGAACCCTTTATCCCATTACATGTTTTTCGAAAATTAGGAGATAAGGATAGGATTAAATTAATTTGATTAATTTGTGATGCCTATCTAGATTTAATTAATTTAATTAATTGTTTAATTAAAAGACAAATTAAATTATTTAAAGGTTTAAATTTAATTTTAAATTAAAAAGTTTAATTTACGAAAATTAAAAGAATAAACCTAAAATATTTTAAAAGTTTAAAATACATTTTATACATAGTATAATTAAAAGTTAATATTATTTGTATAAGATAAATTGGTTAGTCTTACCGTTAGTAGGCCTCATTCACAAAATTGTCTTATAAAGAGGGTATAAGGAGACTGCCTATAAAATGGTAGTCTAATGGGTGTCCACTCTCACCCACCGCTCTCCTGGTCAGTCGAGTGTTGTTAGCCAAACGGGTTTGATAGGACCGCTTAATTCTCATTAAAAGTATAATGTTGTTAATGAAAGTACTAAAACCATTAAAAAATCCCAATCTAGTTACTTTAGGAAAAAATGTGAATTGATGCTAACCCATGAAGTTGCACATTGCACTTTATGAAATGTTGGTGGAGCATGTGTGGATCACCGGCACACCAATTGGGGTTCATAAAGAGTGGCAATGGGTTTCTCGATCTTATCATTGTTGACGGAGCGTGTGTGGTTAACCGACACATCAATTAGAGATGGTAATTGACTTCGAGAGTACCAAGCTAACTTGCATGGTTATTCACACCCGGTTTGTGATCCTCGGCATCCCAGTCACAAACAGTGGGGCATATCCGAGATTAAACATGCCATTGAACATTTCAATGAATCTCACAGATCTAGGAATTTCATAAGACTGAAATTGATAAATGTTATCTACCTTAATGACCACTGTGTTGTGATTACGACATCCCTCTTCACAACATAGTTGGGGTATTTTGGGTCGTAGCCTAATTAAACAATAAATTGGGTAATTATTTAGGATTAATTAAACTACTAAATTCAAGTTTTATAGATGTCTAAAAAAGTCTCAATTCTCCTCCCTCTCCTACCTCACCCATTTCTGAGAGCTTTAGAAAGTGCCTGTTATAAATAGAAAGTCTGTAGGAAGGTTGACTGGCCTGATCTATATGGTATGGCTCAGTAAATAGAGAATAGTTCTTACTTTTACTGGCATACCATATTTGACTGAGTGTTCGCTCCCCGTTTTACCGAAGCATGGCATCACACAGCAGTTTGTGATGAGCATGACTTTTGAACCCGAGAAAGTTCATTACTTCATCGGCCCCGAGTTCCGCAGGGATTTAGAATTCCTAGGGTCGAATGAGTTAGCACAGTAGGTTGAGGAAATATTCCTCGAACCAGGTGAATAGAACAAACTGGGATCTTTAAAGAGCTTGATGTGTACAAGCTAAAAGAAGGAAGTAGCGTCAGTTCGCATGTTCTCGAGATTGAGGGATACATAGGCAAATTGCATAAAATTTGGTCACCCCTTTCAGCCGGAGGTTGAGCGCTGATGGACAAGGAAGGGAAGCAGCATAAGACTGTCATGGAAATGTACTCAATGTTGACCCTATATGAGTCATACATAGTGAAACATAGGTCCAGGATAAGGCAATCATGGAAATGCATTCAATGTTGACTCTGCATAGAAAAGCATAGTTCCATTGATCCGACTACTTCTGGATTGAGCCCAGTAATATGAAACAGATCAAGAAACGATTCGGATCGTCTGGACCGGTTATTTGATGTCTTAAGCTGGGAATCCACTGGGTGGGACACAGTCACAAAAGATTGGAATAATGCCCAAAAGTCAAACAGTTTGGCAACTCAGACATATCTTAAAACCCAAAATTCCTGATCCTTAATTCCTTGATACAGGATGTGTTCCTCACATTGCTCTGTATGCATGGACTCAGTAGGATGCAGGACCTTGGTGCACAGGAGCATATTCAGATTGGATCTGGAGCTCGGGGAAATCTGGAGTTTAGTTAGATAATATAATCTTGTTATTAGCCTATTAGTTGCGTATTACATTGGTCGTCATATAGTACATTGTTCGAGGACATTTTAATTTTACAAAATTGGTGTTTTCTTTTAATACATGGTTGTTTTAATTATCCTCGAAATGTTGTATGAGCATGTCAGTAGCATGAATGGTAATAACTTGAATGTTGATACATCCAATGGGATTGGACTTATTAATTGTGTTCCTTATGATTGTTAAAGTAGATTTTATAGGAATCATTTCAACCAAAGGTCCAGTTGGACAGGACTTTGGAATCATTTGACTTAGAGTCATATGATGAATTTATTTCTTATTAAAATCAGATGTTGCAAGAAATGCATCACCCAATATCCAATGGATAGGATTTTGGAATCAACCGAATTATATATATATATATATATATATATATATATATATATATATATATATATATATATATATATATATATAGGGCTAGGTTATATATATATATATATATATATATATATATATATATATATATATATATATATATATATATATATATATATATATATATATATATATATATATATAGGGCTAGGTTATATTAAGAACCACATTTATTGTGTGGTCGTAACGACAAATCTGGTGCGTAGATTTATAATGATCAATGGCTCTGATAAATAACAGAATTTTGATATTTTTTAATTAAAAAAATATCAACTTTCTAATTCTAACATTTTAAAGGGTAATATGGACTTTTTATGTTTCTTTTCAATTTTGGAATATGAGACTTTCAAGGAATTCAATTTCAATTTCAAAATTATATTCTGTTTCAATTCTAATCGAAATTGATTATATCAGTTAATTTCATATTGTGATTCTAGCATATTGTTCGTTCATTCTTATAGAATTCAAATTCGTTCAGAATTTTTTTGTGAGAATCAATATTATTAAACAATGCTACTAGATATACTCTAAAGAATAACGATTTTTTGAATATAATAATCATTAACACAATAAAAAAATCTAGTAAATTTTGTACATTCTTGAAATAATTACATCAAAACAAAATCATTAATCTTCTAAATTCTAACCATTCTCAAAGTATTACATTTCATTCTTGACAGAATACATTGCAATTTGTAGCTTTTTCTTTCTGATAGTGTTGTTATTCTTGGAATAATATGTTGTTTTCACTCAATTCTTGTATTGTATGTGAAACATGGTCATTAAAACCTCTTGTGATGATATTTCATTCTTAAAGGAATACCATGTCATTCTGACAGAATAGAATTAACCAGAAGCTGCATAAATCGACACCCAAATGTCTATAAAACTGATTTCCAGGTGTGTGTTTCAACCCCAAGAACAAATGTTATTCTGACATAATAAAAATGTCATTCCAGGTGGGTTTCGATTTCCATGTGTGTGTTTCCATTCCCATCTGTCAAAACATAATTCTGACAGAATACAAATGTCATTCTAACAGAATAAAACAATAAGTTGCAAAACTCTTGAATCAAAATTGCTATATTCAAAATCCGAAATCAGAATAAAACAATAATTTACAAAACTCTTGAATCAGAATAAAACAATAAGTTGCAAAACCATGTATCTAAATCCAAAATGTAAAGAGATGTATTCCAATAGAATCATAATCGCTAGATTCAAAATCAGAATTCAAAATAGTAAGTTGCAAAACTCTTGAATCGGAATTGCTAAGCTTCAAATCGATTTTGAAAAGAGATGTATTTCATCTTTAAATCTAAATAAATTGCAAAACATGAAAGAATTTTGGGTTTTATCTTGAATCAAAATAGGCTTCAATTAAGTTGAAATTGATGATACCTGAATGTAATTGGTAGGAAATCTCTATCCAAGATAATAACGGTGGTAGTGGTCGGTTATACAGATGAATCAACGGTGGTTGGAGGTTTAATGATGGTGGCGATGGAAGGCTGATGGCGGCATGATCAATTGGTGGTGGTGGGCGGCGTATCCTGGTGACCTTGAACGTAATCGATGGTAGTAACGGCCGGTGACCTTGAACGTAACTACAACTTCTAATAAAAAGGAGAATGAAATTAGTTTCCATAATAATAGGTCAATTTACCTTAAATATAGGTCAAATCTTCCATAATTGAAGGTTTTCATTTAAAATTTAATTAATTCCTTTATTATTAAATTACCTAATTACCCTTGACTGATTCTGCGATATGATTGGTCGCTTGGCGGTCTTCAACCGATTACGATTAGGCCTAATCGGTCAGCTTGACGGTTTGCTGTAAAAATCGGCCTTGGCGGCCGATTAATCGGTCTTGGCGGCCAATTAATCGGTCTTGGCGGTCATTTTTTCAATTTTTTTATTTTTTTATTTATTTTTTATTTTTAAATGACAACACAAACACTCTCTAATAACTCAAGAAAACTTTAAAAAAATCAATATTAAAGAATAAAAATAAATAAATGTATAATATTTGATGTGTATTTCGGAATAAAATGTATCAAACTTTGGTATTTTTTATATTTATATATTTTTAAATATATTTTTTATATTTTTAGGGTCTCCGATTAATCCCCGACTAATCCCCGATTAATCCCTTAACCCCACTCGACCGTCAAGCTACCGTCAAACGATTTTTACAACCTTGATATATATATATATATATATATATATATATATATATATATATATATATATATATATATATATATATATATATATATTCAAATGAGAACCATTAAAAGATGGAGAACTAAAAGAACAAATATAAGTCATACATTATTTTGATCCAAAGTTATGGGGTTTGATCGTCTACAACGCGTTCATATTGGTTAAATATCTTATATATACACCCCTCCGATGAATTGCGTCAAGGGCCGAGATGATTCTTACGGTTCTCAACTTTTTAATGGTTCTTATTTGAACCCTTCCATATATATATATATATATATATATATATATATATATATATATATATATATATATATATATATATATATATATATATATATATATATATATATATATATATATATATATATATATATATATATATATATATATAGGGTGAGGTTAAAATAAGAATGATAAAAAGGTTGACAATGTGAGAATGATTTTGAACAAATGAAATCATAAGAGTATATTAGTAATTATATATTTTAATTAAATTATAACAAAATAATAATTAATCTAACTTCCTAAAATTTAGGATTTTAATTAGTTACCTAATATAAAGGAATTAATTGATTTTTTTGTTATTCTATTAATTGAAAAAAATTATTTTTATTATTTGTTTTTTTCAAAATTTGAAAATTTAATAATTTTTTCACGGTTTCATTCATTCATGAATAGAAAAAAATATAGTTTTATGATTTTATTGATTTAATTTTTTTACAGTTTTTTATAGTGATGATTCAAAATTCTGTCGTAATCATTAATGAATAATATATATATATAAAAATGAACTTTTTGTGAATTTTTAAAAATTGTATTTGATATGAATGTGTTAATCACGAATGATTACAAGTAACGATAAATATAAAAATATAATACAATTGTAATCATAACACAAAGATATAAAGGAAACGATATATTTCTAATCATTAATGAATAAAAGACAATGTAGAAGAAAAAAACTAGTTTAGCTGTAATCACAAATGAATAAAACAAATAAAAAAATCTGATTCATTAGTAATCATTATGTTGCAGTCCTGATGATTATTCTTGCTTTTGATTTTTATTGCTGCCATCACACCCAAAAGAAAGAGGGCAGTCGTGATCATTATTATTATTGGATTCACACCTGCAAAATCAAGTTCAAAGACATTAAAAATAAAAACAACTCATAAATTATAATGTTATGTATTTGCATATGCACTGATTATTACAAATGATAATAGAAAGTGGATGTTACACTGTTAATTATCAATGATTTACTCTGATAATCATCAATGATTAATACTGATAATTGGGTTTTTTTAAGATTTAATCATTTTTTATCAAAGTTACCATTTTTTAGAACAATAGTTACCACATTACACTAGTGTTCTAATCTTCTAGATTATAACTAAAAATGAATATAATTGTGTTCTAAACTTCTAATCATTTATGCAGTCAATGTTATAATCATTAATGATTATAACCAATACATTTCTATATGAATAAAATGGCATTCATACATGAATAAAGAAACCAATCCGCATTCAATCAGTACCAAACAAGAAACCGACAAATAAGAACCATTTGAAGCAAAACTCAACATGAGAGATAACAAAGCCATTAGCAACCCTACTACAGAAATTAAATAGCTCATCAACTTTAGTGGATTCTCTAGACTTTCTAAAAAAAATCATCTTTGATTTCTCATACAAATTTTTAGTTTAAAATCAATAAACATGAATTGGAAGATGATTATGGTTTACCTGAGAGTAGATACGCTTTTAGGAGCTTTTCTCTTGTATTTCTCATCATGAAAATCCAATTTCAATATGAACTTCTGAATTTGAAATCAGAAAATATGAAACTATAAGATAAATCGCTTCAAATCTACACACAGAAATCAGAATTTTCACCAGAAATCGATTAAGAAATCATAACAGAAATCATAATTTTCTGAAAACTGATTATGGATTCAATAACAGAGTGATTATGGATTCAATGTGTATCTTGAATTTAAAAACTGATTAAAAACCGAGTAAGAAAACTGATTATGGATTCAATAATGGAATACCTTGAATTTCCACCAGCAACAGCAACAGTGACTGTAGCCCGATATATAGAGACTTTGATCTGGGAGAATTAACGATGTTGTAGATCGAATATATAAATGTGAGATGTGGACTGATGGGTATTGCGATGGCGAGGGTTTCTGATGCAGGTTTGATGTCGAGGTTCCATCTGTGTTTGATTACAAGTTGTTCGCTGGTGCAATCTAGTGAGGTGGCGAGGTGGTCGAGGCGACATTTGATGGTAGCCGGCAGGAGGTTTAGGTGATGATGACAGGCTCCGACGATAGTTAGGAGGGAAATTAAGGTAGATATCGGTCGAGGAAAAAGAGAAGAGAAGAAGGGAGGCGGGGCGGTGAAGAATGGTCGTCGGTAGAGAAAGAAAGAGAGAGGGTATTGAACCCTAATATAATTAGAGAAAGCAGGAGAGATGGACGGGATTTCCATATATTCTAGGGATCTTCTGAGAATAATAAGAAAATGAATCCCCATAATACCCTTATGGTCATTTAAAACTTACAATTTTATCATACAATTTGAATAATTTACATAATTAGCCCTATATATATATATATATATATATATATATATATATATATATATATATGTTGGATTAGGTGTCTAAGCCATGACTAATAATTTGTATTTACCACATTGATAGTAGCAAAGTCCATTTTGGTTGCCCTCATGGCTAGAGGTTTGGCAGAAAATCCAAGAGAGAGAAAGATTGATTTATTATATGATTAATAAATCAATAGAAATAAAATAAATAATCTATTAATATATTATGGTGATAATATATTAATTAGAAACTATATTAATTAATTAGAAATTAATCTGGAATTAATTGGAATTAATTTGGTGATTAATTTGATTAATCAAAGGTGTAGGGGCTGAATTGTAATTATTCAATAGTTGAGTAAATGACAATTATGGTAGTTTAAGTGGGCAACGAAATTATGGAGGGATTATCCATAATTTTGATTATTATATGTTAGGATAAATAGATTTGAAATGATAGATAAAGGTTTATCTTATTTGAATTCAAAAAGGTTTATCTCTAAAGGCTTATCTGGTGGCCACTTGGAAACTATAAATAGAGACCCCTAGGCACCATAAAAGCCATGACTTTTTCCTCTCTTCCCTCTCTTTGGAACTTTCGAAAACCCTATGTAACGACCCAAATTAATAATATAAATATGTAAAACAAGCTGTGTATAATTTAAAGTTTTATATATATTTTATGAGAAAGTATGTTTGTAAGGGTAAATTAGTCATTTTACCATGAGAAGGGTAATTTGGTCATTTGACCATATACAAGAATTATTATAAAAGTATAATTCTAGTTTGGACCAAAAATGTAAGAATTTTAGCTTCATGTGACCAAATTTAATATTTGTGTCAAAAGTCCAAGGAATGAAAGTTCAGGGACTAAAACTATAAATATGGAAAATATAAAAATGAGAAAATATCTCATTAATCCTCATAAATTCAGAAGAGTCTAGAGAGAACGAGAGAAGAGAGCACGGGAGGAGAAGAAGATCAAACATCGATGCAAAGAAATCAAAGGAACACAATTGGAACTAGTGATTCCAAGCTTCAAGAGGTAAGGTTTTCAAGTTCTAGGCTCCAAAATTCTTGAACGGGAATCAAGTTTTGATTTCTGATTTTCCAGAAATCATGATTCCAATGGAACCATCAAATTCATCTTTCTTAAAATCATATATTTAACATGTTCTAGTAATTGAATATGTTGAGTAATCAAGAAAAGATGATTTTTGCTCAAGAACCCTAAGTCACGGGTTTGAAAGTCCAGATGGTTTTGATTAATCTAATGTGTTAGAAAAGGTGAAAGAAACATGTAATAGTCATTAATTCAAAGGAATTGAAGCTTAGATGCCAAGAAATGATGAAATGGGTTTTTAGATCTAGAACCCTAGAAATGGGTTAATGAGTTGAAACTGATTTCAAATGGCTCTAATGGTTTAGTTAAGTTAAAAATGTTATAAAGAAACAAGAAATCAATTCATAAGCTTGAAAATTCAATAAAACGGTTTTTGGTAAAAAAAAATGGTGTTTTCGGAAGAATTTTCAAGATTTTTAAAGAAGGTTTGATGATTTTGAAGTTTAAAAACTAAGTGTAAGTTGGTATTTAGGGCCTAGATATGACCCTAAACCAATTAAGTCAAGTATTAAGAACATATCTTAAAATCATCAAAGTATGTTGCTATTGTTGAAAAATTGGAATTTTGTTAAAAAGCCTTAGAAATCAATTTCACATGATCAAATTAATTCTAAGGGGTTTTATTGAGTTCCATATGTGGAAATTGTCGAAATAAGTCAGTAGAAGTGATTAATATTGAACAATTTCGGTTTTGGACAAAAAAATGCAAAAACGGGAATGTTTGGAAAATGATTTAATTCTATGATTTCAATGGTTAGAAACTGGAAAAAAATGAATGCTTTTGCTCTTGGGACAATCCCTAGTGATTAAGTCGTGCATTAAGCGCTTAATATGGGAAAATGGTAATTTGTATCATAAAAATGGACCATCTGGTCGCACCAGACGAGATCGGGTCGCGATCCCGCGTCAGAAGCAAAATGCAGTTTTTCAATTAGTCCCCTGCCAAGCCCAAATGGATTTTTGAGTTTTGGTCTTATACTTGTCCGTTTGACCCCAAATTTTAAACATAGGTCTATTATGGACCAAAACTTAGTGGAAAATTGTCGGAACCGAAATATGACCCCTCGAGGGTACCGTAGTAAAATACGTATAAAATACAATTTAACTAAAGTTGGTCATTTAAAAGTTATAGACTTGTTATGACTTATATTGGTATAATAAGGACTCTAAGGAGTTGTAGAGTCAGTTAGCATGAATTTTAATGTATAATATGTTAAATATAGGTTCATGCAAAGTGATTATTGGTTCAAAAGAGTATAAATACAAGGAACGTGTAGGCAATCTTCTAGCAATACATGAGGTGAGTACATACAGTATTTTTACCCATTCTGGGGTACATGGCAAGTAAGTATTTTCAAGATTTCTTATAAATTTCTATATGTGAAATTATATGCAAGAGTATTATCTCTAACTCGTTTGTGAAAGTATAATGTTATATTTGAAGTTATGTTTTAGTCTATGAGCCAATTATGTGAAAGTATGTTTTGGTCTATGAACCAAATATGTGAAAGTATATTTTTAATACAAGTTATACATGTTTGAAAGTATGGATAGGCATATAGCCATATAATGTTTAAGAAGTATGTTTTTGTTACAAATTTTATATGTTTTCAAGTATGAAAGGGCATATAGCCACAAGATGTTTGGAAAGTATGATTTGGCATTAAGCCTAAAATATTATAAAGACATGTTTTGAACATATGATTTATGTGAAACGAAAGTTATGTATTTGGCATCTAGCCATAAAGGCATAAAATGATGTAGTTTGGCATTTAGCCACAAGTTATATGTTTATGAGAAATGTTCAATCAAGCAGCAAGTTTTTGTATGACTGGTAATTGTAGCAAGCAGCGTTAGTAACGGAACTATGTTCCAACCAACCCGGGTTAGGTAAGGGGTCTACTGGGGAAAAAGCCCCATCGCGAAGTAGATCGCCTCAGCACTTCTATGGTGAGGATTGATCCGTTCTTTCTAGCCATAGAGACTTGGGGTATCACTTATAGTGATTAAATCCCTAAGTATAAAAATCCAGCAAGCTTATAAAACCAGTCAAAGAAAGTAAGAACGATGTTATTTTCGTAAAGTATGTCATAGAATGATTTTTGAGAAGTAAAGAGTTATATTATGTTGCTATTATAAAGTTTTGAAAGAAGATAATTATGCAAGGTATGATATGTAATGATTTTGAAAAGAATAAAGAGCTATGGTATGATAATATTTTAAAACTTTGAAAGATGTTTCTGTCATAAGTTTTATATAAAGATTGGAAAAGAAGTTAAAGGTTTGAGTCTAAAACTCATGTAACTCACGAGACAATTTTTGTCTTACGTATTCTATGTTTTGCCAAGTATTCCAGGTTAAAATAAGTTGCTATAAATGGGATGAAGTTTAGCTGGAGTGGAGCTTGAGTTAGCTCCTAATTTGGACGCAAGGTTTAATCCTCTTCTTGCTTACTATGGTTAGATTTGGTATGTATTTGTAACACCCACAGTTTTAAAAATGTAAATTATCGGTTTTTGATAAACCGTATTTTTGTATTCATGTGTTTATACGAAAAACCATAGTATTTGAAACAGTAGAAATGGGGTGTCACAAGTTGGTATCAGAGCCATAGTTTAAGCAAATTAGGATTGGCTTGTTCCACTCCTAGGCTTAAACTCATGCTATAGAAATGTTTGTATATGAAAGTATGTTATATGATGTCTTAAATGATTAAGACATTATGCATTATGTAAAATATGTAGATATATAACACTAAGAAGTGTTAAGTTAACGTTTAGAGTGAGCAAAAAAAAAAAATTGACCGTTAGGAAAATTATAAGATATTTTTCGTAACTGTCTATATTTATTAAAGGCTATGTTATAAAGTAGAAATATTTTCAGTATTGATCGCCATGTATTTATAATGGTGCTATATGTTAAAGGAACCAGTGTCCCATGAAACCTTGTGGTAACAACTGAATCAATATGTATAGGTGGTTATGGTAATATGGGCCCGTATTATCATAATCACAGGATATGTATTGAGACTGGTGGAATCACAAAGGAATTATGGTATTCTGGTGGGTAAGGTTTTGAAGAGAGTAGTAAGTAAAACATAGGAATTATATGCCTATGTAATAACAACCAGTAAGGCTATGAGTATTAAAAGTTAATACAGTGGATATATACCACTTAGTATGTTAAAGTAAAAGAAATAATGTGATAATTAATATTTTTAGACAGATTGAAATACATTAAAGTATATGTCTATCAAGGCGAGAGGAAGTATGAATAAGAGCGATTTAAAGAGGAATATGGGTATTGATTACCTATATAAGAGTTGTAAAACTCTTACATGAAGAATGAAAATTTTAAGCAGAGTATATTGATAGTACATAAATTTGTAAAAAAATAAAAGAATGGTAAAGAAGAGTTTAATGCAAGCAAGTGGTGTGCCTTGTGCATGACCATTAAATTTCAAATTTTCTTTAAAAGATGTATGAATAGTAAATATATAAAGGAAGCAGAATATCATTATAAGACGATAAGATTAAAACTATGAAAAAAGCTAAAGATAGAAGATGACAATAGTAGCAGAGAGTGGAAGACTAACTGCCGAGGTTGAACAAAGAAGATAAACGAAAGTGTCCAAAGATGGACAATTGAATACGTTATAAGTACAGTGCTACAATGGGAAATAAAAACAAAGTAAGATTACCCCAAATAGGGAAAAGAATGATGAATGGTAAATTGTTAAAGATTATGATATTTTAAGAAAAATGTATTAATGTAATGTGATAAAATGAATGTGAATCGAGAAATAAAGGTTGAATGCCTAAATAAATGTTAGGCAAGAAATTAACGGTGAAACAAATGATGATAAGATAGTGGTTGCCAGGAATTAAGTTCCGCAACCAAATGAATGAAATAAAAGAAGAAATACCAGTAATGAAATAGTATAGTGATGTATGATAATGGAAGAAAACTATAAGTATGTAAGGAAAATGACTAAAGGTCATAATCAATACGAAGTAAAGAACAAGAGTAAACGTCTAAACTTACATTAGACGAAAAATCAAAGATAAGATAAGAACGATAGTAAACAGATAGGAAGTTACTATTTCCGAATAGAAATGATGGGTAAAGGAATCCAAAGATTGTAAGAAATGGTCAGTACATGGCTAGTAGCCAGGAAATACAAAGAAGTGTATGTATGTTTATATGTGTTTATAAATGTAAAAACATGAGTAAGTTTTGGGATATATAAATATGATGTACAAAAGTATAAAAGTGGTTATGAAACAAGTATTCTAATTAGAATACTATAAGGTATGAAGCAAAAGAGTAAAATAATGTATCGGGCATACTGTCTCGATATACCAAAAGAATGAAAGATGACGAGAAAATAAATGACAATTGTGTATCACCTAAAGATACATAAGAAGTAAGTTGTATATGAAATATATAATGTTGTAAAGAAATATATAGTGTAAAGAAGTGGAGTTTAAACGAAAGAATAGGATAAGGTGTTAGGCGTGTTGCCTTATAACACATAACAGAAATGATAAAAGATGTAAAAGTAAAGAGTAACGAGAGGTAATGGTGATTGAGACTTATGTCAAGAATTCGTCATGGGACGAAAATGTTAAAAATACCTAGTTGAATTTTTAAACCAAAAGAGAATCAAGTATATATATGTGTGTATATTATGCAACTAAGAACTTGTAAGTATATGTCAAGAAGTTAATGAATGTGGTTTGTGAAACATAAATACACCACAAGATAGTAATATTATGAAAAGTGTAGTAAGTCTGGGAATGTGAATTATTGTATGCAATATGTATGAAGTCCCATAAGTGAATTGAAGAAAAAATAAATTTCGAATCAATCATGGTAAACAATTTAAATATCGTGAGGAAAGAGTAAGAAGAAGATCAGGTGCTAAACTAGGCACTAATGTGATAAATAGAATTGGCAAATAAATACTAAAATATAAAGTATTAATATGAGAAGGGTACGTTGAGTATCCAAAAAGGAAAGAAAAGTATACTTATAAAAGTATTGTACAAAAATTGAAAAAATGAGAAAGACATGTTTATACGAATAAGTAATGAGTAATGAGACCGAAATCTCATAAAAAAGATGAAAGAAATATCTAAGTTGATTATATGTTGAAGATGAAAGTAATACAAGTAAAGAATGATGTAAGACAAGTATTAGAGAAGGTAATACATATAATGTACAGGAAATGAGTAAGAAGTATGTGAAAAATGATTTTTCTTAAAAGTGTGAAATAAGAAGGAAGTTGACTGAAATAATAGAACAACTTCAATAGTAAAACTGTACAAGTTTAAAAGATCAAACATTGTGTATTATACATATAAAGAAAGCTATTGATGCGTAGTTTCTAAAATAAAAGGCGGTATGTTGTTTCGATTCTTCTAGAGTAAGATATGCAGATTTTTATGAAAATATATTGTTTTAACAGCTTCCGTCCCAACCAGAAAAGTAAAGATGTGAAATTAAACAAAAAGGAATGTATTCCTTATGAGTGGTAATAAGTCGAGAATTGATAGTGGATGTAAAGAATAATAAAGTGAAGTTTAAAAGATCTAAAGAACAACTATGTAAAGATAAGAAGTTGTAAAACTTCTAAAAAGAAAGAAGAAGTTATGTTCGAGTAAAATGTCCATTAAGGGACAAAATTTATACAAGGAAAAGATTTTGTGTATCTATGAAATTGCATAAATACGAAACATATATAATTATGTTTAATGGTATTGGGAATCTTTATAAATAAAGAATGCTGTGAGTAAAATCTCACATGTTTTAGCAAAGATATGAGAAGATTTATAAAGTAGATTGCTATTTATGATAAAAAGTATTGAAGTATGAAACTATTTTGTAAAATAAGTTTACTAAGAGATTGTATATCAATGAAATAAGGTAGAAAGGAAAGTAACTAGAATGAAGAGTATGAAACATGAATGAATGACTAAAAGGTTGAGAAAACAGATAAAATGACTGAAAGGGATATTCTGGTCATTTAATAAAAGTAATGTATTTTTCTTATAAGTATTATAAATATTATAAAGAAAAGAGAGTAAAATGACCAAAATGATATTTTGGCTAACTGAGAAGATATAAAGTTTTAAAGAGATTATGTTAATCCTATATAAAGTATTGAAAGCAGGAACCGCTAAGAGCTGATTAAAGAATCAAAAACAACCAAAGAAGAAAAGATTAAAAGATAAAATAATGAAGAAAATGATTATGTGTTGGTAAAAAGAAAGTATCTACTAGAAATCAACTTTGGCGGAGAACATCTGAAAAGGAAGGGGAAGTGATTTCCTTAATTTAGTAATTGTGCAATGATTCCGAGGACGGAATCCCAATAAGGGGGAGGTAGTTGTAACGACCCAAATTAATAATATAAATATGTAAAACAAGGTGTGTATAATTTAAAGTTTTATATATATTTTATGAGAAAGTATGTTTGTAAGGGTAAATTAGTCATTTTACCATGAGAAGGGTAATTTGGTCATTTGACCATATACAAGAATTATTATAAAAGTATAATTCTAGTTTGGACCAAAAATGTAAGAATTTTAGCTTCATGTGGCCAAATTTAATATTTTTGTCAAAAGTCCAAGGAATGAAAGTTCAGGGACTAAAACTGTAAATATGGAAAATATAAAAAAGAGAAAATATCTCATTAATCCTCATAAATTCAGAAGAGTCTAGAGAGAACGAGAGAAGAGAGCACGGGAGGAGAAGAAGATCAAACATCGTTGCAAAGAAATCAAAGGAACACAATTGGAACTAGTGATTCCAAGCTTCAAGAGGTAAGGTTTTCAAGTTCTAGGCTCCAAAATTCTTGAACGGGAATCAAGTTTTGATTTCTGATTTTCCAGAAATCATGATTCCAATGGAACCATCCAATTCATCTTGCTTAAAATCATCTATTTAACATGTTCTAGTAGTTGAATATGTTGAATAATCAAGAAAAGATGATTTTTGCTCAAGAACCCTAAGTCACGGGTTTGAAAGTCCAGATGGTTTTGATTAATTTAATGTGTTAGAAAAGGTGAAAGAAACATGTAATAGTCGTTAATTCAAAGGAATTGAAGCTTAGATGCCAAGAAATGATGAAATGGGTTTTTAGCTCCAGAACCCTAGAAATGGGTTAATGAGTTGAAACTGATTTCAAATGGCTCTAATGGTTTAGTTAAGTTAAAAATGTTATAAAAGAAACAAGAAATCAATTCATAAGCTTGAAAATTCAATAAAACGATTTTTGGTAAAAAATGGTGTTTTCGGAAGAATTTTCAAGATTTTTAAAGAATGTTTGATGATTTTGAAGTTTAAAAACTAAGTGTAAGTTGGTATTTAGGGCCTAGATATGACCCTAAACCAATTAAGTCAAGTATTAAGAACATATCTTAAAATCATCAAAGTATGTTGCTATTGTTGAAAAATTAGAATTTTGTTCAAAAGCCTTAGAAATCAATTTCACATGATCAAATTAATTCTAAGGGGTTTTAATGAGTTCTATATGTGGAAATTGTCGAAATAAGTCAGTAGAAGTGATTAATATTGAACAATTTCGGTTTTGGACAAATAAAATGCAAAAACGGGAATGATTGGAAAATGATTTAAATCTTTGATTTCAATGGTTAGAAACTGGAAAAAAATGAATGGTTTTGCTCTTGGAACAATCCCTAGTGATTAAGTCGTGCATTAAGGGCTTAATATGGGAAAATGGTAATTTGTAGTATAAAAATGGACCATCTGGTCGCACCAGACGAGATCGGGTCGCGATCCCCCTTAGGATCGGGTCGCGATCCCGCGTCAGAAGCAAAATGCAGTTTTTCAATTAGTCCCCTGCCAAGCCCAAATGGATTTTTGAGTTTTGGTCTTATACTTGTCCGTTTGACCCCAAATTTTAAACATAGGTCTATTATGGACCAAAACTTCGTGGAAAATTGTCGGAACCGAAATACGACCCCTCGAGGGTACTGTAGTAAAATACGTATAAAATACGATTTAACTAAAGTTGGTCATTTAAAAGTTATAGACTTGTTATGACCTATATTGGTATAATAAGGACTCTAAGGAGTTGTAGAGTCAGTTAGCATGAATTTTAATGTATAATATGTTAAATATAGGTTCATGCAAAGTGATTATTGGTTCAAAAGAGTATAAATACAAGGAACGTGTAGGCAATCTTCTAGCAATACATGAGGTGAGTACATACAGTATTTTTACCCATTCTGGGGTACATGGCAAGTAAGTATTTTCAAGATTTCTTATAAAATTTCTATATGTGAAATTATATGCAAGAGTATTATCTCTAACTCGTTTGTGAAAGTATAATGTTATATTTGAAGTTATGTTTTAGTCTATGAGCCAATTATGTGAAAGTATGTTTTGGTCTATGAACTAAATATGTGAAAGTATATTTTTAATACGAGTTATACATGTTTGAAAGTATGGATAGGCATATAGCCATAAAATGTTTAAGAAGTATGTTTTGGTTACAAATTTTATATGTTTTCAAGTATGAAAGGGCATATAGCCACAAGATGTTTGGAAAGTATGATTTGGCATTAAGCCTAAAATGTTATAAAGACATGTTTTGAACATATGATTTATGTGAAACGAAAGTTATGTATTTGGCATCTAGCCATAAAGACATAAAATGATGTAGTTTGGCATTTAGCCACAAGTTATATGTTTATGAGAAATGTTCAATCAAGCAGCAAGTTTTTGTATGACTGGTAATTGTATCAAGCAGCTTTAGTAAGGGAACTATGTTCCAACCTACCCGGGTTAGGTAAGGGGTCTACTGGGGAAAAAGCCCCATCGCGAAGTAGATCGCCTCAGCACTTCTATGGTGAGGATTGATCCGTTCTTTCTAGCCATAGAGACTTGGGGTATCACTTATAGTGATTAAAGCCCAAAGTATAAAAATCCAGCAAGCTTATAAAACCAGTCAATGAAAGTAAGAACGATGTTATTTTCGTAAAGTATGTCATAGAATGATTTTTGAGAAGTAAAGAGTTATATTATATTGCTATTATAAAGTTTTGAAAGAAGATAATTATGCAAGGTATGATATGTAATGATTTTGAAAAGAATAAAGAGCTATGGTATGATAATATTTTAAAACTTTGAAAGATGTTTATGTCATAAGTTTTATATAAAGATTGGAAAAGAAGTTAAAGGTTTGAGTCTAAAACTCATGTAACTCACGAGACAATTTTTGTCTTACGTATTCTATGTTTTGCCATGTATTCCAGGTTAAAATAAGTTGCTATAAATGGGATGAAGTTTAGCTGGAGTGGAGCTTGAGTTAGCTCCTAATTTGGACGCAAGGTTTAATCCTCTTCTTGCTTACTATGGTTAGATTTGGTATGGATTTGTAACACCCACAGTTTTAAAAATGTAAATTATCGGTTTTTGATAAACCGTATTTTTGTATTCATGTGTTTATACAAAAAACCATAGTATTTGAAACAGTAGAAATGGGGTGTCACACCCTAGTTTTGGGTGTGACTTCATTTGAGGCAAGGCACTTGCGTTGCTTAGCTTGCAAGAAACAACTAAAAGGTTAGTTTTTTCTGATTTTATTCTGTTAGTTATTTTCTTGTGGCCTTTAGGAATTTATTATATGTTCAATTAGAAGAAAACATAGATCCAATCTAGGTTGCATGTGAACTTAGGATTTTAGTTCATAGATTTGCATAAAACCTTTAGTGGTATCAGAGCATTTTTGCTGTTTTCTTGTTGAATTGCTATAATTATCTTCCTAAAAATTAGGGTTTAATGTTTATAGACCCTAATTGGCCATATCGATTTTAGGGTTAGGGTTTTGGAAACCCTAGCCCCTCTCCTCTATGATTTTCGATTTTCTCATTAGGGTTTTAGAAGGCTTTTTATTTTTGGTAACTTTAATTATTTAAATGGATAACATTAAACCCATTATTTGTTAATTTCGAAAATTAGAGGGTTTAAGATAGGTTTAAATTAATTTGATTAATTTGTGATACCTATCTAGTTTTAATTAATTTAATTAATTGTTTAATTAAAAGATAATTAATGGTTTAATTTAATTTTAAATTTAATAGTTTTAAATTTCAAAAAATTAAAAGATAAAACTAGGAATATTTTAAAAGTCTAAAATATTTGGATTTAATTAATTTAATTAATTTTTTAATTAAAAGATGAATTAAATCATTTAAAGGTTTAATTTAATTTTAAATTTAATAGTTTAAATTTATAATAAATTAAAAGATAAACCAGGAATATTTTAAAAGGTTTAAAATACATCTTATATATATTATAATTAAAATTTAATATTACATATATAAGATAATTGGTCAGTCAAATCAATAGTAGGCCTCGTTCACGAAGCTGGTCTATAAGGAGGGTATAAGGAAACTACCTATAAAATGGCGGTTGAATGGGTGTCCACTCTCACCCACCACTCTCTTGATCAGTGGAGGGTCGTTAGCCGAACGGGTTTGATAGGACAACTTAATCTCATTAAAAGTATAATGTTATTAATGAAAGTACTAGAACAACTTTATAAAATCCCAAATCTAGTTACTTTAGGAAAAATGTGAAAATATGCTAACCCATGAAATTGCACATTACACTTTATGATACATTAGTGGAGCGTGTGTGGTTAACCATCACACTAATAGGGGTTCATAAAGAGTGGTAATGGGTTTCTTATGATTTATCATTATTGATGGAGCGTGTGTGGTTAACCGGCACATCAATTAGAGATGATAAATGACATTGAGGTTACCGAGCATATTTGCATGGTTATTCACATCCAGTTTGTGATCCTCGGCATCCCAGTCACAAACAGTGGAGCATATCCAAGATTAAACATGCCATTGAACAGTTCAATGAATCTCAACAGATCTAGGAATTTCATAAGACTGAAATTGATAAATGTTTATCTACCTTAATGACCATTATGTTGTGATTACGGCATCCCTCTTCACACCATAGTTGGGGTATTTTGGATCCTAGCCTCATGAAATAATATATTGGGTAATTGTTTAAAAAGGATTAAAATTAAACTAATTCAAATTTTATAGATAGTGCCAATTCTCCTCCTTCACCCATTTCTGAGAGTCTCAGAAAGCACCAGTTCAATATGGTAAGGCTGACTGGCCTTGGCTATGTGATATGGCTTTCCAATTGGAGAATGATTCTTAGTTTTGCTGGCAAACCATATCTGACTGAGTGTCCGCTCCTTATTCTACGAAAGCATGGCATCGCACAGTAGCTTGTGATGAGCATGACCCCTTGACTATCATGTCAAAGGAAGTTCGTTGCCTCATGCTATTTATCATTGACCCTGAGTTCCGCAGGGATTTAGAATTCCTTGGGTCAAATAAGTTAGCACAGCTGGTTGAGGAAAGGTTCCGAGAACTGGTTGAAAAATGAACGAACTAGGATATTCAAAGAGCTTGAAGTTGCAAGCTAGAAGGAAGTAGCACCAGTTTGCATGTTCTCATGATTGAGGGATACATGGGCAAATTGTATAAAATTAGGTCAACCCTTCTGATGGGGAGTTAAGCATTAGCTCGACTCGCTGATCTGTTCATCCAGATGAACAGAAAGGGTAACCAGATTAAGACAATCATGGAAATGCATGCTATGTCGACTCTGTATGAGTCGTTCATGGAGAAGCAGAGTTCCATTGATTCAGCTGCTTCATGATTGAGTCTAGTATTAAGGCACATCAATAAATGATCTAGATCGTCTGGACCGATTGTTCGATGTATCAAACTGGGAATCCACAAGGTGGGACACAGTCACAGAAAGATTGGAAAAATGCTCCAAAGCCGAACGGTTTGACAACTCATGAATATCTTAAAACTCAGAACTCCTGATCCTTAATTCCTTGATACAGGATGTGTTTATCACATTTGCTCTATATGCATGGACTAGGTAGGATGCGGGATTTTGTTGCAAAGGAGCACATTCGGATTGGATCTGAAGCTCATGCAGTTTTGGAGTTTAGTTAGATACTATGACCTTGTTATTAGCTTATTAGATGTGTGCGACATTACTTGTTAGAGGATATTTCGGTTTTATACAATGTTAATTTTTCTTTTAATACATGTTTATCCTTAAAATGTTGTATGAGTGTGTTAATTGCATGAATGGTAATGACTTGAATGATGATGCATCCAAAGTGTTTGGATTCATGAATTGTGTTTTCTATGATTGTTAAAAGATATTTTATCAAATCAATTCAACCAAAGGTCCAATTGGACAGGACTTTGGAATCATTTGACTTAGAGTCACATGATGAATTGAGTTCTTAATAAAACCATGTGTGGCAAGAAATGAATCACCCAAAGATCCAGTTGGACAGGACTTTAGAATCATTTGACTTAGAGTCACATGATGATTAAGTTCTTTATAAATCACATGTGGCAAGAAATGAATCACCCAAAGATCCAGATGATAGGATTTTGTAATCAGTTGACTTAGAGTCAGGTGATGATTGCATATCTTGAACAAATTAACAAAGTCATAAATTTACATAGAGATGTAAAAATATTAAGATTTTGAGCAACATACACATAAGTTTCTGTGTATTGCTCGAATCTTCGAACACAACACAATTAGTTATACCTCATGATATTTGCCAATTAGTATGACAAATATGGCTTCGCTTATCAGAATAAGCGATTGATTGAATCCTTGAAGTGTTCAAGGATTTCAAAGGAAGAATAATATCAACAGAACCTGAGTGACAACATAGACTGAGAAAATGTTTCACAGTTTATCCTCTTCCAAGAACATTAATGGTTATAATGTATCTTAGGGAAGATGATGGAGCATTGGTCGAAATAGTTCGATCCTCGATGTATAAGATACCTTTCCAATTAGTTTTTCGATGAATTGAATATTCAACCAGTCAGACCATAGAAACCATATTCCGACCACATCTTAGACTAAGTAGGTTATGCAGACACTGTCTGAAATGTAAAGTTGAGATCGTCCCACTTGTACATAGAAAGTCTAGGGTCATGTAGCGTTCGTCTGAACCTCATGACTAGCCTGAACCTGATCAGCAATGTCGTTTCATTGGCTATCCCGCTGTACATGTGAAAGAATAGCTCTTTTAGAAAGGACTCATGTTCTAAGGAAACAGTGGGAATTAAGACAGTCCTGGATGAGATCAGGATTACCCAAGTGAAAAAACCTTTAGTCATCACTAGGCTTTGGGCCGGAATCAGATTCCTGTTAAACCTGACATACTCTTCTCTTAACCAGTAGTATTAGTCACCGTCATAAAGTGTTGTGATCTGGGTGACATACCAATTAGTGGTAAAACACTAAAGTTGGTACGGATTAGCAGTCTGACTACTTGGAAGCATTGGTGAGCCCGGTTGTTGCCAAATAAGAGAACCTTAGGGCGAGACACGTCTATGTAACAATTTGATTGATTTTACACCTGGTCTAAAAACCAGTGGGAGTAATTGAAACATAAACAGAAAGAGACATGGATAGAAATGTACTTACTGAACATCTGGTTGAGTGAGACGATACTCATAGTCAAGCAATTGATTCCGAGAGAAGCACTCTCAATAGAAGATAAAATCCGAAAGGATACTGCGTGGAACATTGTGAGACGTTAGTGGAGCGCGTGTAGATTACTGGCACACTAATAAGGACTCACAAAGAGCATGCAAATACAGTAGGTACATGACCCCGGGATTCATCCCATGGGTACCTCGCAAGAAAGGAAATTCGGATTCTCAAAATGTGCCAAAAGTTTTGGATTTTGTGAACAGCCTGAAAGATTCCCATAACTATGTCAGAAAGGTTTCAGATTCTTAAAATGTGCCAAAAAGGTTTGTATTTTGTGAAGAGTCCGAAAGAGTCAAAGCCAGTGGGAGTGTCGCTGTTATCTACTATCTCCATATGTGGGTTACATGTTGTTTCTAGGAAACGTCTTTTTCATTACAAAGTGTAATGACTTGGTGTTAAGAGACGAATTTCTATGAAAGACTTAATAGAGATATGGCATACTCAGGTGGTTGTAAACGTCTATAAGATAGATCGAAACTCTGCCAATATGATCTTGATGAGATTCAAGATGTATAGCCCCATGAAATGGTTTTTCCTATCATTGCAAAGTGTGATGACTTGGCATGAAAGAAATAAAGAAGGTGCAACATACTCACATAATTCACAAACATCTATTGGATAGATGAAATCGTCAGCATAGACATAGCCATTGTAAGCATAATCTTGATAAGATTCAAGATGCATGAAAAGAGTCTCCGAAAGGAAATAGTTTTTCGAAAATCATGACACAAGGATTATAAATAATCTTTGGATTCCGAAAGGGTTTGGAATAAGATTAGATCGGGTTCCACAAGTTTCTTGGATCGATCAAAATGTCATGAACATATCCTGATGACTTGATGCTTAAGGCATAGTAAGTTGGATTCAGGACATTGTCTGGCTGGGAATACTGGATGGTTTGTTTTCATTGGGAAATGATTGGGGTGAAAGTAATAGTAATAATTTGAAAGATTTTTTCAAAGTGGTAATTTGATGTTAAAGGACTTCATGGTTAAAGAATCTCGTTGGTATTCTGATGGAGCGCGTGTGGTTCACCGGCACATCATAGCACCTCGAATTAGTCTTAGGGTGCAGTCAAGTAGACTAAAGACCCCTAGAACCATAGGAAGTCACAGTACACATTACCATAATGGAGTTAGGAGAGAAAAAGACAGGATAACGTATTGAGATGTCATCGAAAGAACATCCGATTGGATCATCTGCAATAAAGTGCATCAGTATAAGATACTTTGGATACATAGAAAGAGTGAAAGGTTCATAAAGACATAGCTATAAAATTAGAATTGAAAGTTTAAAAGAAATCTTGAAACCGATAATAGTTTATGACAAGATCCGACTTGGTGATTACCTCGTAGAGACTTGGTAATAAGCAGGAGTAGCTGCCAGTCAGATCTTTATGTTTCGCTTTCGCATGTTTTACTTCCCGAATAATTTAATTATTCAGAAAGGTCCACAGTCGCTCATACTTTGGGAAGTAAGTATTGAATCAAGACTGTCATGAATTGGTTTGTAGACTGTCTAAGGAGTTAGACATAGCAATATGATTGCTACAACATTCATGAGTACTTAGAAATAGAGATTTGAGTATTGGATAAACCCACGCTCAATAGATTGCTTCATGGATTATATCACAAGCAATGTTGAGACGATAATATCTTATGATCTTGAAGTGGATAGATATGAGTTATAATTTACAAGGAAGTTGTTCATTGATGGTACGAAAACGCATCGGTAACTCGATGTTATAAAACGTGTTGTTGTGAATAATTTGACTGGTAAAAGATATAAGTATATGAGTCGAAGCTTATTCGTTCATTGACCCTGATGGGAAACAGATATCTGTAGGCCTCTCTGATGATTTTGAAGTTGACTAAAGTGCTGGCCAGCCAGGACTGAATTGATATGTTCAATTATAAGTCCTAAAGTCATAAGCAGAATCGAAAATCGGGAAACAGAGTACCGGAGATAGATTGATCTCAATCCATGTCTCATGTCAGGAAATATCTTGTTGAACGAAGGATCATATGATCACTTATCTATGGACAGAACTGACTAGGTCAGAGTTCGGCAGCAGTTTCTAGGAAGCTACAGTTTGCTGATTAATTAGAGGTTAAATTAGTAATTATAGTCATAGACTTATCCAAGTGGGAGACTGTTGGATTAGGTGTCTAAGTCATGACTAATAATTTGTATTTACCTAATTGCTAGTAGCAAAGTCCATTTGGGTTGCCCTCATGGCTAGAGGTTTAGCAGAAAATCCAGGAGAGAGAAAGATTGATTTATTATATGATTAATAAATCAATAGAAATAAAATAGATAGTCTATTAATATATTATGGTGATAATATATTAATTAGAAACTATATTAATTAATTAGAAATTAATTTGGAATTAATTTGGTGATTAATTTGATTAATTAAATGTGCAGGGGCTAAATTGTAATTATTCAATAGTTGAGTAAGTGACAATTATGGTTGTTTAAGTGGGCAACGAAATTATGGAGGGATTATCCATAATTTCGATTATTATATGTTAGGATAAATAGATTTGAATAGATAGATAAAGGTTTATCTTATTTGAATTCAAAAAGGTTTATCTCTAAAGGCTTATCTGGTGGCCACTTGAAAACTATAAATAGAGACCCCTAGGCACCATAAAAGCCACGACTGTTTCCTCTCTTCCCTCTCTCTAAAACTTTCGAAAACCCTAGTTTTGGGTGTGACTTCATTTGAGGCAAGGCATTTGCGTTGCTTAGCTTGCAAGAAACAACTAAAATGTTATTTTTTCTGATTTTATTCTTTTAATTATTTTCTTGTGGCCTTTAGGAATTTATTATATGTTCAATTAGAAGAAAAAATAGATCCAATCTAGGTTGCATGTGAACTTAGGATTTTAGTTCATAGATTTGCATAAAACCTTTCTATATATATATATATATATATATATATATATATATATATATATATATATATATATATATATATATATATATATATATATATATATATATATATATATATATATATATATATATATATATATATATATATATATATATATATATATATATATACATGATATATATAATATATATATATATATATATATATATATATATATATATATATATACATGATATATATATATATATATATATATATATATATATACATGATATATATATATATATATATATATATATATATATATATATATATATATATATATATATATATATATATATATATACGATCGGGTGAGTACTCTTCTTAATGTGAGGACTCATGAGTACACCTTAAAAAAATTGAAAAAAATAATAAAAAATATAAATAATAAAATGGATCATAGTACTATACTGGAGAAAAAAATTTGAAATTTTTTTTTTGGATCATTATTTTTTTATAATGAAATAATGATCCAAAAAATTAAAAAAAATTGGATCATTACTGTTTTTCAATGATCCAAATTTTTTTTTCCAATTTTTTTATAATGATATAGTACTATTCTCGATTTTATGATTTGTATTTTTGTAAAAAAAATTTCAATCTTTTTAAGGTGTCTCCTTACGAATCCTCACAGAAAAAAGAGTCTTCACCGGAACGTGACCCTATATAGATAAGGGTTCAAATAAGGACCATTAAAAGGTTAATAACCGTGAAAAGCGATATTCACATATTAAAAATCATGTGGCCGCAGTGCTAGCAAGACACAACTGCGGCAAAGATATTAAGCCCTTCCTTGTAGCCGCAGTGCTAGCTTGAGAAGTGTGTACCCGGGGTTGGTTTTCCCCCAGTCATTGCTTGTCGGGCGTCTTTTCGAGGTGGGAGTGTGCTTGCACCAAGGTTTTTCAGCTGCGATGTGCGGGTCTAGTCTATGTACAGGTCTCCTTGGAGAAAGAGGGTCACAACGGTTCACCGGTGGTTCTCCTATGTACTTAGCGTAGTCTGTAGTATATTACGACTCGGGTAGTTTGGTTTCTCCTTACTTGCAATATATATATATATATATATATATATATATATATATATATATATATATATATATATATATATATATATATATATATACATATATATATATATATATATATATATATATATATATATATATATATATATATACATAAATAGATATATATATATATATATATATATATATATATATATATATATATATATATATATATATATATATATATATATATGTATGTATAGATATACATATATGTATATATATACATATATGTATATATATGTATATATATATATATATGTATATATATACCATAAAGGAAAAGGATCGTTACAAATGGAAAAATATTATAAAGAATTAGACAAAAATCTGACTAGGAAAATTAAAATCGGGAAAAACACACTTGTGACCATAATTAAGGTTCTTTTACATAATAACACATTGTATGGGTAAGAATGGTAGTCAGCCGAGTTAACGAGTATAATGCCCTAAAATGCCATTCCACAGCTTGAAACGGGCTAAAACGCGACTAATGGCCTTGTCCATACTTAAACATACACTGGGTATTATGACCTTATAATATTATGTTCAAAATATATTTTTCCAAACTCTAATTTTATTGCAGAGGTTTTTCGTACAAGATGAGAGAGCAGGAGATATATGAGAGAGGTGAGTGTCTAAGGTCTGCCTCTAAACATTACCAAGCATCTGTATTTATATGCTCGGATTTCAAACGACTATCAAATCTATTCTATGAAATTATTGAGGCCGGATACATTGGCCGACAAAAGTACAATAAATTATTAACTTTATTAAAGAAGATTCGCTACTTCTGCAGTTCTTGTGAATGGAGGGTCCACTATCTTTAATCATGCATCATCTTTAATCATGGGCTGTGTTGATTTACGGCAATTTGTCGTTATTCTTGGATGATTGAGATTCTTTGAACAGAGTGGCTTCCATTTCTGTGAAAAGATCTTCAATAGGAATTGTAGGGAGTTCTTCCTCAAAGGGTTGTGATTCTCCACTTAGCATATGAAATTGATTTTCGCTATCGGCTGAGGCCATGGATTCATTGTCTGAGTGTCCTTTCATTTTTTCTGCATGTTGCATAATGACAGTCTTCATTTGATGAATGTATTCTTTAAGAATTTCTTGGTCTGTCGGTTCCTTATGATACTGGCTCTTTAATTGTTCAGCAATTTGCTGAAGGGGCTCCTTTTTAGCTTGTTTTTGCCGGAATTCTTTCTGGGAAGTATACTTCTTTAGTGTTTCTTTGATTTGATCAACTACTTCCATGGAGTGCATTTCTCCGGTTTCATGATTCTTTGCAATCATTTTGGGCCAAAATTTTGTAAGGAAAATCCTTTGAATCGAAGGGAATTGTTGAGTGGTATAATCAACTTCAGGGATCCATTTCCAGATCCATGGAATTGAAAATTCAGTGAAAAAATGGTATGAAGATAAATGTTGTTGACCACCACTATATTTGGTGATATCGTTTATTAAACGAGGCGAAATTTTTACCCATTCTTCATATAATGACTTGAATGGTTCTGGGAGAATTTCAATTGATGGACCATATGATATCCACCATTTCAAAAACCAATTAGGAATATCTTTATTATATACTTTGGAACACACTTTTATAAACCAGGAATGTTTTCTTTTTGAATTTTCATATAAGAATACTTTATAAAAGCTTTCAACATAATCCCAATAATTAAATTTGACAGGGATTCTTTGTTCTGGGTGTATGAACTCTTTTTCTTTTAGGGTACTTATTTCCCAATCTTCTGCTGATATAATCTTTTTAATAATAATTTTGCTAAAGTTATAAACTTGGTTTGAATTGGCTGGATAAAAATGTGATATTTCACAAGACTCTGTGGCCTTTAAAATATTTTCATAATATGACCTTTGTTTATAAGATCCAGCTGAATATGAAGCAGTATCCAAATATCTGGACATAAGTAACCAATCATCATTATTGGCATCAAAATACCTCATTATATCTTTTTCTTCAAGAATTAATATTAATTCTTGATGTGGATTTCTATAATAATCCTTCGAATCATCTGGTTCTTCTGTTATTACAGTATTTGCATATGAATTACCCGTATTACTGGTTTCTCCTTTCTTTGCTTTTAGGAATTCCATAAATTCTCCATATAATGGATCATCCTGTTTAATTGAGGAAGATGTAGTATTACTGCCAGTTTTATTGTGATAAGGTAATGGAGGAAAATTTCCTCGACCTTGTGCCCTATGAGGGTACTGGCCTCTTCCTCTTCCTCTTCCTCTGTCACGAGGAATCATTCCTGTAAGAAATAAATATGAAAAGGTGTCTCTTTATTTAGAAGTTTTACAATAAAACTAACAAGTAGATTGATTAACGAATTTTCTAAAAAACTGTATTGAACTCTTATATGCTTCAATTTCTCTTGCTGTCATTACAGCTTTTATTTTCTTCTTTTGCTTGAACTCTCTTTCTACATGTTTTAACATATAAACATATACATTATCTTTGACCTGTAATTTGGAATCAGTCATTGTTCCTGCATAAAATTGTTGTGCAATTTAAGATTCTTTCTAAAGCTTTTATTTCTGAATTAATTACTATAGAAAACATTCTATAAAAGGTTGGGGAGTATTCCTCAATTTCCTGTAAATCCCACATTATAAATCTCATTAATTGGTGATTACCATTTTTTATGGCTTTTTCACTTTCTTTTAATAAATGATTTAAATATTCTCTATCTTCTAAATAGAATACTTCTCCCTTAATATAAACTCTCCATTTATTTAGAAAATTTTCTTGAGTTTTAGAATTGCTAGGTTCACTTGATTCACCTGCTTCAAATCTATTAGAAATGGGACCAAAATTCATTTGTAGATCCATAGCTTCAATTTCATCGAGGCTCATCTGAATATTAGAATTATCCGATTGTGTGCTCATTGTAGGTATTCTCTAGTTAAAAAATCAGGTAAATTATTATCTACTCCTTTTTTGTATTGGACTTCAAAATCAAAACAAGCTAGATTAGCTTGCCACCTTGCAAACATTTGTTTAGATACATCATGTTTAAAATCTTTATTAAGAATAAACTTGGCTGCTTGACAGTCTGTCTTAATAATAAAGTGTTGATTGTATAAATCATCTTGAAATTTTAAAATGCATTTTACTAAAGATAATATTTCTTTAGCAGTAGTAGAATAATTCTTTTGTGCTGGATTCCATTTTCCAGAATAAAATCTTATTAAATATTCTTTTTTTAGATTCTGGGCTAGTTTGTTTTAAAATTCCTCCATAGCCTATTTCGGAGGCATCTGTTTCAACAGTCTTGTCCCAATTGGGATTAGCTAAAGATAAGCAAGGTAGAGTTTTAACTTTTTCTTTGATCCTTTTTACCGCGTTAGTATGTTTTTCACTCCATTGAGGTGGATTCTTTTTAAGTCTTTCATATAGAATAGCAGTATCTTCTGATAGATTTTTATAGAATTGAGATATATAATTCAAACTTCCTAAAAATCTTTGTAATTGTGTTTTGTCAGTTATTTTATCAGGAAATTTAGATGCAAATTGAATACTCCTATCAATCGGAATGATACCTCCTTTTTCTATATTGTGACCTAAAAATCTTACTTTTATTTGAAATAAAAACATTTTTGGTTGAGATATAACTAGGCCATTTTTTATAATTATTTGTTCAAATATTCTAAGATGTTGAAAATGTTGTTCAATGTTTTTAGAAAAGACTAAAATATCATCTATGTAAACTATTATAAAGTTACTATAAGGATAAAAAATATCATTCATTATATTCTGAAATTCAGAGGGTGCATTTTTTAATCCAAATGGCATGACATTCCATTCATATTGCCCAAATGGGACATTAAAAGCAGTTTTATATCTATCTTTTTCTGTGATTTGGATTTGCCAATATCCTGATTTTAAATCAAATTTAGAAAATATAATTGCATCATATAATCTATCAAGTAAATCCTTTTTATTAGGAATAGGATATCTAATCCATTTTAGAACTTTATTTAATGGTTTATAGTTGATTACTAGTCTAGGAACTCCTCTTTCCTTTTCTGCATTTTTATTGACATAAAAAGCTGTACATGACCATGGTGATTTAGAAGGTCTTATTAATCTTTTATCTAAAAGAGATTGTATTTCTTTTTTACAAATTTCTAAATAATTGGAATTCATTTGGCATGGCCTTGATTTTGTTGGGATATTCTTTTCGTTAAAAGTTTGTTCATATGGTAAACTTACCATGTGTTTTTTCCTATCCCAAAAGGCATTTGGATGATTATTACAAATGTTATTTGAAAATTGATTTTGTAATAATTTAATTTTTTCTTGTAATTTAGGGTTTTTAAGAGTATCCTCTATAGTGTGGATATTAATTTCTTCTTTTATATAATTAATTTGATTTAATTTTGCTATCAATTGATTTTTGATCTCATCTACCCAAATAGTTTGGGGAGGACTTAGAAAAGGAAAACTTATTATTTGTCCTTCGTATAATCCTATAATTTTTTCTTTATCAGTTAAAAAAGGTAATATCATTTCTAAAAATGGGTTTCCTAAAATCATTTCATTGCTCATATTTTTTACAATAGTAAAATGAACTGGTAAGCATATACCATTTGTACATATTTTTGCATTTTTTAATTTATATGTGATATCCAAATCTTCTCCTGAAACTCCTTTTAATTTATTAGAAGTTTTTTGAAAATATTTTGTAGGAACTATTCCTTCCCTTATACAGTTATTATCTGCTCCACTATCTATTAATGCTGTAAATTCGTTTTTGTAATTATAACTTATTAAAAGATTAATTTTTACATGCCATTTTCTAAAAATTAACTTTTCAATCGATTGAAGGAATAAATTTTCATTGCTAAGATTTTCCTCAACATATGGTTCTATAGGTCTTTTTTCAAGCTTAGTTATTCTATTATCTTGAATTATAGAATGTTTCTTTAAATTTTCAATTTCTAATTTTAAATTAGTGATTTCTCTATTTAAATCGTCAACTGTTATTGAATCAAAGGTGGGTTTAATATTTCTTCTTCCTTTTAACATTTGATCTAATTTTTTCATAGAATAAGGTTCTTCATTAACCACCTGTTTTCCTTTATCATTAATTTGTAATTTGTCTATTATTTGATTTCTAATTTTATCATCTGATATTTCTTTGAGCAATCTTGCTATATCACTACTAATCATATTAATTTGTAGATCATTTTGGAATTGTGATTCAATTAAATATATTTCATCTTCAAATTTATTATTATCTGTTTCTAGATCTGTTTTAGTAATACAATTACATTCATCTTCACTTGAAGTAATGTCTTCATCATAATAATTTTCTGAATAGTTTTCTGAGCTATCCGATTCTGTGTCTTCCATTAGACTAATAAATTTTTGTTTAGTATTATCATCTAAATCTAATTTATTAATTTTCTTTTTTATCTTTTCTTTATTGTTCATTTTACATTTATTAGCATAATGACCAGTTTTCCCACATTTGTAGCATTTAATATTCTTATGCGATTTAAACGGTTTTTTATTACTTTTAGAATTTTCTTTTTGTTTTTTATAATTCCTCTTCTTAATTCTTTTATACTTTCTATCTTCAGGATATTTACCTATTTTAGATATTTTACAGGAATTTTTTATATTCATATTCATTCCAAATTGTTCACAAAATTCTCCTAGTTGTCTTTTCTCATTAAGACGTTGGCTTTTAATTTGATGATTTAATTTTATTTCATTACATAAAGATAACCCTTCTTTGATGCATGTTCCTATTAATCTTCCATAAGTAAGATCTTCATATATAATACTAGGATTATTTCCTCTTAATTGCTTTCTTATTCTTTCTGCAAATAGATTAGGTAATCCATCTATAAATTTAGCTTTCCAATGAGGACTATTGCATTCTGGTAATTCCATTACTCTGTTAAGAAAAGTATCCTTATACCATCTAAATGATGTTAAAGTTCTACATTTTAATCCATTTAATAGAACTCTTATATGTTCAGAATTATCAGTCCATCTTCTAGTAAAATGTTCTACTATTGTGCAAGTTAAAGTATATACTGCACTGGAGACTTCATTATCTCCTTCTATTTTTGTAACACTATTATATATTAATTGTTGTTGGGTGGTGGTTAAATAATTATCCCACCATCCTTTTAACTGTCCAGTAAACCCTGCAACTAACATTTTTGCTACTTTTATATCATCATTTCCAGCTTGTTTAGCTATTGTGCTATACATTAACATTCTGTGTACAGTATTATAAATTTGTCTTTCAGTGAGTCCATCTATATTCCATTCATAGATATTTTTTCCACTATAACTATTACTAATTTCATATTCTCTTTCTTCATGCAGGACATCCTGAGGGCTTGGTCTAGGATAATAATACATTCTTTGGACTGGTTTTCTGGCAAATTTATTATCATAAGTTCCAATTTTACTAATTTCTATATTATCATCTGTTTCAGATCCACTATCATCTGTATTACTTTTATTAATAGTATTTATACTTAATTTTTCAAATTTTTTAGATAATACATCTTCTAATTCTTTATAATTTCTAAGTTTAAAATTATTAATTTGTGGAGGTGGTTGTATTGTGGCTGCTATTAAATTTTTGTTTAATAGTTTAATATCCTCTTTGTTATCATTTTTACCATCTGTTTGTGACTGTGATATTACTTTATCTACTTTTTCGTGTAGAGAAATCATTTGTTCATTTATTATGTTCGAACATAAGTTATTAAAATTTAACTGTTGAACTAGAGCATTTATATGATCTGTTATTATAAATGAATTGTTTGTAAAAAGTTTTTGAAAAGATGAAAATTTTATTTTAATGCCATCTTTTTCAATAAAGAATGGTTGTTGTGGTGGAAATATACTTTTTACATATTGGTCGTCACTTATATGATAAATTCTTTCGAGAGCATTTATTGTGCCTTTTTGTTCATAAACATATTTTTTTAAGAACCATGGAGCAAAAAATCCAAGTTTATTTATTGAAGATAAATAATCATAAAATTGATTTTGTAAAGTTATCTTTTGTTCAGAATTAAATTCTTCAAAAAACCATTTTCTAAATGTTATCCATTTATTACTATAAAATTCTTCACATATCAATTTTCTTGCCTGTGATCCAGGATTAAAATCTATCTTTTCGTCCATTAAATATCAGAAATCTTAGTTGTTGGAAAATCCATTTCTGAAATAGTAGGATCATCATCTTGAAAAACAATATTATTTTTTATATTTAGATTTTTAAATTTTTCATCTATTCCAGATGTCGAGGCTCTAGAAGGTATCTCAACTTTATAATCTACTGGTGAAATATATGAACAATTAGATCTAGTTGACTGACATCTTTTTATTAATGAAGTATTATTATTTTCTTCTATTTCTATGGGTTTTTCGAATTCAATTTTTATATTTCCTTCTCTTGTTTGTATGATACTTGTTAAATTATGTTGAGTTCTATTAAAAATCAGTTAATAGAGGAATATGAAATTCCAAAAAATTTGGATTTACTTAAAAAAAATGAATATATTTAATCGAAATAATGAAAGTTCTATTAAAAATCAGTTAATAGAGAAATATGAAATTCCAAAAAATTTGGATTTACTTAATAAATGGAAAATTTCTAAAATACACCCTAGAGTAATATATGAATTAGGAACATTTCAACAAATAGGATTTACTCATACAGTAAAAACAACAGAAGCAAATTTAACTTTAAATCAAGACGAAATGATTATAAAGTTATTAACTACACATGATATTAATAGATATCGAAATCAGAAATATAATTACCTACATATAGGTTTGGTACAAATTGGTTTTAAACCCTTAACTTTACAAGGTTTACCTGAAAGTTTTTTAGCAGTTCTAAGAGATGCTAGAAATTTAGATTATAAAAAGTCTCTAATGGGTATTATACAATCCAGTTTGGCTCATGGTCCGGTATATTTTAATGTTTATCCTAATTTACAACTATCATTATCTGATATTAATATACTAGATGCTTTAACATTAAATGTTACAACACATGGATATAATTATATGCCAGGATCAGAATTAATATGTATATGTTATAGGATTTATTATAAACCACTATTCACTATGAATCCTAGATGTAAAAGAATTAATAAATCAATTAATGAAACTATACTAATAGAAAGTAATTTTGATATGTCTAAAATTACAAAAAGAGGAGCTATAAAATGGGATGAAATAGAATTTCCAGAAAATTGGATAATAGAAGGAGTGGTTCCTCCACCACCAATAACTCAACATAATTTAACAAGTATCATACAAACAAGAGAAGGAAATATAAAAATTGAATTCGAAAAACCCATAGAAATAGAAGAAAATAATAATACTTCATTAATAAAAAGATGTCAGTCAACTAGATCTAATTGTTCATATATTTCACCAGTAGATTATAAAGTTGAGATACCTTCCAGAGCCTCTACATCTGGAATAGATGAAAAAATTAAAAATCTAAATATAAAAAATAATATTGTTTTTCAAGATGATGATCCTACTATTTCAGAAATGGATTTTCCAACAACTAAGATTTCTGATATTTAATGGACGAAAAGATAGATTTTAGTCCTGGATCACAGGCAAGAAAATTGATATGTGAAGAATTTTATAGTAATAAATGGATAACATTTAGAAAATGGTTTTTTGAAGAATTTAATTCTGAACAAAAGATAACTTTACAAAATCAATTTTATGATTATTTATCTTCAATAAATAAACTTGGATTTTTTGCTCCATGGTTCTTAAAAAAATATGTTTATGAACAAAAAGGCACAATAAATGCTCTCGAAAGAATTTATCATATAAGTGACGACCAATATGTAAAAAGTATATATGTCCACCACAACAACCATTCTTTATTGAAAAAGATGGCATTAAAATAAAATTTTCATCTTCTCAAAAACTTTTTACAAACAATTCAGTTATAATAACAGATCATATAAATGCTCTAGTTCAACAGTTAAATTTTAATAACTTATGTTCGAACATAATAAATGAACAAATGATTTCTCTACACGAAAAAGTAGATAAAGTAATATCACAATCACAAACAGATGGTAAAAATGATAACAAAGAGGATATTAAACTATTAAACAAAAATTTAATAGCAGCCACAATACAACCACCTCCACAAATTAATAATTTTAAACTTAGAAATTATAAAGAATTAGAAGACGTATTATCTAAAAAATTTGAAAAATTAAGTATAAATACTATTAATAAAAGTAATACAGATGATAGTGGATCTGAAACAGATGATAATATAGAAATTAGTAAAATTGGAACTTATGATAATAAATTTGCCAGAAAACCAGTCCAAAGAATGTATTATTATCCTAGACCAAGCCCTCAGGATGTCCTGCATGAAGAAAGAGAATATGAAATTAGTAATAGTTATAGTGGAAAAAATATCTATGAATGGAATATAGATGGACTTACTGAAAGACAAATTTATAATACTGTACACAGAATGTTAATGTATAGCACAATAGCTAAACAAGCTGGAAATGATGATATAAAAGTAGCAAAAATGTTAGTTGCAGGGTTTACTGGACAGTTAAAAGGATGGTGGGATAATTATTTAACCACCACCCAACAACAATTAATATATAATAGTGTTACAAAAATAGAAGGAGATAATGAAGTCTCCAGTGCAGTATATACTTTAACTTGCACAATAGTAGAACATTTTACTGGAAGATGGACTGATAATTCTGAACATATAAGAGTTCTATTAAATGGATTAAAATGTAGAACTTTAACATCATTTAGATGGTATAAGGATACTTTTCTTAACAGAGTAATGGAATTACCAGAATGCAATAGTCCTCATTGGAAAGCTAAATTTATAGATGGATTACCTAATCTATTTGCAGAAAGAATAAGAAAGCAATTAAGAGGAAATAATCCTAGTATTATATATGAAGATCTTACTTATGGAAGATTAATAGGAACATGCATCCAAGAAGGGTTATCTTTATGTAATGAAATAAAATTAAATCATCAAATTAAAAGCCAACGTCTTAATGAGAAAAGACAACTAGGAGAATTTTGTGAACAATTTGGAATGAATATGAATATAAAAAATTCCAGTAAAAAATCTAAAATAGGTAAATATCCTGAAGATAGAAAGTATAAAAGAATTAAGAAGAGGAATTTTAAAAAACAAAAAGAAAATTCTAAAAGTAATAAAAAACCTTTTAAATCGCATAAGAATATTAAATGCTACAAATGTGGGAAAACTGGTCATTATGCTAATAAATGTAAAATGAACAATAAAGAAAAGATAAAAAAGAAAATTAATAAATTAGATTTAGATGATAATACTAAACAAAAATTTATTAGTCTAATGGAAGACACAGAATCGGATAGCTCAGAAAACTATTCAGAAAATTATTATGATGAAGACATTACTTCAAGTGAAGATGAATGTAATTGTATTACTAAAACAGATCTAGAAACAGATAATAATAAATTTGAAGATGAAATATATTTAATTGAATCACAATTCCAAAATGATCTACAAATTAATATGATTAGTAGTGATATAGCAAGATTGCTCAAAGAAATATCAGATGATAAAATTAGAAATCAAATAATAGACAAATTACAAATTACTGATAAAGGAAAACAGGTGGTTAATGAAGAACCTTATTCTATGAAAAAATTAGATCAAATGTTAAAAGGAAGAAGAAATATTAAACCCACCTTTGATTCAATAACAGTTGACAATTTAAATAGAGAAATCACTAATTTAAAATTAGAAATTGAAAATTTAAAGAAACATTCTATAATTCAAGATAATAGAATAACTAAGCTTGAAAAAAGACCTATAGAACCATATGTTGAGGAAAATCTTAGCAATGAAAATTTATTCCTTCAATCGATTGAAAAGTTAATTTTTAGAAAATGGCATGTAAAAATTAATCTTTTAATAGGTTATAATTACAAAAAAGAATTTACAGCATTAATAGATAGTGGAGCACATAATAACTGTATAAGGGAAGGAATAGTTCCTACAAAATATTTTCAAAAAACTTCTAATAAATTAAAAGGAGTTTCAGGAGAAGATTTGGATATCACATATAAATTAACAAATGCAAAAATATGTACAAATGGTATATGCTTACCAGTTCATTTTACTATTGTAAAAAATATGAGCAATGAAATGATTTTAGGAAACCCATTTTTAGAAATGATATTACCTTTTTTAACTGATAAAGAAAAAATTATAGGATTATACGAAGGACAAATAATAAGTTTTCCTTTTATAAGTCCTCCCCAAACTATTTGGGTAGATGAGATCAAAAATCAATTGATAGCAAAATTAAATCAAATAAATTATATAAAAGAAGAAATTAATATCCACACTATAGAGGATACTCTTAAAAACCCTAAATTACAAGAAAAAATTAAATTATTACAAAATCAATTTTCAAATAACATTTGTAATAATCATCCAAATGCCTTTTGGGATAGGAAAAAACACATGGTAAGTTTACCATATGAAGAAACTTTTAACAAAAAGAATATCCCAACAAAAGCAAGGCCATGCCAAATGAATTCCAATTATTTAGAAATTTGTAAAAAAGAAATACAATCTCTTTTAGATAAAAGATTAATAAGACCTTCTAAATCACCATGGTCATGTACAGCTTTTTATGTCAATAAAAATGCAGAAAAGGAAAGAGGAGTTCCTAGACTAGTAATCAACTATAAACCATTAAATAAAGTTCTAAAATGGATTAGATATCCTATTCCTAATAAAATGGATTTACTTGATAGATTATATGATGCAATTATATTTTCTAAATTTGATTTAAAATCAGGATATTGGCAAATCCAAATCACGGAAAAAGATAGATATAAAACTGCTTTTAATGTCCCATTTGGGCAATATGAATGGAATGTCATGCCATTTGGATTAAAAAATGCACCCTCTGAATTTCAGAATATAATGAATGATATTTTTTATCCTTATAGTAACTTTATAATAGTTTACATAGATGATATTTTAGTCTTTTCTAAAAACATTGAACAACATTTTCAACATCTTAGAATATTTGAACAAATAATTATAAAAAATGGCCTAGTTATATCTCAACCAAAAATGTTTTTATTTCAAATAAAAGTAAGATTTTTATGTCACAATATAGAAAAAGGAGGTATCATTCCGATTGATAGGAGTATTGAATTTGCATCTAAATTTCCTGATAAAATAACTGACAAAACACAATTACAAAGATTTTTAAGAAGTTTGAATTATATATCTCAATTCTATAAAAATCTATCAGAAGATACTGCTATTCTATATGAAAGACTTAAAAAGAATCCACCTCAATGGAGTGAAAAACATACTAACATGGTAAAAAGGATCAAAGAAAAAGTTAAAACTCTACCTTGCTTATCTTTAGCTAATCCCAATTGGGACAAGACTGTTGAAACAGATGCCTCCGAAATAGGCTATGGAGGAATTTTAAAACAAACTAGCCCAGAATCTAAAAAAGAATATTTAATAAGATTTTATTCTGGAAAATGGAATCCAGCACAAAAGAATTATTCTACTACTACTAAAGAAATATTATCTTTAGTAAAATGCATTTTAAAATTTCAAGATGATTTATACTATCAACACTTTATTATTAAGACAGACTGTCAAGCAGCCAAGTTTATTCTTAATAAAGATTTTAAACATGATGTATCTAAACAAATGTTTGCAAGGTGGCAAGCTAATCTAGCTTGTTTTGATTTTGAAGTCCAATACAAAAAAGGAGTAGATAATAATTTACCTGATTTTTTAACTAGAGAATACCTACAATGAGCACACAATCGGATAATTCTAATATTCAGATGAGCCTCGATGAAATTGAAGCTATGGATCTACAAATGAATTTTGGTCCCATTTCTAATAGATTTGAAGCAGGTGAATCAAGTGAACCTAGCAATTCTAAAACTCAAGAAAATTTTCTAAATAAATGGAGAGTTTATATTAAGGGAGAAGTATTCTATTTAGAAGATAGAGAATATTTAAATCATTTATTAAAAGAAAGTGAAAAAGCCATAAAAATGGTAATCATCAATTAATGAGATTTATAATGTGGGATTTACAGGAAATTGAGGAATACTCCCCAACCTTTTATAGAATGTTTTCTATAGTAATTAATTCAGAAATAAAAGCTTTAGAAAGAATCTTAAATTGCACAACAATTTTATGCAGGAACAATGACTGATTCCAAATTACAGGTCAAAGATAATGTATATGTTTATATGTTAAAACATGTAGAAAGAGAGTTCAAGCAAAAGAAGAAAATAAAAGCTGTAATGACAGCAAGAGAAATTGAAGCATATAAGAGTTCAATACAGTTCTTTAGAAAATTCGTTAATCAATCTACTTGTTAGTTTTATTGTAAAACTTCTAAATAAAGAGACACCTTTTCATATTTATTTCTTACAGGAATGATTCCTCGTGACAGAGGAAGAGGAAGAGGCCAGTACCCTCATAGGGCACAAGGTCGAGGAAATTTTCCTCCATTACCTTATCACAATAAAACTGGCAGTAACACTACATCTTCCTCAATTAAACAGGATGATCCATTATATGGAGAATTTATGGAATTCCTAAAAGCAAAGAAAGGAGAAACCAGTAATACGTGTAATTCATATGCAAATACTGTAATAACAGAAGAACCAGATGATTCGAAGGATTATTATAGAAATCCACATCAAGAATTAATATTAATTCTTGAAGAAAAAGATATAATGAGGTATTTTGATGCCAATAATGATGATTGGTTACTTATGTCCAGATATTTGGATACTGCTTCATATTCAGCTGGATCTTATAAACAAATGTCATATTATGAAAATATTTTAAAGGCCACAGAGTCTTGTGAAATATCACATTTTTATCCAGCCAATTCAAACCAAGTTTATAACTTTAGCAAAATTATTATTAAAAAGATTATATCAGTAGAAGATTGGGGAATAAGTACCCTAAAAGAAAAAGAGTTCATACACCCAGAACAAAGAATCCCTGTCAAATTTAATTATTGGGATTATGTTGAAAGCTTTTATAAAGTATTCTTATATGAAAATTCAAAAAGAAAACATTCCTGGTTTATAAAAGTGTGTTCCAAAGTATATAATAAAGATATTCCTAATTGGTTTTTGAAATGGTGGATATCATATGGTCCATCAATTGAAATTCTCCCAGAACCATTCAAGTCATTATATGAAGAATGGGTAAAAATTTCGCCTCGTTTAATAAACGATATCACCAAATATAGTGGTGGTCAACAACATTTATCTTCATACCATTTTTTCACTGAATTTTCAATTCCATGGATCTGGAAATGGATCCCTGAAGTTGATTATACCACTCAACAATTCCCTTCGATTCAAAGGATTTTCCTTACAAAATTTTGGCCCAAAATGATTGCAAAGAATCATGAAACCGGAGAAATGCACTCCATGGAAGTAGTTGATCAAATCAAAGAAACACTAAAGAAGTATACTTCCCAGAAAGAATTCCGGCAAAAACAAGCTAAAAAGGAGCCCCTTCAGCAAATTGCTGAACAATTAAAGAGCCAGTATCATAAGGAACCGACAGACCAAGAAATTCTTAAAGAATACATTCATCAAATGAAGACTGTCATTATGCAACATGCAGAAAAAATGAAAGGACACTCAGACAATGAATCCATGGCCTCAGCCCCTTGAGGAAGAACTCCCTACAATTCCTATTGAAGATCTTTTCACATAAATGGAAGCCACTCTGTTCAAAGAATCTCAATCATCCAAGAATAACGACAAATTGCCGTAAATCAACACAGCCCATGATTAAAGATGATGCATGATTAAAGATAGTGGACCCTCCATTCACAAGAACCGCAGAAGTAGCGAATCTTCTTTAATAAAGTTAATAATTTATTGTACTTTTGTCGGCCAATGTATCCGGCCTCAATAATTTCATAGAATAGATTTGATAGTCGTTTGAAATCCGAGCATATAAATACAGATGCTTGGTAATGTTTAGAGGCAGACCTTAGACACTCACCTCTCTCATATATCTCCTGCTCTCTCATCTTGTACGAAAAACCTCTGCAATAAAAGTCTGCTTTTATATTTTGTAAGTTTTCATATTCCATCTTTGTATTTCATTTTCTGTCCTTAAATTCTTATAACGCCTTAATGCAAGGCTAAATTCTTGTATGTGTTGAATCCAACATGGCTTGAGATTATGGTAAAAAAAAAACAAAAAAAAAACAAAAATTTGACTCAGTTCGAAAAATTAGAGTTTGGAAAAATATATTTTGAACATAATATTATAAGGTCATAATACCCCGTGTATGTTTAAGTATGGACAAGGCCATTAGTCGCGTTTTAGCCCGTTTCAAGCTGTGGAATGGCATTTTAGGGCATTATACTCGTTGACTCGGCTGACTACCATTCTTACCCATACAATGTGTTATTATGTAAAAGAACCTTAATTATGGTCACAAGTGTGTTTTTCCCGATTTTAATTTTCCTAGTCAGATTTTTGTCTAATTCTTTATAATATTTTTCCATTTGTAACGATCCTTTTCCTTTATGGAAAAATATATTTTGAACATAATATTATAAGGTCATAATACCCAGTGTATGTTTAAGTATGGACAAGGCCATTAGTCGCGTTTTAGCCCGTTTCAAGCTGTGGAATGGCATTTTAGGGCATTATACTCGTTGACTCGGCTGACTACCATTCTTACCCATACAATGTGTTATTATGTAAAAGAACCTTAATTATGGTCACAAGTGTGTTTTTCCCGATTTTAATTTTCCTAGTCAGATTTTTGTCTAATTCTTTATAATATTTTTCCATTTGTAACGATCCTTTTCCTATAAAGGAAAAGGATCGTTACAAATGGAAAAATATTATAAAGAATTAGACAAAAATCTGACTAGGAAAATTAAAATCGGGAAAAACACACTTGTGACCATAATTAAGGTTCTTTTACATAATAACACATTGTATGGGTAAGAATGGTAGTCAGCCGAGTCAACGAGTATAATGCCCTAAAATGCCATTCCACAGCTTGAAACGGGCTAAAACGCGACTAATGGCCTTGTCCATACTTAAACATACACTGGGTATTATGACCTTATAATATTATGTTCAAAATATATTTTTCCAAACTCTAATTTTTCGAACTGAGTCAAATTTTTTTTTTTTACCATAATCTCAAGCCATGATGGATTCAACACATACAAGAATTTAGCCTTGCATTAAGGCGTTACAAGAATTTAAGGACAGAAAATGAAATACAAAGATGGAATATGAAAACTTACAAAATATAAAAGCAGACTTTTATTGCAGAGGTTTTTCGTACAAGATGAGAGAGCAGGAGATATATGAGAGAGGTGAGTGTCTAAGGTCTGCCTCTAAACATTACCAAGCATCTGTATTTATATGCTCGGATTTTAAACGACTATCAAATCTATTCTATGAAATTATTGAGGCCGGATACATTGGCCGACAAAAGTACAATAAATTATTAACTTTATTAAAGAAGATTCGCTACTTCTGCGGTTCTTGTGAATGGAGGGTCACTATCTTTAATCATGCATCATCTTTAATCATGGGCTGTGTTGATTTACGGCAATTTGTCGTTATTCTTGGATGATTGAGATTCTTTGAACAGAGTGGCTTCCATTTCTGTGAAAAGATCTTCAATAGGAATTGTAGGGAGTTCTTCCTCAAGGGGCTGAGGCCATGGATTCATTGTCTGAGTGTCCTTTCATTTTTTCTACATGTTGCATAATGACAGTCTTCATTTGATGAATGTATTCTTTAAGAATTTCTTGGTCTGTCGGTTCCTTATGATACTGGCTCTTTAATTGTTCAGCAATTTGCTGAAGGGGCTCCTTTTTAGCTTGTTTTTGCCGGAATTCTTTCTGGGAAGTATACTTCTTTAGTGTTTCTTTGATTTGATCAACTACTTCCATGGAGTGCATTTCTCCGGTTTCATGATTCTTTGCAATCATTTTGGGCCAAAATTTTGTAAGGAAAATCCTTTGAATCGAAGGGAATTGTTGAGTGGTATAATCAACTTCAGGGATCCATTTCCAGATCCATGGAATTGAAAATTCAGTGAAAAAATGGTATGAAGATAAATGTTGTTGACCACCACTATATTTGGTGATATCGTTTATTAAACGAGGCGAAATTTTTACCCATTCTTCATATAATGACTTGAATGGTTCTGGGAGAATTTCAATTGATGGACCATATGATATCCACCATTTCAAAAACCAATTAGGAATATCTTTATTATATACTTTGGAACACACTTTTATAAACCAGGAATGTTTTCTTTTTGAATTTTCATATAAGAATACTTTATAAAAGCTTTCAACATAATCCCAATAATTAAATTTGACAGGGATTCTTTGTTCTGGGTGTATGAACTCTTTTTCTTTTAGGGTACTTATTTCCCAATCTTCTGCTGATATAATCTTTTTAATAATAATTTTGCTAAAGTTATAAACTTGGTTTGAATTGGCTGGATAAAAATGTGATATTTCACAAGACTCTGTGGCCTTTAAAATATTTTCATAATATGACCTTTGTTTATAAGATCCAGCTGAATATGAAGCAGTATCCAAATATCTGGACATAAGTAACCAATCATCATTATTGGCATCAAAATACCTCATTATATCTTTTTCTTCAAGAATTAATATTAATTCTTGATGTGGATTTCTATAATAATCCTTCGAATCATCTGGTTCTTCTGTTATTACAGTATTTGCATATGAATTACCCGTATTACTGGTTTCTCCTTTCTTTGCTTTTAGGAATTCCATAAATTCTCCATATAATGGATCATCCTGTTTAATTGAGGAAGATGTAGTATTACTGCCAGTTTTATTGTGATAAGGTAATGGAGGAAAATTTCCTCGACCTTGTGCCCTATGAGGGTACTGGCCTCTTCCTCTTCCTCTTCCTCTGTCACGAGGAATCATTCCTGTAAGAAATAAATATGAAAAGGTGTCTCTTTATTTAGAAGTTTTACAATAAAACTAACAAGTAGATTGATTAACGAATTTTCTAAAAAACTGTATTGAACTCTTATATGCTTCAATTTCTCTTGCTGTCATTACAGCTTTTATTTTCTTCTTTTGCTTGAACTCTCTTTCTACATGTTTTAACATATAAACATATACATTATCTTTGACCTGTAATTTGGAATCAGTCATTGTTCCTGCATAAAATTGTTGTGCAATTTAAGATTCTTTCTAAAGCTTTTATTTCTGAATTAATTACTATAGAAAACATTCTATAAAAGGTTGGGGAGTATTCCTCAATTTCCTGTAAATCCCACATTATAAATCTCATTAATTGGTGATTACCATTTTTATGGCTTTTTCACTTTCTTTTAATAAATGATTTAAATATTCTCTATCTTCTAAATAGAATACTTCTCCCTTAATATAAACTCTCCATTTATTTAGAAAATTTTCTTGAGTTTTAGAATTGCTAGGTTCACTTGATTCACCTGCTTCAAATCTATTAGAAATGGGACCAAAATTCATTTGTAGATCCATAGCTTCAATTTCATCGAGGCTCATATGAATATTAGAATTATCCGATTGTGTGCTCATTGTAGGTATTCTCTAGTTAAAAAATCAGGTAAATTATTATCTACTCCTTTTTTGTATTGGACTTCAAAATCAAAACAAGCTAGATTAGCTTGCCACCTTGCAAACATTTGTTTAGATACATCATGTTTAAAATCTTTATTAAGAATAAACTTGGATGCGTGACAGTCTGTCTTAATAATAAAGTGTTGATTGTATAAATCATCTTGAAATTTTAAAATGCATTTTACTAAAGATAATATTTCTTTAGCAGTAGTAGAATAATTCTTTTGTGCTGGATTCCATTTTCCAGAATAAAATCTTATTAAATATTCTTTTTTAGATTCTGGGCTAGTTTGTTTTAAAATTCCTCCATAGCCTATTTCGGAGGCATTTGTTTCAACAGTCTTGTCCCAATTGGGATTAGCTAAAGATAAGCAAGGTAGAGTTTTAACTTTTTCTTTGATCCTTTTTACCGCGTTAGTATGTTTTTCACTCCATTGAGGTGGATTCTTTTTAAGTCTTTCATATAGAATAGCAGTATCTTCTGATAGATTTTTATAGAATTGAGATATATAATTCAAACTTCCTAAAAATCTTTGTAATTGTGTTTTGTCAGTTATTTTATCAGGAAATTTAGATGCAAATTCAATACTCCTATCAATCGGAATGATACCTCCTTTTTCTATATTGTGACCTAAAAATCTTACTTTTATTTGAAATAAAAACATTTTTGGTTGAGATATAACTAGGCCATTTTTTATAATTATTTGTTCAAATATTCTAAGATGTTGAAAATGTTGTTCAATGTTTTTAGAAAAGACTAAAATATCATCTATGTAAACTATTATAAAGTTACTATAAGGATAAAAAATATCATTCATTATATTCTGAAATTCAGAGGGTGCATTTTTTAATCCAAATGGCATGACATTCCATTCATATTGCCCAAATGGGACATTAAAAGCAGTTTTATATCTATCTTTTTTTGTGATTTGGATTTGCCAATATCCTGATTTTAAATCAAATTTAGAAAATATAATTGCATCATATAATCTATCAAGTAAATCCTTTTTATTAGGAATAGGATATCTAATCCATTTTAGAACTTTATTTAATGGTTTATAGTTGATTACTAGTCTAGGAACTCCTCTTTCCTTTTCTGCATTTTTATTGACATAAAAAGCTGTACATGACCATGGTGATTTAGAAGGTCTTATTAATCTTTTATCTAAAAGAGATTGTATTTCTTTTTTACAAATTTCTAAATAATTGGAATTCATTTGGCATGGCCTTGCTTTTGTTGGGATATTCTTTTCGTTAAAAGTTTCTTCATATGGTAAACTTACCATGTGTTTTTTCCTATCCCAAAAGGCATTTGGATGATTATTACAAATGTTATTTGAAAATTGATTTTGTAATAATTTAATTTTTTCTTGTAATTTAGGGTTTTTAAGAGTATCCTCTATAGTGTGGATATTAATTTCTTCTTTTATATAATTAATTTGATTTAATTTTTCTATCAATTGATTTTTGATCTCATCTACCCAAATAGTTTGGGGAGGACTTATAAAAGGAAAACTTATTATTTGTCCTTCGTATAATCCTATAATTTTTTCTTTATCAGTTAAAAAAGGTAATATCATTTCTAAAAATGGGTTTCCTAAAATCATTTCATTGCTCATATTTTTTACAATAGTAAAATGAACTGGTAAGCATATACCATTTGTACATATTTTTGCATTTGTTAATTTATATGTGATATCCAAATCTTCTCCTGAAACTCCTTTTAATTTATTAGAAGTTTTTTGAAAATATTTTGTAGGAACTATTCCTTCCCTTATACAGTTATTATCTGCTCCACTATCTATTAATGCTGTAAATTCTTTTTTGTAATTATAACCTATTAAAAGATTAATTTTTACATGCCATTTTCTAAAAATTAACTTTTCAATCGATTGAAGGAATAAATTTTCATTGCTAAGATTTTCCTCAACATATGGTTCTATAGGTCTTTTTTCAAGCTTAGTTATTCTATTATCTTGAATTATAGAATGTTTCTTTAAATTTTCAATTTCTAATTTTAAATTAGTGATTTCTCTATTTAAATCGTCAACTGTTATTGAATCAAAGGTGGGTTTAATATTTCTTCTTCCTTTTAACATTTGATCTAATTTTTTCATAGAATAAGGTTCTTCATTAACCACCTGTTTTCCTTTATCAGTAATTTGTAATTTGTCTATTATTTGATTTCTAATTTTATCATCTGATATTTCTTTGAGCAATCTTGCTATATCACTACTAATCATATTAATTTGTAGATCATTTTGGAATTGTGATTCAATTAAATATATTTCATCTTCAAATTTATTATTATCTGTTTCTAGATCCGTTTTAGTAATACAATTACATTCATCTTCACTTGAAGTAATGTCTTCATCATAATAATTTTCTGAATAGTTTTCTGAGCTATCCGATTCTGTGTCTTCCATTAGACTAATAAATTTTTGTTTAGTATTATCATCTAAATCTAATTTATTAATTTTCTTTTTTATCTTTTCTTTATTGTTCATTTTACATTTATTAGCATAATGACCAGTTTTCCCACATTTGTAGCATTTAATATTCTTATGCGATTTAAACGGTTTTTTATTACTTTTAGAATTTTCTTTTTGTTTTTTAAAATTCCTCTTCTTAATTCTTTTATACTTTCTATCTTCAGGATATTTACCTATTTTAGATTTTTTACTGGAATTTTTTATATTCATATTCATTCCAAATTGTTCACAAAATTCTCCTAGTTGTCTTTTCTCATTAAGACGTTGGCTTTTAATTTGATGATTTAATTTTATTTCATTACATAAAGATAACCCTTCTTTGATGCATGTTCCTATTAATCTTCCATAAGTAAGATCTTCATATATAATACTAGGATTATTTCCTCTTAATTGCTTTCTTATTCTTTCTGCAAATAGATTAGGTAATCCATCTATAAATTTAGCTTTCCAATGAGGACTATTGCATTCTGGTAATTCCATTACTCTGTTAAGAAAAGTATCCTTATACCATCTAAATGATGTTAAAGTTCTACATTTTAATCCATTTAATAGAACTCTTATATGTTCAGAATTATCAGTCCATCTTCTAGTAAAATGTTCTACTATTGTGCAAGTTAAAGTATATACTGCACTGGAGACTTCATTATCTCCTTCTATTTTTGTAACACTATTATATATTAATTGTTGTATATATTAATTGTTGTTGGGTGGTGGTTAAATAATTATCCCACCATCCTTTTAACTGTCTAGTAAACCCTGCAACTAACATTTTTGCTACTTTTATATCATCATTTCCAGCTTGTTTAGCTATTGTGCTATACATTAACATTCTGTGTACAGTATTATAAATTTGTCTTTCAGTGAGTCCATCTATATTCCATTCATAGATATTTTTTCCACTATAACTATTACTAATTTCATATTCTCTTTCTTCATGCAGGACATCCTGAGGGCTTGGTCTAGGATAATAATACATTCTTTGGACTGGTTTTCTGGCAAATTTATTATCATAAGTTCCAATTTTACTAATTTCTATATTATCATCTGTTTCAGATCCACTATCATCTGTATTACTTTTATTAATAGTATTTATACTTAATTTTTCAAATTTTTTAGATAATACGTCTTCTAATTCTTTATAATTTCTAAGTTTAAAATTATTAATTTGTGGAGGTGGTTGTATTGTGGCTGCTATTAGATTTTTGTTTAATAGTTTAATATCCTCTTTGTTATCATTTTTACCATCTGTTTGTGACTGTGATATTACTTTATCTACTTTTTCGTGTAGAGAAATCATTTGTTCATTTATTATGTTCGAACATAAGTTATTAAAATTTAACTGTTGAACTAGAGCATTTATATGATCTGTTATTATAACTGAATTGTTTGTAAAAAGTTTTTGAAAAGATGAAAATTTTATTTTAATGCCATCTTTTTCAATAAAGAATGGTTGTTGTGGTGGAAATATACTTTTTACATATTGGTCGTCACTTATATGATAAATTCTTTCGAGAGCATTTATTGTGCCTTTTTGTTCATAAACATATTTTTTTAAGAACCATGGAGCAAAAAATCCAAGTTTATTTATTGAAGATAAATAATCAAAAAATTGATTTTGTAAAGTTATCTTTTGTTCAGAATTAAATTCTTCAAAAAACCATTTTCTAAATGTTATCCATTTATTACTATAAAATTCTTCACATATCAATTTTCTTGCCTGTGATCCAGGACTAAAATCTATCTTTTCG